>CM033644.1:6286845-6320163 GCA_019512145.1 Engystomops pustulosus
GAGATGGAGCCTATTATAGCCTCATAGGGAATTTTACATTTTTCTTTTACTACATCTGGAAAAGCATCTCCAGGAGGGGAGGAGATAAGCTGTGACATCATCTATTGTCAGTAGTGATGTAATGATGGGTCAGTGTTATCTATATAGAGGTCATTGTACAGGAGGGGGAAGAGATAAGCTGTGACATCATCTATTGTCAGTAGTGATGTAATGATGGGTCAGTGTTTTCTATATAGAGGTCATTGTACAGGGAGGGGGAGGAGATAATCTGTGACATCATCTGTTGTCAGTAGTGATGTAATGAAGGGTCAGTGTTATCTATACAGAGGCCATTGTACAGGGAGGGGGAGGAGATAAGCTGTGACATCATCTATTGTCAGTAGTGATGTAATGATGGGTCAGCGTTATCTATATAGAGGTCATTGTACAGGATAGGGGAGGAGATAAGCTGTGACATCATCTTTTGTCAGTAGTGATGTAATGATGGGTCAGTGTTATCTACATAGATGTAATTGTACAGGGAGGAGAAGTAGATAAGCTGTGACATCATCTATTGTCAGTAGTGATGTAATGATGGGTCAGTGTTATATATATATATATAGAGGTCATTGTACAGGGAGAGGAGGAGATAAGCTGTGACATCTATTGTCAGTAGTGATGTAATGATGGGTCAGTGTTATATATATATATAGAGGTCATTGTACAGGGAGAGGGAGGAGATAACCTGTGACATCATCTTTTGTCAGTAGTGATGTAATGATGGGTCAGTGTTATCTACATAGATGTCATTGTACAGGGAGGAGAAGTAGGTAAGCTGTGACATCATCTATTGTCAGTAGTGATGAAATGATGGGTCAGTGTTATCTATAGAGAGGTCATTGTACAGGAGGGGGAGGAGATAAGCTGTGACATCATCTATTGTCAGTAGTGATGTAATGATGGGTCAGTGTTATCTATAGAGAGGTCATTGTACAGGGAGAGGAGGAGATAAGCTGTGACATCATCTATTGTCAGTAGTGATGTAATGATGGGTCAGTGTTATCTATAAAGAGGTCATTGTACAGGCGGGGGAGGAGATAAGCTGTGACATCATCTATTGTCAGTAGTGCACAGGAACGCAGGAGACACAGGAACGCAGGCTAATCGCAGTAAAGCTTTCTCTCAGACTGTGAGGCACAAAGATCCGGCAGGGCTTGCAGGAAGAGGCAGGCTTATATAGATTTGGGCAATATGGCTCGCTGGCCCTTTAAATCTTGAGAAGGAGCAGCATGCGCGCCCTAGCAGTCGGGGACGCGCACGGACCGCGGAGGGAAGCGAGCCGGGAGCTGGGCCAGGTGAGACGCGCTGGCGGGGGCTGGGCAGCACGGGTGAGCCCGCGACCCGCGATATGGGTCGCGGGACCACCCGTGACAACACCTCAGTACTAATACTCGTATCCTGTATATACTATATGGACGGAGCACAGTACTACTTGTCTTATACAGTGAGGAGGAGATAAGCTGTGACATCATCTATTGTCAGTAGTGATGTAATGATGGGTCAGTGTTATCTATATCACTAGTGACACATTGAGGGTGTTTTCTGAAGTGTGTAGGGTTGGACTGGCTTCACTATGCAAGGGCCCTTTGTCCATACCCATCAAGTTTAATGAACTTGATTTTTCCCGGCTCATGTCGCACTCTTACCTGGCTGCGTCACAATGTCATTACACGGATGCACATCCTATAAATCATCAATAAAAATCATGGAGGGGGGCATATAATGAAGGGTTCCATTATCTAATGAGTGCAATATATACTATTCATGGGGGGAGCAGTGTGTATAATTAATGAGGGCACCCAGAATATACAATTCATTGGGGGCAGTGTATATAATGATGGGGCTCATTATGTAATTTCATGAAGGGGGCAGTAAATAAACCAATGTGGAGGCAGTGTGTATAATGAAGGGGGGTAGTATATAAAACTTATGGGTGGGCAGTGTATATAATTAATGAGAGGGTCCAATTTATAAAATTATTGGGGGGGAAGGGCAGTGTATACAATTCATGGGGGGAGGGAGGCAGTGGGGCACATTTACTTACCCGGTCCGTTCGCGATCCAGCGGCGCGTTCTCTGCGGTGGATTCGGGTCCGGCCGGGATTCATCAATGCAGTTCCTCCGACGTCCACCAGGTGGCGCTGCTGCGCTGAAGTCCGCTGGATTGCCTCGAAATACACCGGCCTATCCAGGATGAAGGTGAGTGAAATTTTCGCGACACAATTTTTTTTTTAAATGCGGCGGTTTTTCCGAATACTTCGGGTTTTCGTTCGGCCACGCCCCCCGATTTCCGTCGCGCGCATGCCGGCGCCGATGCGCCAAATTCCGATCGCGTGCGCCAAAAACCCGGGGCAATTCAGGTACAATCGGCGCAAATCGGAAATATTCGGGTAACACGTCGGGAAAACGCGAATCGGGCCCTTAGTAAATGACCCCCAGTGTGTATAACGAGGGGGGCTCAGTGTATATAATTAATGGGGGGGGACTAGTATATAAAATTCATGACGGGGGCAGTGTATATAATGAGGAGGCCCAGTATATGCAATTCATATAATATAATAGTATATTGTATATTGTTTTTGGGCGCTGTCCTGCTGTCATTGGCAGTTAGAAGAATGTCCCATGCTGCCCCTCTCTCTCTCGGTTTGTCCCTCCTCCCCTTTGTCCCGTACATTAGAGCTGCAGAAACATTGGGGCCAGGAGGAGGCGGGATCAACCCCGGCTACCTCCTCAAATGATATCTGGAGGAGTCTTGTGAGGAGGTAGCTCCTCCTCTCATCTGGCCCCGCCACATCCTCCGTGTCACAGTTGGAGCCCAGGGAAGAGGAGGTGAGACTGCTGTGGACGACAGGAGGTAACAGAGCTTTTCTGTTTAATACCCCGGAAAAAGGGACAGAGGTCCACAATAAGAGGATGCTGAAGGACAGGGGGCCACAGATAGAGGAGGCTGGGGGACAGGAGGCTACTGGAGTAAGCTGGAGGACAGGAGGCCACAGAAGAAGACTGGATGACAGGAGAAGGCTGGATGACAGGGGGCCCCAGGAAGGAGGCAGGAGGCCAGAGGAGGAGGCTGGAGGACAGGGGGCCACCGGAGGAGCCTGGTGGACAATGGGCCATGGGGGGAGGCTGGAGGACAGGGGGCCATGGGAGTAGGCTAGAGGACAGGGGGCCACGGGAGGAGTCAGGAGGACAGAGGGCCACGGGAGGAGGCTGGAGGACAGGGGGCAACGGGAGGAGGCTAGAGGACAGGGGGCCACGGGATGAGGCTGGAGGACAGGGGGCTACAGGAGGAGGCTGGATGATAAGAGATGGCTGAACGACCAGGGGAGGAGGCTGGAGGACAGGGGGCAACAGATCGGGGAGACTGGGGGACAGGATGCTACATAAGGAGTCTGGATGACAAGAGATGGCTGAACGACAAGGGGAGGAGGCTGGAGGACAGGGGGCCACAGGAGGAGGCTACAGGAGGAGGCTGAAAGACAGGAGGCCACAGGTAGAGGAGGCAGGAGGACAGGAAGTGCCACCCACTTCAGGACCTCTGGTGAAGCTCTCTGGATGCTTTAAAATAGTCCCAGATTGCAACAATCAGCTTAAAATTGTCTGCAATGAAGCTTTATTGATAATTCTTGGTCCTATTACAGCAAAAAAATTTGAAACTCCAATTGTCACTGGGGCAAACAAGGAGATATTGCAGTATATAGACTGACTGACATGCTGAGGAGATAGTATGATACTGTGGTATATAGACTGACTGACATGATGAGGAGATACTGTGGTATATAGACTGACTGACATGCTGAGGAGATACTGCAGTATATAGACTGACTGACATGATGAGGAGATACTGTGGTATATAGACTGATTGACATGCTGAGGAGATACTGCAGTATACAGACTGACTGACATAATGAGGAGATACTGCAGTATATAGACTGATAGACATGATGAGGAGATACTGTGGTATATAGACTGATTGACATGCTGAGGAGATACTGCAGTATACAGACTGACTGACATAATGAGGAGATATTGCAGTATATAGACTGACTGACATGCTGAGGAGATACTGCAGTATATAGACCGACTGACATGCTGAGGAGATACTGCAGTATATAGACTGACTGACATGCTGAGGAGATACTGCAGGATATAGACTGACTGATGAGGAGATACTGCAGAATATATACTGACAGACATGATGAGGAGATACTGCAGTATATAGACTGACTGACATGATGAGGAGATACTGCAGTATATAGACTGACTGACATGATGAGGAGATACTGATGTATATAGACTGACATGACAAGGAGATATTGCAGTATATAGACTGACTGACATGCTGAGGAGATAGTGCGCTCCTCAGTCTGCAGGAGACTAGGTTCACATCATGATTTTTGCTTATTGCATCTCTCCCCACAGCCGGGCCGAGTGCATACGTCCCATACGTGCATATTAGGACACTGAAATAGACGTGTACTCACCTTTTCTTTTGCTCTTGATGTCCCGCGCTGAGGTCTGTCTGATCCGTGCCCCTGAGGAGGCCCCCGAGGAGGCCGGCCACTCCCATCCGTCACCATATCCCAGCGCCAATAATGCTGGGAGATAGGGACGGGAGTGGCCAACCACATTGGCCGGCCGGAAGCTCCTCGAGCACAGAGTCCATGCCCCTGTAGACAAACAGGGGCACGGATCAGACAGAATGTGGCATGGGACACCAGGAGTGACGGAGGAGGTGAGTACACGCCCTTAATTTATTGCTAGTCTCGAATAACCCCTTTAAGAATAAAAGGCTTTAAAATTATGTAAATGAGCCTAAGGGGTTCCAGGCTCTATTAAAATCTATGAAGCCTGGAGCCCCCTAGGCTAATTTTCATAATGTTACATTTTTTTTTGTTTAAAAACCAGGGAGTAAGAAGCTAAAAGAAGAGCGGATCCTGCCAGAGGGGACACGCACCAGTATGTCAGTGTGCTTGGTTTACAATCCTTTATCCTGGTGGTCCTTTAAAGGACACCTGTCATCAGGTCTGTGTCACTTGTCCTGTCACTTCTACCTGTTGGAGCAGCTCACAAGGATCCCATCCCAGCCTTTATCTAGTTATTTCATACATTAATCATTGTAAAATCATCTATTTTTTATCATGTAAATGAGGCTGGTCACATGGTCAGAGGCAGTGATGTCACCCCTGTTACCCCTCCCCTCTCCTCCCCCTGCTCATGTCTGTGTGTAATGTATAGTAAAGTATTGCTGGTATCTGTGCTGCATCTGCTGACATGCTGCATCCTCCTAATATACAGGTGAGAGACACAGACATCAGCTACACATGAATCTGTGGTAACATGGCTGCCTGGAGCTGCTGTATCTCTCCTAAACACACACACATGCACACACAGGCTGCAGGGGGCGTGGCCACCAGCACCAGGAAGCACAGCATTATACAGCCTCACATCATTATACAGGCTGTCAGTCAAGCACTGGGGGTGTGGCTGTGCCTCCCACTCATGAATAAGCTGGACAGCTTGAATATGCTAATGCTTCATTGGACATTTCACAGGTCATTTGCATACAGCTTTAGGACCTCATTGCTTAGGTTTACAGGCATGTAGAGGGACAATGAAGGGATAGAGGCAATGCTCTCTAATGGCAGTTTATGAAAATATATTTAGTTTAGGGGGGTTATTTTGCATGACGGGTTCTCTTTAAATGTTTACTAGAAAAAAATGTAAAAACGTTTCTTTTAAATATCTAAATTTTCTCCAGAGGCTAAATGGGCGTGGAGCAGCTGTGCTGTGGAGCAGGAGCTAAGGTTACTCCCCAGTAGCCTTATTTGATCCCAGCTTCTCTTCAGTGCGAAGCTAGTCAAGCTACATCGACGCTGCCTCATCTCCAAAGCCGGAGCTACTGTGCATGGGCACACAGCTACAGCACGCTGTGCATTGATAGGGAACATTACATTTGATCAGACAGCCTAGAAGATTGCTTTCAATTAGATCACTTGTTGCGATAATGCAACTACTTCTAGAAAAACTATAGGTTCAGCACAACGGAGAAATGACAGCCCCAGTACATGAGAGAACAGACCGGATAAAAGTCTGGCCAAAGGGAAGAACATAAGATTATGTATTGATCCTAAGCCTTGGAACAAGGCCCTGTAATGAAATCAATATGTGATGCCCACAAAGTTCTGCTGGGTCTATCAAAGGCTAAGTGATATGAAATATGGATTCTGACAAGCTGGACTAGATGGATTATTCTTCTAAATATGAATGTTATAACTGGCTGAGAAGGGCTTTGGCAAAGTAACTCCATAAAGTATCCCAAATCTGGCACTTTCAGTCCTAAACACTGCTCCCTACTGAAATGTATTCACTTTTGATTCACCAGAGGAGACTCCTGGATCTTTGGTTCCTCCGAGTACATGCACATGGCCCTGGTGAAGCTGAGGACCCTGTGCCCTGCCTTATTACGACAGGCGTGACTGAGGTTGTCTCTAAACAAGCGAGTACATGTTGGTGGTTTTGGGGAAACTGATGCACTCCCTGAAAGAAAAAACAATCTGCAACAAAGGATCATGATCTTATGATGACATCATTGGCTGATGTGTAGAAGAAAAATCAGAATGAACCTGAAAGACTTCAAACTGGGAATCTGGATATCTTCTACAATGCTCCAATGTCCCTTCTCCGGCACGTCCCCAGTAATGGTCACATTTGTATAAACTTTTGCATGTTCTCCACACTAATTTGTAAATAAACCTAATCTCAAGATGTAAAGGGATCCCTTATAAGATGCGGGAAACACAATGGAAGCTTTTCCCTAAAGATTTACATGGAGTAAAATGATTGTTGTACATGGGCACTAAGGAAAAGATGTTCTCAGGTAAACATTTACCTTTGGGGCAGTAACCAAAAGGCAGCCCTAAAATTATTTGGACAAAGCTTTGGACTGTGGTTCCTTTGACCCACCTGAGAAAAAGATTCTACCAACCCTCCCCTAACCCATAGGAAACAGACCCTAGGAAGATGAACTTCTGGGGTTCATTATTGTTATAGACCATGAGTCCACCAGAGCCTCTGGACCAGTCCAATCCTCGGAGGACAATGGGCGTACAACGTGATACGTGATATGTAAAATTTTTTATAAATTTAGGCCCTGGAGGTCCAGCAGAAGACAACCCATTTGTAGGATTGTAAGGTTTTGATGGAGTCTATAGAACTATTTGATGTGGTGTGCCTAAGAAACCCCAGTCTTACCAATAGGTAACATCTTGTAATAGTACCTACAGACTAAAGCCACATGCAGTTCCAAATAGGCAGTAATTAGAGATGAGCAGATCCGATGGTGAGGTTTGGCGTTCAGATTCGACCACTTGACCCAGACACTTGCCAATGTCGCCTAACTCGGACATGCCCTGGCCAATCATACCCATGGCTAGTTACAATCCAAATATGTCCAGGTCAGGTGGCCGAACCCAACCACCAGTTCCGCTAATCTCTAGCTGTGATCAAAAATAGGAACACATGTGTAAGTTCTAGAACTCCAAGAAGTTCAGGAAACACCCCGAATATATCAATCTCTTTTAGAACCTGATGAGTGATCATCCCCCCTGTGGTTGGACCACCACCAATTAGCTTAAAATATTCAGCCAACCGTTTTAAATCTTCATGAACAGATTCTACAATTGTGGATTTTCTACTACAGACCCATAACCCTGATATAGATAGATCAACATCCATTGGGGGTCATTTACTAAGGGCCCGATTCGCGTTTTCCCGACGTGTTACCCGAATATTTCCGATCGGATTGTGGTGCATCGGCGCTGGAATGCATGCGACGGAAATTGGGGAGCGTGGCCAAACGAAAACCCGACAGATTCAGAAAAACCGCCGCATTTAAAACAAAAAATTGGTCGCACGGGCCATACTTACATGCACCAGGAAGAGATCAGTGAACTCCGACGCAACTCGGCGGACTTCGGCGCAGCAGCGACACCTGGTGGACATCGGGCGCAGTACCTTCATGAATCGCCGGAAGACCCGAACGCTCGTCCGAGAAGCTGCCGCTGGAACGCAAATGGACCAGGTAAGTAAATGTGCCCCATTGTGTCTCCTGCACAATCTCCGTACAATGCTATCACCTCAGAGACTCAGTAACTACCCTGCTTACTATACCACCAAAACTAGTCAGCCTGAAACCATCAAAAACTGTTGCTGACAGATCCACTGCCATATTATCATTGTTGGGGATAGGCCGCGCTCTGACTGTCTAATTACTAACTGTCTGCTAGATTTTTAAACAGTCAATAGATTTTACATATTTATAATTCAATAGTATAAGTGACCACAAGAAACTGTGTAATATCAGAAGAAAGTGCTTCCTTCTCCACTTACTTTGACACTTCCTCCCTCCCTCCTTTCTTCCTAATCTGCTTCTCACTATGAAATCTCTGCTGAATTTTGCCTTGCTAGGAAGATGGACAAAAGCTGATTGATGATATTAGATGCAGAAGGGAGCAGTACGTGAGGAAATGTATGTAAATAATGTATTACAGTATCCAGGTATTATATGATGGTATTAGGGTGCTGTATACTGTATGTATGTAGGGATGAAGATGGAATTACATTTTTTTAAATAAATCTTTATTACAATTTTTCTTAAGAGATTGCAAATTACATTTTCATTACAAAGGTCAAAAAAACTTATTACAATTCTTCTTTTTTCTCCTTTTTTATCATTACATACATATCACAATTTTTTTATAATACAAGGAACATTTCCGTTATGACCTCCCTTACTTATGTCATAACCTAAAGAACACCCCCCCCCCCCCCACCGTCCATAAAAGAGAATAAAAAAAAGTTGGAATTACATATAATGTCTGCTATTTTTAAGGCAGTACGTGGCCAATGTGATTCTGTGGCATAGGTGTAACTTGAAGCTGTTGGTCCCCAATGGAAAATCTGTATCAGACCCCCATTTTTAATGTATCATTTATAGAGCCAATGTCTTTTTATGGGGAGGATGCACCTTGTGAGCCTCCTTAGGCACCCACAGCACCCACAACTTATGCCAATGGGGCAACATTGAAACTGTAAACTATGACACATGGCTATTAAATTGAACACCAAAATACAGGGAAGGGGTCAATAGTAAAATTTTATATGCTCACGTTATAAATCTAAAAGGGTCTTATGTCAATAAGGGGAAGTTAACGGGCTGTAGGACCCCCACCGGTATTACCTCTATTCTACTTCATGGACTATATTTCACCAAGTAAGTTTATGTACTGATCAGTCAGAAGAGGACCTATTGTGCATATTCAGGGACTGTGAGGTTTAGCAATACATTTGTCCTGGAGAAGACTGGGTGGGGCAATGAGGACCTTCTAATTTTATGTGTAAGTGCTCTACATCACAATTGGCCAAGCTACAAGATATCTCCATCCTCTTCGTATTTGTTCCTGATGTCTGGGAACAATATTTGTACTACATCTGTTCTATAAGAACTTAGATAGAACTTGATATGGTCCAGGCCTGTGCCATCAATCCATTAAGGAACCGTCACAAGAAACACTTCAAGGGCCAACACTGAAGAACATTCTAGCCAAAGGTAGATGTTCCTACAAACCTTTCTCTTCTGGACCTAAAATATCATTCTGGGAGTCAACATTTCATGTAGATTATTTCTATGATGTCAGGAACAGGTGTTCTTACAAACTGTATTCTCATTCTATAGTCAGAACTATAAGTAGAATATACCAATAAGATCAGTTATAAACCTACTCCGATGATAATGGCTGTCTCTCCAGGTGATGTAATGTGGTTTCCTTTATTATGATCAGCTAAGGCTTTTTGTCATGACTGCAGAACATGTTCTTTCACATAAACTTTGCTCTTTCTGCAGAAATCTTGGTGGGTCCTGACTTCTGACAAACATGGCTGGTCGAAGCTGCTTGAGGAAATTCTTTGTCTTACCTCTGCTACTTCTTATATTTCTTTCTTTCTACTTGTTGTACTATGAAAGAAGCTCACAAGCACTCATCAATGAGTGGATTCAAGATTATGTCAAATTACATCACAGAGAAAAACCAGCACATATGTTGACGTATCCAGCCTTCAAGCACCCCCTGGCTCCCCCATACCCATATCCATACAAGTTTCTCATTAACCAGCCAGATAAGTGCAAGAACCGGAAGCCTTTCCTTGTTCTAATGGTACTTGTAGAAAGCCATGATTTAGAATCTAGACAAACCATTCGGGAAACTTGGGGTAATGATAGTCTTTATGATGTTGACGTGGTCACAGTTTTCTTGGTGGGTCTACCTCAGTTTGCTCCTGTACTAATCCAGGTTTTATTGGAAGAGGAAAGTTTGGTCTACGGAGACATCATACAACAAGACTTCATGGACACCTATTACAACTTGACCTTAAAAACCTTGATGGGAATAGAATGGGTAACAAAGTTCTGTTCAAACACCAGCTACATCATGAAGATAGACAACGACATGTTCCTAAATGTAGACTACGTAGTCCACAAGATTCTCGATCCAGAAGTACCTCTTCGTGAAAATTTCTTCACGGGAGACATAAGGTTCAACACTCCACCTTTCAGGGACAGAACTGTGAAGTGGTATGTACCAAAGGAGATCTATCCAAATGACACTTACCCACCTTATTGCACCGGTCCTGGATATGTCTTTTCAATAGATGTGGCGAAAAAAATTTATGATGTAGCTCAAACTATTAGGGTCATTCCCATGGAAGATGTTTTTATGGGAATTTGCTTGTATGAGCTCCATATTAAGATCACTATACCCGAACCGTGGACATTTAATACCAACAAATTTTTTTACGATGCTTGTGGTTTTCGGTTATTTGCCACAGTTCACCACTTTTCGAATTACGAGTTGAGGAGCATCTGGAAAGACTTTGTAGATAAGAAATCTCAGTGTTGATTTAGTATTAACGCGAAAGAAGACCTTAAGAAATGACTTAAGAAAGTATGGAATGAAGAAATCAAAGATACAGTAAGTGGTCAAGTGGACAAGCCACCGTCCTACTGTGTCTTACTAGTTGATAGAAGTCTCATGTATGGCCTCCACTTGAGTAGTTACAGCAGATGTCATCCAAACCCGAAGATTCAATGTGAACGGCAATGTGGTCAAGCAACCGTCTTACTGTGTCTTACTAGTTGATAGAAGTCTCAAGTATGACCTCCACTTGAGTAGTTACAGCAGATGTCATCCAAACCTGAAGATTCAGACACGGCAATGTGGTCAAGCAACCGTCTTACTGTGTCTTACTAGTTTGAGCTGATGGAAGTCTCACGTCTCCACTTACGGAGTCACAGCAGATGGTCCATTAGGAACGTCTAAATCCAACTGAATCAGTAGACACTCATCATCTTGAGTGATCCACATCGAATGAAGTTTCACATATTTATATGAAAAATCGTATCTATGTATTTAATTTTTTTAAGACAATTAAAATTGTAATAAAATTGGTTGGTAATTTATAATTATTAGTGTTAATATAAACATACATGATCTTAAGGGGACATTAACACGATGGAAACCTTACTCAGATACCACCATTGTGTCAGCACGACAAGTCACAAGATAACATCCGAAGACTCTGCTGTCCACCTCAGATGATTTTTTTGCTCTTTCGGTCCAAAATTTCTATTCTTTTATAGGGTTGAAATAAAAACAAAACAAAAAAAATGGTATTTTTTTAATCATTTTGTCCTTGCTGCAATTTCAATGGTATCTTCTTCTCCCTTTTGCAGACCATTTCTGCAGTTTGCTGCAGCAGAAACCTCTCCCTCTACCCACACACACCCACTCACCTCTCTATGGGATCAGGTAAGATACCTCATGCTTTCCAAACCCCCCCCCCCCCCTTCCAAAGAGACAAAACTATGTTCTTGTTGAGTCGCTAAACTTTTTCTTTCCAGGTCGAAGGCATTTTTTGGGAGTCTGGGACTTCTGCCCACCCAGGTCTACCTAAGCCTTCCTTTGCTTCCATGATGCCCTGTGTTCTCTGATAACTGTGCTCTATTATGGAGCTCAGAAACTAATGAAAATGAAACTCAATGAAAATTAAACAAGTAAATTCACTGAGCTTCCTTGGATCATAAATCTAAAAAGTGAAGTAGATAAGTGGCTATCGCCACGCAGAGGATGCAGGAGCAGCACATTAGCAAGGAATAAGAGATAGAAAACATTATATTACAATAATTACATGGTATATTTAGTCTGTGCTTTCCAAGCAGTAACAGTTAACAGCTTGGCTGCTGTGTAGATAGTGTCCAAAGAGCAAGGACTGCAAAGGAGTGAAGTTGTTTGTGTTGCAGCTTGAGGTGCAAAGATAGACGCAGAGAGTTCAGAATCACAGACTGGGATGGGCGGGAATGGAGGAATAGCAGAAGATTTCTTCAACCACAGAGCTGTTCCCATGTGTTCCCATTTTATTGACCGATGAAGCAGAATCCCTTTTGATAAACTCTCTATTAAAATCATGGAAAACTCCTTTAATGCCCAGCTGGGTGGCTCCAGTTAGTCTCTTGGTTGGCTGGTGGGAGTTTGGCCAGATTCCCCATGCTATATTTAGGATATTTAGGCATCCTACCTCTTTAATTCTGGAGTTCCCCTGATAGTCATCCTTTGCTGCCACCTACTGCTAAATTTTTTTTTATAACACCTGCAGTATGCCTATTATTGAAGGGTTAACATATAATGTTTTTAATATGTTGAAACATTTGTAATCTTTTTTTGCAGAACCTTTTGGTTGGTGCCCTGGAAATCCCCAGAACAGAGAGTTTACAAATTTTCTTTCTCTGTCTTGATTTCTGTTTGTTTTTCAGAGATCTTTTCTGCTAGGCCCTTCTCTAAGCCCCTATATGGAGACAGAACCAAGTCTAGGTGGTTGTTCTTCAGCAGAAATATTGCGTCTCTGTCTACTAATTGCACAGAAACTGCCACCTTACTGTCAAAGCAGTAGAGCCAATCCAGTTCCTACTATGTCCTCCCCCTCCCGGTACAATGACCTCTAAATATATATAACACTGACCCATCATTACTTCACTACTGACAATAGATGATGTCACAGCTTATCTCCTCCCCCTCCATGTACAATGACCTCTATATAGATAACACTGACCCATCATTACATTACTACTGGCAATAGATAATGCCACAGCTTATCTCCTCCTCCTCCCTGTACAATGACCTCTATATAGATAACACTGACCCATCATTACATTACTACTGACAATAGATGATGTCACAGCTTATCTCCTCCCCCTCCCTGTACAATGACCTCTATATAGATAACACTGACCCATCATTACATCACTACTGACAATAAATGATGTCACAGCTTATCTCCTCCCCCTCCCTGTAGAATGACCTCTATACCCATCAGTGTAACGCTGCTGATTCATGTTGTATACTGTGGAAGGTGTACAGTGTTATATACATACTATCCTGTACAATGTGCAGCATAATTTTTATTTAATGGTGCACATCCTACATTTTTCAGTGTGCCAGAGGAGATGCCAGGGCCCCTTGACACTGTGGTCCCCATAGCAGCCGCTATGGCTGGTACCGCTGTAGTAACTGAATCTATCTTTAACTAATCCTAGAATACTTTCTACACTATTTTATTTCAGTTTATCTGACTAATATGCTAATTTCTGGCAGAAGCTTCTGGGGCATTGAGTATCATCTACGGGCAGCAGTAGCAAATGCTAGTCCAAGCCCCAGTCACCTATGTTATATCTCCTACCCGCTCCCTTTGATGTTCTGTTGCCCTGGTTCCACGTCTCCGGGTCCTTTGGAGCTCTGCGCATGCGCAGTAGCTCTGGCTTTCGAGCCCAAGATGCGCTGTTATGCACAATGTTCTGCTTAGATGTGATTTTATGCAGAGCGCATACGCATAGAAAGTATTCTAGGATAAAAGCTGTAGTTATAGATTAGGGTTTACAATGTCACTGGGAACCTACCATCAGATTTTTTCCTTTAACTGCCTATGTGTCTGTATCTCATAGATGAGTCTAAGTGCTGGGGATTCCATGATATGTGCAATGGAAGTTACACTCCTTTTCTAAATGCGACTCATCTCAGGCAAAAAGCAGTAGCCAAGTCACTGTGCCCCCCACAGTAGCCATTAGTCCCAGTGCCACCAACCATGGTAGCCGATAGGCATATTGCCCCCCACACTAGTCACAAGTCCTATGCCCCCAAAAGTAACTGTGCCCCAATATATTAATAAATTTAAAAAAAAAAAACCTGCCTAATTATTCCATAGCGCCGGGTCGGATCCAGTCATAGACCTCAGCAATTCCACCGAACTGGGAGCTGAGGCCCGGATGTGATAACGTCATTGCTTCTGCTCTCCTCAGAGCCATGCAAAGAGGATGAAGCAGAAGTACTGCGAGAGAATCCAGGAAACGTGAAGACAGGGGGGGCAAAATGTCACATTACGAGGGGCATTATATGAGGGGCATTATGAGTGAGGGATAAAGAGACAAGGGGCATTTCAAGTAAGAGCTAAAGGAAAACGGGGCATTATAAGTCAGACACCAGGAAGGTGGTAGCGAGTTGGGAGCCACAGGAAGAGGGCATTAAATTATGTTAAGGGGTATGTGGGCACAATAGAGTGGTGGGATCGAGGGCAGAATGGGGTATAGGAATTAAAATTTTTCTGTGGATGGGATGAGGAAAACATTGCCTTTTAGCTACTTTGTAACGCAGCCCCCTTAACATCAAGCATAACTTTCAGGAAGCCTAATAACATGAAGCAGGATTAATGCCAAACCGTTATATCTATTCCAGAAGGAACAGACTCCCAATTCTGTTTTGTGAATTATGTGAGTTTTGTGCATCTCGTCAGTACAGTGTAGGAAACTGGTTTAGCTGAGTGAGAGGCCCTTGACCAGGGTCAGGAAGTAAGAGCTCTCCTTACGAAGACTTTGCCAATTAAAGAGTACCTACCACTACGGGTCTACCTATTAAGGTATATCTGGTGGGTGCAGGTAACGTATGTAAGGGCTTTTAAGGGCTAATCCTAACCTCTATATTTGCTAATCTTTAATCAGGGTAATATGCAAATTTTCTAAAGAGGCTACTGGGGCGTGGAGTAGCTGGAGACTCCGCGAAGCCGGAGTTCTGCGCATGTGCAAAACACAGGCAAGCGGCTGCACGGTCTCGGCTCCAAAGCCGGAGCAAGGCTTTGTGGACGAGGCTACAAGGAGCTACGCGTTGAAGATGTCTGGGTAGAAGGATCAAAGAGGTTACTGGTGCATGGAGTAGCCTCGCCGTGTAGCCTCAGGTCCAGCTACTCCACGCCCTACTAGCCTCTTTAGAAAATTTGCATATTATCCTGATTAAAGATTAGCAAAGATAGAGGGGACTAAAGGATTAGCCCTATAAAGGGCTATCCTTACATTAGTTAGATGCATAGATGCACCGACTATCGGATTTACCTTGATAGGTTGATCCGTAGTGGTAGGTTTCCTTTAAGGTAACCTTGCAGGCCTGTGGAGACTTACAGCCATTGACGCTCCACTGAGGGATTTTGTGGCACGTTACACGTGCCACATGCTTTGGTTCCTTTTTCCTTAATATAACAGTGGGTAGCTATGTTAGCATATTGGGTTCCAAAAATAATAGCACGGATTGCTGAGGAACGGTGGAAACTTGAGAAAATAGAGTAGCTTCTTTGAAAAAGGTTGGAAAAATTTGGTTCATGTAATAAAAGGTCCTCATATGGGTATGTCACTCAATCTAGGGTGCCAGACAAGCCATGCCTATAGGCTCCTGATATACAAAATCATGAATTCCTGATGTCTAAGCAGAGACAGAGAAGTGGTTGTGGTAGCACCCAGGCATGAAAGCTTGAGTACGTCCAAGAGGAGTCCTTGTTAGAAATTTTGGTCCATGATGCCATTAGGTCATTATTGGGTCTTCATTAGAGATGAGCGAGCACTAAAATGCTCGAGTGCTTTTTACTCGAGTCGAACTTTTCCTGATGCTCGAGTGCTCGTTTCGAATAACGAACCCCATTGAAGTCAATGGGGGACTCCAGCATTTTTCAAGGGGACCAAGACTCTGTAATAAAATGTGTCATTTTATTGAGAAATAAGGAAGTCAGCCCTGTTTCTTCGTTTTTTTATTCAATTGAATATTCGTGGAACTTCAAAAAGGAGAATGACCCGTGTTAAACATCTGCAATGTGTTCTTCACACATATTGGGGGTCATTTACTAAGGGCCCGATTCGCGTTTTCCCAACGTGTTACCCGAATATTTCCGATTTGCGCCGATTTTCCCTGTATTGCCCTGAGATTTTGGCGCACGCGATCGGATTGTGGCGCATCGGCGCCGGCATGCACGCGACGGTAATAGGGGGGCGTGGTCGAACAAAAACCCAACGGATTCGGAAAAACCGCCTCATTTAAAAAAAAAAGTGTCACGGAGCTTGCACTTACCTTCACTAGGAATAGGCCGGCACCTGGTGGACGTCGGAGGAACTACCTTAATGAATCCCGGCCGGACCCGAATCCACCGCAGAGAACGCGCCGCTGGATCGCGAATGGACTGGGTAAGTAAATGTGCCCCACTGTTCTTCACATAAGTTAGCAGATGTATGGAAACATCTGCAATGTGTTCTTCACTGTGTTCTTCACTTAAATGATCCTTAATGATTCTTAAATTTCACTGTTCTTCACTGTTCTTCACTGTGTTTCCTTAAGTGAAAGCTCGTTATCGAGCTGGCGAAATACTCGTCCGAGCAACAAGCCGTTTCGGTTACGCTAATACTCGAACGAGCATCAAGCTCTGACAAGTATACTCGCTCATCTCTAGTCTTCATCCAAAGTAGATATGTATCTATATTACACTAAATACTGGAGAAAGTTACTACCTCAGAATTTATTTTGTCAAATTTGTCTTGATTTTTCTTTTCTTAACTTGGTTCTCCCCCAAAACCTTTACAGAGTTATTGGTGAAGATCTGAACTTTGGAAAACAACATGACATTCCGCATCTGTTCATGGAAACTGTTAATCTTCCTTCCGATGGTCCTTTTGTTTCTGTCTCACTACATAAACTTCTATGGAAAAAAAAATGAATTTGATTATATGAAAATACAGGAGAGAGAAAAACCTGTAAATAATTTGACTTACCCAGCTTTCCAGCACCCACTGGCTCCCCCATACCCATATCCATACAAGTTCCTCATTAACCATCCAGATAAGTGCAAGAACCGGAAGCCTTTCCTTGTCATAATGATTATCGGAGAATGTCATGATATAAGTTCTAGACACACCATCCGGGAGACATGGGGCAACGTAAGTCTTTATGATGTTGACGTGGTCAGGATTTTTCTGGTGGGTCTACCTTCGGTTGCACCTGAGCGAATTCAGCGGTTGTTGGAGGAAGAAAGTAGGACTTTTGGGGACATCATTCAACAAGACTTCATGGACACTTATTACAACTTGACCTTGAAAACTTTGATGGGACTGGAATGGGTGACCAAATTCTGTCCCTCTACTAGCTACGTCATGAAGATAGACAACGACATGTTTCTTAATGTAGACTACTTGGTCCATCAACTTCTTCATCCGGACTTACCTGTACGTGAAAATTACATGTCAGGAGTGATAGTTGCCAACACTGGACCTTTGAGGAGCAGGTTTTATAAGTGGTATGTACCTAAGGAAGTCTATCCAAATGACACCTACCCACCTTATTGTTCTGGTCCTGGATATGTCCTTTCAGTTGATATGGCCAAAAAAATCTATAATGTGTCCCAAGTAATTCGGGTCATCCCCATGGAAGATGCTTTTATGGGAATTTGCTTGCATGAGCTCCATATCCCACCTACAACACCGCCAGAGGGTATATTTAATGGCTTTAGACTTGATTATAGCGTTTGTAGATTTAAGAAAGTTGTTACAGTCCACCATTATGCCGGAAAGGAGTTAAAAGATGTATGGGCAGATTTTTGGGCTAAAAAAAATCAGAAGTGCTGACAAAATTCGCATGGATCACCATGGCCCTTTCTAAACAGAAATTGGCCAACAGGGTCATAACTACAGGAGTAGTAGCCATGGCAGCTGCTACGGGGGCCTAGAGTGTCAGGGGGCCTGGCACATTATGCTGCACATTGTACAGCATAAAATGTATATAACAATGCACATGTTCCACAGTAAACACAATAAATATTGGGGAGGATGGGGGAGGGGGTCGGGAGGCGACAGCAGAACTTCAGGATTAGGAATCTTTCTACTTCCTGCTGTCTGCGTTCCCAATGTGGTCAGCAGCGATTGGGCCCTGGGATACAGACTGACATTGAGTATACATATGTGTATAAAGATATAGATGTGTATATGCTGTATGTGTGTATATATATTATGTGTGTGTATAATTTATGTATATATGCTGTATGTGTGTACATATGTCTGTGTATATACAATGTGTATATGTGTGTTTATATGCTGTATGTGTGTGTATAATTTATGTATATATGCTGTATGTGTGTACATATGTCTGTGTATATACAATGTGTATATGTGTGTGTATATGCTGTATGTGTGTACATATGTCTGTGTATATACAATGTGTATATGTGTGTATGTGCTGTATGTGTGTGTATATTTACTGTATATCTGTATATGGTTCTGTTTGTATGCCTGTGTATATGCACTATGTGTGTATATATATAATGTTTATATACTGTTTGTATATGGCAATGTATGTCTGTGTTTATATGGTGTTCATATGCAGTATGTGTGTATATTGTCTATGGTGTATATATACTGTATGTGTATATATATGCTGTATGTGTGTACGTGGTACTGTATAAATGTGTGTATATATGATGTGTGTGTATGGTAATGTGTGCCTATATGCAGTAAGCTGTGTATGTACTGTATGTGTGTGTTTATATACTGCATGTCTGTATATGGTACTGTATGTATGTTTGTGTATATTGTGTGTGTTTGTGATAATATTGCAACCACTGTGCAGTTTTCCTTTCTATTATGTGTTGTTTTCATCGTATTCTGTCACTGTTATTACTGACTGAGTTATGAGGCTCCATTTGCTAGAAATGTTAATTCCATATATAACTAGTCAGGAAGAGAGTGTGAGCTTTGAGCTTAGCATCCCAGGAGATTTCTTGATGACCAAAGTTGAGTAGGAAGCTTCATTACCCCATGTGGAAAAATTCACACCTCTGCTAGCTTATCTCTGGGGACAAAGAGATCAAAGAGAACACCCCTAATGTTAGGCCTAGACACCCTAAGTTTGGTATGGGGTAAACAGTAGCAAGGTACCCTTGTGATTGGAAGCAATGCCACAATTGTGCCATCTTCCGATCAAAAGTAATAGGGTTTTAATAAAATCCCAGAAACAGAGTGGGGATGGAAAAACTCCCCCTCACAGCCAGGGGTGGAGTTGGGGGGTCAAAAACCCATTGGGCAGATTTACTTACCCGGTCCTTTTGCGATCCAGCGGCGCATTCTCTGCAGAGGATTCGGGTCCGGCCGGGATTCACTAAAGCAGTTCCTCCAACGCTGAATGCTGCTGCGCTGAATGCACTGGAGTTTACCAAGCCGGGCCGGGCTTTTTCCGAATCCGTCGGGTTTTTTTATGGCCACGCCCCATGATTTCCGTCGTGTGCATGCCGGCGACGATGCGACACAATCCAGTCCCGTGCGCCAAAATCCTGGGGCAATACAGGGCAAATCGGCGCAAAACTGAAAAAATTTGCGTAAACTGCCGGAAAAACGTGAATCGGCCCCTTAGTAAATGACCCCCCATTGACTTCAAATTAGTGAAACAACCACATGGCCTTCATCAGTTCTAAGGACTGTATACATTAGAAGACTGGATCTTTCCAAGCCGTGTCCTCCGGCCAATTTGCCACTCGCTATCTAATAGTAAGGGTAATATTGTTTGGTTTTTTTCCCATAACCTGTTTATATGTATTGTATGTATATTGTTTGATTACTTCTTATCTTTAATTGTAATCTGATCAGTTCGTTTTGGAGTACTTGTGTATTTTTTATGTATATTAAAGTGTTAACTTTAATAAAGCCTCTGCCTGTAGCCTTAATTAAACTGAGTTAATTAATCGGTAGGGAATTGCGTTACCAGGTAATTTTAACATTGTATATGTAGTAATTGTAGTGATTGCATGTTCCTCCTTTTGGTCATGAGTCCTGGATCTCCTGGATAAGTTTTTTCTATACAACTGCCTAAAAATATAAAGTTCTGCCCCTGTTCACACAACCTCAGGTCCTCTAATGCCTGATAGAATTTACGGAGTGTGCTCAAAGAAATCACACCAAGGCAGAAGTATGGTATAATATCTCAATCTCTGTGAAGTGATGTCATGAAAGGTTAGGCAGATGTGAGATTCTTTATTTGTGTCTTTATTTATATAGAAAACTTCAGTGGGGCAGGACCTGGGCTTGGTTACTTAGGGATAAAGCAAAAGTAATGTCCATAGTCCATTGGTTGGTAAATTATAACATGGGCATCGCAGACACAAAGGCTCTGTTTTCCCTGAAGCGGATATAATATCGTAAATCCCTTTTGATGGATGTAAACATTGGCTAAGGGGGTCTTGCATTCCTTTGGTGGAGAGGAGTGGACTTTAATCAGCTTCAGCCATAGTCAAACGTCCTCTAAGTTTTCAGCATTCAGCAAGCATATGAAAAATAAAAACATTTACATCAAACATATAACATTACTTCACAGGGTATAGAGATCAACAGAACTCCCAATGAAAGAATAGTAGCACAGCAAGTTTGGTCTCCAAATGTGATGGGTCCAGGCAGGATCCAAAGGGATCAGTACCACCTCTCTGATCCTTCCTAGGTTTTGAAAGTTCTAGCTACGCCACTCAAGGCGACCCTGACCCATCATTACATCACTACGGGCAATAGATGATGTCACAGCTTATCTCCTCCCCTCCCTGTACAATGACCTCTATATAGATAACACTGACCCATCATTACATCACTACGGGCAATAGATGATGTCACAGCTGCCCCCAGTATATAGCCTGCCCTGCCTCCAGTATATAGCCTGCCAGCCCCTGCCACCCAATATATAGCCAGCCCCCTGCCAAACTCTATATAACTTGTCAACCCCCTGCCCACCAGTAAATAGTTTGCCAACCCCCTGTAAGTTTGTGGCGCAAGAGATTATTGATTTTTCGTGCACAACCAAAAGGTTCAGAACTGTCTCCACATGCATGAAGATGAAATAAAACTCTGTAGACCATCTTTTAGCTGGTCAAAAACTGTGCCACAAAGCAGAGTGGGAAAATTAGATGAGCTGGAAATCTGTTGGATTCACAAGCAACAACACAATTTTTCGCCCCCAAAAAACTTATGATTCTCGGACAACCACCAATATTGTGGTGCCGACACAAATGTCCCTAATACAGTCTGAACTGAGACACGAATTCATTCCATGATCAACCCGTAGTAGCAGGTAATGGGGACCCCGGCTTGTCACCACTGATACTTCTCTCTTCAAAATTCAGAATCCATCTTTATATCCTGTACATTTGCAAACTCAAATTTTGTAAGTTGAAAAAGAGTTAATAAAATGAAATCAACGGGTGAACAAAGGAAATCCTAATTCTTTCAGCAATGTAACGATCAAAGGAGAACGAACAAGGAAATCCAAGACAATAAAGATCTACTTGTGAGACAAGCAGATAAAGGAGACGACATTGTTCTTCTAAATGCTGTATAGACTAAACAATATGGAAATGCTTAGTGACAGGTCCCCACAGGGTGTTTAATACTAATTCCCAATCTGCTTTTATAATAAACACTACTGGCTACATTCCATTTTAAAAGTATAAAAAAAGAATATCTGGCCCCCTGCCAGCAAACTACATGGAGTCACAGGGTCGTCATCATTATCTGCACACTGCTCTTGCAACTCTACTTCCTGCTCCCTCCTCCCCCTTTCCCTCGATGAAACTTGAGCCGACAGAGATTTACTTGTAGCACAGGATTGGCTCAAGTCTGCTTGAGGGGAGGAGAAGGAGGGAGGAGCAAGTATAGGTGTCAGAGCAGTGTGCAGATAATGATGATGACTCCCTGCAGTTTGCTGGCAGGGAGCCAGGTATACTTTAATCAAAGTGTGGGAAACCACTAATTATACTTATAAAAGCAGATTAATGCAAATTGTGAATTAGTATTAAACAGGCGACGAGAATAGGTGAGAGTTAAATGTAAAGTCTATTGATTTTTATGCTGAAGAACAATCTTATTTGATCAGGAATTTTTTCAGATGTAATTTATTTGATAACATACAATCAAATATGCAAAATCCAATACGTAGGATGCACTACATGCGGTCAGACTTGTGAGTAATGGGTATAGAGAATGTAATCGGACCCACCCTGGGAAGAAGATCATAGGAGGACGTTGTAAGGTCGAGAAACTTTTTGGAACTCGGGTTTCGGAAGGTCTGAAGTGTCAAGTTGTCATCTTACAATATTAATATATATACTTACCTTTCTTGTCCAGAATGTTCTATTAAATCTGTGTTTCTTCCAGTTTTTATGTTTGTTTGTGTGTGTATTGCATGTTATTGCTTTTAAATGATTAAATTCAAAATTCCGAAACGTGAAGCCTGAATTCCAAATTTTTTTCGTTTTTCTTTGTGCATCAATGGATAACTTGACTTTTTAAGTGTGAGTCAATAGAAAATATTGCTTTTATTCAGAAGTAGATTCCCTGAAGCTGGACTTTCTGCCTGTTTGTTGCTATATAATCCAACAGATCTCATAATGGGGTCCATTGGGCTCCTGGTTGGGTGTCCATTTTTTTCCAAACGGAAAAGTCCAAAATGCGTGAAATTTCATCCATTTGAGATACAGGCGGTCCCCTACTTAAGGACACCCGACTTACAGACAACTCATAGTTACAGACAGACCCCTCTGACCTCTGGTGAAGCTCTATGAATGCTTTACTTTAGTCCCAGACTGCAATAAACAGCTGTAAGGTGTCTGTAATGAAGCTTTATTGATAATCCTTGGTCCCATTACAGCAAAAAAATTTTAAATTGCAATTGGCACTGGGGCCCAATTTTTTTTTGTCTGGATCTACAATTATAAAATATACAGTTTCGACTTACATACAAATTCAACTTAAGAACAAACCTCCAGACCCTATCTTGTACGTAACCCGGGGACTGCCTGTATTAATTTAATCTTAATCTTTTAGTCCAATTGTACAAAACTATATTACTATTATTATTATTATAATAAAACATTATAAAATAGAATAAAAAAATATTAAAGTTGCTATAAAAGTATAAATCAACTCAGTTTCTAAGATCTTTGGGTTAGACTTTTCTATTCCTGTGACAAGCAGAGAAAATAAATGACATCTGTACTGATCTTATAAGAATTTCTAGTCCAGTAGATTAAAAATCGCTTCATTGTAGTCATGAAATGAGAAATCTCTCATGTGCTGCATTCAAACAATGCCGTCCATGTCCTCGTCTCCAGGGCTTTACTAATCTCCAACAATGGGGCGAATATTTGCTTTATGTGCGACTTCTTTAACCCATTTATAACCGGACAATTCCATTTGTTGCTTTATTTTGTTACTTTTTATATTTTTCCCCATTGTTATGTGGAGGGTTTGTTTTTTGTGGGACAGTTAGTATTTTTCAATGACATATATATATATATGTAACACTTATTGCGCCTCTTATTGTTACATGGCGGTGGCTGTGTTTATGCAGATTTGATGTTAAGTAAAATTAATTCTTATAATTTTTTCCTCCATGCAAAAGCGTATGACCTGCGGGTAGCTGGTGGCCGCGATGCCAGGATATCCTGTCATTTGCACAGGTGTCTAATTATCAAGCTGGCGGGACACCAAGTCCACACCAATTTAACTCTTCGGCCACAAGATTTCTGCAGAATCTTGAACAAGAAGGAAATAGTTGGAAGGTGAGGTTCGCTTTAAGCGGTTTTCATGATAGTTTATGAGTTTTACGAGCCGTATAAACACTGGAAGCTCTTGTGCCTCATGTTCCTAAGTCTGGAAAGTAAGTTGCCATGTAATGGCAAAGTCCTACAGAAGGAAATATCAATACATGAACAGCATAAGAACTGCATCCATGTGCGGCACCGATGTCTCCAGACCCGGAAACGATAAGGAAGCTCCTCCCAGAACATCCTGCAGAGGGCGTTACAATAGACCAGTGGCTACCTGCAGACAAAATATATAATAAGTATATACAATATATACAGTTATACAATAAATATAATAAGTACATAAGTTATAGTGCCCTGTCACTGTACTGTACCGTGAAAGGACATCTAACATCTGTTTAGTGATGTCCTAATAAGCAGTTCTTGATGCACATTGTTTCTCAGGACTTCTTTTATTATAACTCTATATGATCTGGTCGTGGAAATAATAGAATTATAAAAGTTATGCTAATTACCCTGGGGCGCTCAGGCTACATTAACCTATCGCCCCGATGCGCTCAGGGGGCGGGACTGGGCGGGACCACTAGTGCTACGGGGGAGTGCTAGAGGATTTAGAAGCTGCTCAGATGTGTCTATTCTAACCTCAGGGGGGAAAACTTATTTGTCCAAGATCTTCCAAGATTTTCTGCTATTGCGATGCGCCTCCATTGTGTGGAAGACCAACCATTGTGGTTCAATAAACATAAGTTTCTGGTTGTAGAACTTAACCCGGTTTCCTTGGACTTGATCTGCACCACACCGCAATATCACGGGCTGCTTCACCTAACCACCAGCCATGGACTACTAATGGAGGAAGCCCCGGGGGAAGAATAACATCACTAGTCTGGACCCCCCAGCTAGGTACAGCTATACCAGAAACATGTCACATATGGAGTGGTAAGAGAAGGGCGGTAGGGCAGCCTGGCTGTCTGGTGTAGAGCCTACTGACGAATCAAAGTAGGTTGCCTATTTAGGGGCGTATTAGTGCTTAGTTGGGGTTTGCAACACATTTATTATAGCCACTCAACAGTGTTGCATGCTGCATGTTAAAGTTGCACCAAAAAAAAGTTGGTGGACACTTCCCAAGCAGTGTGGGGGGCACAACATTCATGAAGACGGTGCGCCAGTATACGATGATCTGCCGCGCTCCGCACATTAGTGAGGCAAACTGCCATTAATGGCTTGAGAAAGCACTGGGAAGCGTGAAACGGCCCGTTGCCAGGCCCTGCTCCTTCTTTCCTTACTTCGTACTTACATGGACTATCTTATCGGCAGCTGAGCACCACCCATGTTGTCTGGTTATTGTGGCACCGTACCCTAGGACTTTTTATTTGATGGCACACGACTGTTGGCGCTCTATTGGAACCGGATTGTGCCCAGCACTCTCTTTGGTTGTGCAAACTGCCATTAGTGTCTCCTCTGCTATACATATATTACGCCTCCTTTTTGTTCCTACTCCTATGGTCTATCAGCAGTCTGGTTGGGAAGGAGAGTTTAAAAAAATTGGTAAACAAAATAAAAATGTTAGAAACCTGAAACTGCTGAGGATGCCCTCTTGTAAACTAGATACCCTAGGCACAGGACCTACAATGCTCAATGGCAAACACAGCCCTGATATCTTCTCTACATCTCTGACCTATACTCCCTCTACAGGTAGATACATGCAATCATAGGATGCCCAGGACCATGAACATTTGGGGCAGACTTACTTACCCGTCCCTGTGCGATCCCAGAGATGCGTTCCCCGACTCCAATGCACAGCGGCCGCAATTCACTAAGGACGCGCGTCCGACATCCTGCATGTGTCGCTTCCCAGCTCAGGTCCGCTGGAGCTCACCTTCTTCGTCCCGGTGCATGTAAGTGCTTGATCTTGCAACACAAATTCAAAGTTAAATCCCGCGTTTTTTCCGAATTCGTTGGATCGTCTGATGGCCTGTCCCGATGCACCAAAATCCGATCGCGTGCGACACAATCCCCAGTGCGATCCCCGAAAAGTCGGAAAAACCAACGAAAATGCGGTCGCGGGACCCTTAGTGAATAAGCCCAGGGGCCATTGGACGATCCGACTGATTCGGACTGAGCGCGGGTTTAACATTCAAACTAAGTTGAACGAAAATGCACTTACATGCACCAAGAAGAAGATGGTGAACTCCAGGGGACCTGAGCGGGGAAGCGACACATGCAGGATATTGGGCGCACGATCATAGTGAATCGCGGCACAGTGCATTATCCTCGGACAGTGCACTTTTGGTGAACTCCGCGGACCTGGTAAGTAAATGTGTCCCATTGCTTCTATAAATGTAGAATTATTATGGCAGAAGATGGTGAGGGAAGTAATTCTCACCCTGAGCCAGTGATGGCAAACCTTTTAGAGACCGAGTGCCCAAACTACAACAAAGACCCGCTTATTTATCGCAAAGTGCCAACACAGAAATTTAATTTGTGATTTATACTCCTTTCTCACAGTTTTCATTGATACCAGCACCTGAGGACACCAATAAAGCAGAAAATAGTCCCAGGTAGGGCTGTCACTTTAAAATAGCTCTGTGCGCAGCAAGTCCTGGGCTGTCTGGGACTGCAGGAAGATACCTGGAGTCCTCTCTGATGATGGCCTGAGTGCCCACAGAAAGGGCTCCGAGTGCCACCTCTGGCACCAGTGCCATAGGTTAGCCATCACTGCCCTGAGCTGTTCATGCACATTGCAGGAAATGTTACAATCTATTGTTTCTCTTTATTTCTCAAAACATGTCACGTTGAAGTAATATCATGTTTCTACAAAGCTATTGTTAAGCCTTCCATAAAATGTACTTTTACGGGGACATAAAACATTACATAAAACAGTAAGCAACTACATTATTGACACAATGTAACAACTTGTACTATAAAGTTAAAACCTTAGTAAATACCAAAAGGGGAACAGTACAGAAAATATCCAGGGGACCCATGGCAACCCAAACTACCCACCAAATTGTATGCTGAGAAGTACCTTCACCCATGAAATTGTCTTACATCTGTTCCTGCTCTCAGTACACATGTACACAAGAACCATTTGAGGACCTTTGAAGGTCCTCCTACGGTCCTGAAACAACAGATCAAAAACCAGGGAGATCCTCCCTCCTCTCCTCCATTCCCCGAGAAGCTGATTCTAGTACCATATGTAGGATAGCACATGGGTCGTTGATTTGGCCAATTACCTGGCATCAGTGTCCCCTGACCCCCAGCACATAGGTTTACACCGAGGTACCGCACTCCCCATCCTCTCTGACTTGTTATTGGCCTTCTCTTTTGTTGCTTTATTTTTGGAAAAACTGTATCTTCCCTTATTCCCATTGTGTTTCATTTCTACTAGACATTACTCAGCACCGTAACTTTTGGGGTTATCCACACTAACAGCCAAAGCATGAGTAAATATGTACAAAAGTCGATACCTCAAACTTCATAAATCTTTATTCATTATAAGACACACACAAATATGGTCACCTTGAGCTAAAATAGGATATGCAAAACCTCAAGTGGTGGTTGTTATTTAGTGTAGGTCTTTAATCTGAAGGTATTACAATGGTTTAGTTTTAGATATGTAATGGCCCGCAGGATGGGACATTACAAACGAATTAGCTCCATTTGGCTTCCTGGCTAGCTAACTGACTCTGAACAGCTCTGTTAGTCTAGCAACTTATTTACTAAGGGTCACGCTACTCACTTTCGTCGGACTTTGCACCTTTTTCGCGTTTTACACTGCTTGGACAGCTATTTAACAGGTGTCTGCGGTGGGATTGTGTCGCATGCAATCGTTTTCTGTCGCAGCTGTGCTGGCTTCCATGTGACACAAATTGGGGGGCGTGGAGACTTAACTTTCAAACTGTGTCACAAGACAATGCACTAACATGCACCAGGAAGAAGAAGGTGAACTCCAGCGGACCTGAGCGGGGAAGCCACACATGCAGGATATCAGGCGCACGATCTTAGTGAATCGCGGCACAGTGCGTTATCGCCTGACAATGCACTTTCTGTGAAGTCTAAGGACCGGGAAAGTAAATGTGCAACATTGGGGCACATTTACTTACCCGGTCCTGTCGCGATCCCGCGGCGCATTGTCCGACGAGGATTCGGATCAGGGGGATTCACTAAGGTCATCCATCCGATATCCAGCAGGTGCGCCGAGGTCTGCCGGAGTTCACCTTCTTCTTCCCGGTGCATGTGAGTGCTGATCTTGCGACATAATTTGTTTTTAATTTCCTCGTTTTTTCCGAATCCATTGGGTTGTCCAACGGCCACGGCCCCCATTTCTGTTGCATGCAAGCCGACGCCAATGCGCCAAAATCCGATTGCGTGCGCCAAAAACCCGGGGCAATTCGGCGCAAATCTGAAATATTCTGGAAACCCGACGAAAGTGCGGCGTTCGGACCCTTAGTAAATGTGCCCCATGCAGTGACATTTACATGGTGACATTTCTGCCATTTGCTGTGCCTGCGTTTAGAGGGCTCTTTATTCTTTATTGTTCTTATTGTTTATATACAATGTTTCTTTATATATTATGATGTCACAATGCAGAGATTATACTATATTATACACAGTTATGTCACAGTATAAAGAGATAATACACAGAGTGATGTCTCCATTTTGGATTAATGACTTTGATATTATTCAGATATACAGTAATGACACGGTCGTCGAAATATGTTGGGATCGGCTATATAGTCCATAAAGGGAAATGATAACTTTCTGGTTAGTTATTGGAGAATTTAGTCCCACTGCTCCCATCACAAAGTCCTGACATTTGCCTTCAGCTCTATAAAACTCCTACATTTGAACAGATTCTTTATAATTCCACAAAGTCTAAAACAGTAACGCTGCTATTTCCCTATTATACAATCTGCTGATGCTTCGGGCTTTGGTGTCTTATATAGCAGGAGAGATCAGACCTGATGCCACACAGGTAAGACTGGGAAATCAAGCGCGTCCCAGTCATGACGTGTCCCAGATATCACTACACGCCGACCTCTCATACACGTGTATCATCCCTTCCCACAGAAGAGGCAAGTTATCGGAGTCACCGGGATGAATGTGCCGTGTACTTGGACCGTCTGATCACCTATAGACTACGTGAGTGGGCATGTTACTGCTTAGTCGGAGTTTGCGAGACATTTAGAACAGCGACTGGATAGAATTGTTTTGCATGATTATCCTGCTCTTTACTCAGACTTAGGCAATAGATGGTTACATAAGGGTCTCGGAAGAGGCAACGAGCTTTACATACAAAGACTAAGGGGCTTATTTACTAAGGGTCAGCGGGACGCAGTTTCGTTGGATTTTGGAAATTTTCGGGATTTGTGACATCTATTAAGAAGGGGATTGTGTCGCACACGATCGGATTTTGGCGCAATCACGACGGCTTTCATGCGACAGAAATCGGGGGACCATCCGTTGGACGATCCAACTGATTCAGACTGAGCGCGCAATTTAACTTTAAAATTGTGTCGCAAGGGAAGAAGAAGGTGAACTCCAGCGGACCTGAGCGGGGAAGCGACACATGCGGGATATTGGACGGACAATTTAAGTGAATCGCGGCACAGTACTTTCCAGTCAGACATTCCGGATCGGGGAACGCAATAAGTCTCACAATAAGGACCCCGATTAGAGGGACAGAAAGCAATCTCTATATGTCACAGTCCTTGTGCGGGGGCCCCCTGACAGAGTGAATGTCCCCTCTCTTCTCTACCCGTGAACAGTCTCCTACCGACACTCACACTGCTCCAAAAAATTAGAGGCAATTATGATATTGTGTGTCAGATATTATTGGATTTCGGACCCCTGGTATCGGAGGCAGCCACACGCTCATCTATTACTACAGTTTACTCTATTTGTATATAGATTTGCCTGAATGTTACGTTTTATAAAATATACAGACAATATAATTGATACCGGACTAACCTGTGATTGTTCCTTTTGTCTTCTCATCTCGTTTGTCTTGGCCAGGGTCCACAGGATTCAACGAGTCTGAGTCTCATGACTGAGGAGAAGACTCGACCAGATTTTTGAATTATTGGGGTCCTGGTTTCCTAACAGAAGATTTTAGCAGATGAGAGTTGGTTTTCCCAGGCTCTGACAGGATCCAGCAGCTCCAGGATATACCCGGAGGGGTTGGCAGATAACAATACAGATCACACAGTCCAGATGAAGTAGATAAGTGTCTTATGTCACCCAGAGCCGCCCGTCCTGCAGCCGACATTGTGAAAGGTAAAGCACATGGATCATACAACATATGGAGGTGGTTACACGTCACAGAGGGATGAGCAGTGTATATGACAATTCAAGTTTGGCATAAATGTAGGATTTTAAAAGCGATGTAAACTTCAGGGTATTATCGATACATTTAAAGGGAATGAGTGACCAATATTTTCTTCCATAGTTAAATGTCAAAAACTGTTAAATCTGTATTTATTACAATAGTTTTTTCTGTCCATTATAGTGAGGCTCAAGCTCAGAGGTAGTGGATCCTCTGAACCACTGCGGACGATGACATAAGCCACTACCTTTTCACCAGAGCCTGCCGCAAAGCGGGTTGGACTTGCTGCGGCGTGGTACCACCATGTTGTTCCACAGGCGTGACTTGTCCGCAGTGGCAGCCAAGATCGATGTGCAGAAACAGCAGGCAATCTCGTAGTCAGGGACAGGCAGGAGGTCAGTACAGGCAGCACAGGATCAAAGTTGGGGCTTAGCAACAGGTCAGGGCAGGCGGCAACTCAGAACTCAGAAATGGAACCGGGGTCACAACGGGAAATCACAGAAATAGCGCAAGGCATCAAAGACAGCTTTCTCTAAGGCACGAGGCATGAAGATCTGGCAGGGCGCGCAGGAAAAGGCAGACTACATTTCCTAAAAATGGCCAGCACCAATTAACGGCACTCTGGCCCTTTAAATCTAGAGAAGCCCTAGGAGTCGGGAACGCGGGCACGGCGGTCGGAGTTGTAGCAAAAGCCAGGAGAGGTGAGGACCCAGCTTAAAGCTGGGAATCTTCAGCTGAACATACTTGGATGACAGCCACACTCTATCCCATGGAGAGAAAATCGGAGGAAGTCTGCACTTTTTATCCGCCTGAGTTTTGGTTCGGGCAGGCGTCTGAAGTAAGGAGAGACGAGTCTGCTCCCAGATGGATTTAAGATCTCTGACCAACTCCTCCACAGCAGGAACGTCGGATGTCAACGGCAGAGGGAGAGGTGGACGAGGATGCTGTCCATAGACAATGAAGAAGGGTGCGAAGCCAGAAGATTCGGAATCCAAGGAATCATAGGAGAATTCCGCCTCTACTCTCTACTTGTCCATTGGACTAAGGGTGGTATGCTGATTAACTTGTAATTGACTACAGAGAGAACGCCAGAAGCGGGAAACAAACTGAACCCCTCTGATCAGAGACTATGTGCTCAGGAAGTCCATGTAGCCAAAAGATGTGGGTGAAGAACAGGCTGGCAAGACAAGGAGCTGACAGCAGACCTGGCAGAGGGACAAAGTGGGACTTTTTAGAGAAGTGGTCTGTAACCACCCAGATGATGGTACTCCCAGAGGAAGAATGAAGTCCATGGCCACATGAGACCACAGGCGACTGGGTATCAGTAACGGCTGTAGTAGACCAGCTGGTTTGAGGCGAGATGGCTTATTACGAGTGCAGGAAGTGCAGGAGCAGGTGCAGGCTAGAGGGCAGCCACACGAGAGCAATGTCCCCAAGTCAATAGATCTTGCCAGGAGGAAGCTGCCGAAGATCCACTGGAGCAGCAACAACCAGTTGCTCGGGAGGGATAAGATGCCGAGGAGCCGGTTCTTCCCCAATGACATCGGAGGCACGAGAGAGGGTATGCGCCTTGACATTCTTTTAGCAGAACGGAAATTAATCAAAAGATTAAAACGTGAGAAGAAGAGCGGCCAGTGAGCTTGCCAAGGATTAAGGCGTTGAGCAATCTGGAGATAAAGGAGATCTGTATACACATAAACCGGGTGGTGAGCTCCCTCCAGAAGATAACGCCATTCTTCCAGAGCTAGCTTCATAGCCAGTAGTTCTCTGTCTCCTATGGAGTAATTTCTCTCTGCAAAGGACAAATTCTTGAGAAGAACCCGCATGTAAGGGTTCGGCCTTTGGTACCATTCTGGGTGAGCACCGTCCCAGCTCCTACTGAGGAGGCATCTACTTCCAGGTGGAAAGGCTTCTCTATATCAGGCCATGTGAGAACTGGGGCTGAGACAAAGGCAGACTTTAATTTACAGAAGGCTTCTTCAGCCACTGGAGGCCAGAGATGGGGATTAGCGCCCCTCTTAGTTAGCGCTACAATAGGAGACACTATAGAGGAAAAATGCGGGATAAATTGCAAGCAATAGTTTGCAAAGCCCAGGAGCCTCTGTATAGCATGTAAACCTACTGGGCGTGGCCATTGAAGGACCGCAGACAACTTGGCTGGATCCATCTGTAGACCCCTATCAGAGATGATGTTGTCAAGGAAGGGAAGACTCCTCTGATGGAACTGGCACTTTTCAAGTTTGGCGTAGAGGCGAATGGCTCTCAGACGGCTGAGGACTCTATGTACATAGGACCGATGGAATTCAATGTCCACAGAGAACACCAGAATATCGTCAAGATAAACCACAACACAGGTATATAGTAAATCCCTGAAGATGTCATTGACAAACTCCTGAAAGACGGCTGGTGTGTTGCAAAGTCCAAAAGGCATAACCAACTACTCGAAGTGCCCATTGTGGGTCTTAGAGGCGGTCTTCCAATCGTCAGCCCTGTGGATACGGATGATGTTGTGGGCCCCATAAATATCTGGTTTGGAGAAGACTTTATGTCCACATAGGCGATCAAACAACTCAGTGATCAAAGGAAAAGGAAAGCGGTTCTTAATGGTGACCTTGTTAAGACCGCGGTAGTCGATACATGGATAAAGTGACCCATCCTTTTTGGTCACAATGAAGAAGCCTGCACCAGTTGGAGAAGAGGATTTACGTATGAACCACCTCTGCTGTTCTCTTTAATGTAGTCTGACATGGCTGCTGTCCCTGTGACATCATCTATTGTCAGTAATGATGTAATAATGGGTTAGTGTTATCTATATAGAGGTCTTTGTACTGGGGGAGGAGATAAGCTGCGACATCATCTATTGTCAGTAGTGATGTAATGATGGGTCAGTGTTATCTATATAGAGGTCATTGTACAGGGAGGGGGTGGAGATAAGCTGTGACATCATCTATTGTCAGTAGTGATGTAATGATG
>CM033644.1:6320364-6332932 GCA_019512145.1 Engystomops pustulosus
AGCTTGCGGACATTGTCATCTATGTCAGTAGTAATGTAATTGATGGGTTCAGTTGATATCTATATAGAGGTCATGTACAGGGAGAGGAGGAGGGGCGAATAAGCGTGTTGACATAATATATTGTTTCAGTACAGGAGTTTGATGGTGATGGAATGGGTCAGTGTTATATATATAGAGGTCATTGTACAGGGAGGAGGGAGGAGATAAGCTGGGGACATCATCTATTGTCAGTAGTGATGTAATGATGGTCAGTGTTATCTATATAGAGGGTCATTGTACAGGGCAGGAGGGAGGGAGATAAGCATGTGACATCATCTATTGTCAGTAGTGAGTGTTAATGGATTGGTCAGTGTGTTATCTATATAGGGTCATTGTACAGGGAGGAGGAGGAGGGAGTAGAGACTATTGTGTGACATCATCTATTGTCGATAGTGAGTTGTAATGATGGGTCAGTGTTATCTATTATAGAGGTCATGTACAGGCAGGGGAGGAGATAAACTTGTGACATCATCTATTGTCAGTAGTGATGTAATGATGGGTCAGTGTGTTATCTATATTAGAGGTCATTGTACAAGGGAGGGGGAGGAGATAAGGCATGTGACATCATCTATTGTCCAGGTAGATGATATGTGAGTGGTCAGTGTTATCTATATAGAGGTCATTGTACAGGGACGAGGGGAAGAGATAAAGCTTGACATATCTTGTCAGTAGTGTAATGATGGTCAGTGTTATCTATATAGAGTCATGTACCAGGGAGGGGGGACGGAGATAAGTGTGACCATCATCTTTGTCAGTAGGTGATGTAATGATGGGTCAGTGTTATCTATATATAGAGGTCATGTTAAGGGCGGGTGGGGGGGAGGAGTAACTTGTGACATATCTATTGTCGAGATAGTATGTAATGAGTGGGTCAGTGTTATCATATAGAGGTTCATTGTACAGGGGGGGAGAGATAAGCTTGTGAATCTCATTGTCGTAGTGATGTAATGATGGGTCAGTGTTATCTATATAGAGGTCATTGTAACGGGAGGGGGAGGAGAAAGCTGTGACTAATATATTGTCAGTAGTGAGTAATGCGATGGTAGTGTTATCTATATAGAGGTCATGTAAATAGGGGGGGAGATAAGCGTGTGACATCATCTATTGTCAGTAGGATGTAAGAGGTAGTGTATCTAAAGGGTCATGTACGGGAGGGGGAGGAGATAAGTGCTGTGGACATCATTTTGTAGTAGTGATGTAATGATGGGCATGATATCAAGATGTCCATAGGTTCTTCATTCGGGTTTATTTGGTGAATACCTACTATGGGGCTTTCTGCTTCTGTTTGTATATGAAGGTGACCTGTGCTTGCTGTGTTTATTCACTTGATGGTTCTTACTATGATGTCCATTTGCCATCTGGACTGTTGTACCTGATTTATACTTATTAATGTTTCATATCTTGTACAGAAGTCTAGACAAGACCTGATTTTCCAGGGCAACATGGAAAGTCCCCGAAATCGGCTTCAGGAGAAATGTGCAATCTTTACTTCTCACGTTGAGTCTTTTGCAAATGTTTTTTGTTCTGAATATCCTATTTAAAGAAAAAAAATACAGTCACAACCTCTCCACAAGTGGGCTGCTCAAGAACTTGAAAATTACAGAAGAAACAACCTGTAAATAATAACTTGCTACCCAGCTTTTCCAGACCCCCTGGGCCCTCCCTTACCATTTGCCTTATACGATTTCCTCATTAGCCAACAGGGACAAGTTGTTAATGTTAGAATCGGAACCTTTTCTTGTTCTAATGGTTTTCGTAAAAAGACACTGATGAAGAGTCTAGACACCATTCGGAGGATCATGGGTGGTGGGTAACGTTAGCTTCTATGAGTATGTGGTTAGGATTTTTCGTGTGGGTTCTACCCCAGTGACTCCCCTGATAAGAAACCAATTGTTAGTTGGGAGGAAGAAAAGTAGGACTTTGGGGACATCATTCAACAAGACTTCATGGACCACCTATTTACAACTTGACCCTGAAAACCTTGATGGGACTGGAAATGGTTGACCAAATTTTTCTGTCCCTATACTAGCTACGGTCATGAAAGTAGACCAGGACGTGCGGTGTTTCTAAATGTGAGACTACTGTTCCAATCAAACTTCTTTCATCCGGATTTTTACCTGTACGTGAAAATTACTTCACTGGAGACATAAAGGCCAACACAGGACCAATCGAGAAGAGACAGAAAAATATAAGTGGTATGTACCTAGGGATATCTATCCAAATGGACCCACCACCCACCCTAACTGCTCTGGACTTGGATATTCTTATCGGGGTATGAGGTCAGATCCACAAAAAATCTATGATTGTCATCGAAGAAATTCGGGTCATCCCCATTGAAGATGCTTTTATGGGAATTTGTTTGTATGAGCTCCATATCCCACCAACAATCCCCCCAGGAGGTTTATTTAACATGCACAGGCTTGAATATGACCTCTGCAAATTTCAAAAAGTTGTCATAGTGAACCGTTATGCTGGAAAGGTGCTAAGAAAATGTATGGGAACTTTTCGGCTAACAAAACTCACATGTGTTAGAAAAAATTGGATAATTTTTATGATTGGAGAGTGAAGTATGTTTTAGAAAACTTCCTTATTGAAAAGAAGCTTTTTTTTTAGAAAAAAAATTAATAATTACGGTGGTCCCACATGAGTCCATTAAGGCGCCGCCTGCTCCTTGTACATTTTCCCTTAATTTCTAGGAATTTTGGGATGTCTGAAACCAACTAGCTCTAAAGTTTTAGTTTTCTTTCTCATTGCCTCATGAGAGGAGACCGGATCACTGTGATTTATGCTGGAATTAAATGGAATATTCTTATAATATTTGTTGTCTCTCTGTTGTCTAGACGTCTCATGGACCTATCACCATATCATTCCATGTAAAAAGGGGTTGTGCCTCCGAGTAATGTTTTATATCTCTCAAATCTCGTCCATGAACCAGTCAGGAGCTAGTGACAACCTGCACATGCGCCCATTGGAAAAGGTCCCCTCACAGTGCCCGTCCCTCATTACTTGGTTTGTTATTTAGGAAACCCCTTTAAATTCAATGTTCTCTTTAATTTGAATCTACATTTTATGTTTCCTACAAAAGGTGAGCTGAGACTTTAGACCAGTAGTCTGCTCAATCTGTGGGTCCAACCCCTTTGAGGATAGAGTGACATTATCCCGACTGAGACCATCGGAAATATGTGTTTTCCAATTGTCTTAGGAAGCAAAACACCACATTGTAGAGAGCCGGCTCCCATGTGTGGCAGTGGAACACGGGAGCTTTCAGATCCCCTGCTTCGCTGCTCTCCATCTATCATATGGAACGTGAATGGATGCAGCAAAGGTTGTAGAGGCCTAAGGCCAGAGGTGCCTCAATGTAGTCAGACACATGGGGGGTCGTTTACTAAGGGCCCGATTCACGTTTTCCCGACTGTGTTACCCGAATATTTCTGATTTGCGCCGATTTTCCCTGTATTGCCCCGGGATTTGGCGCACGCGATCGTTTTTGTTGGCACATCGGCGCTGGCATGCACGCAGACGGTAATCGGGTGGGGGGGGTGGCTGTGGCGACGGTAAACCCGAACGATTCGGAAAAAATTAAAAACCGCCGGCATTTTTAAAAAAAAAAAAAATTGGTCGCACGGCCCGGGCCATACTTCACATGCAACCACGTGGAAGACGATAACTCCGGGGCACATTCGGCGGACTTCGTGCGCCAGCAAGCGCCACCGGTGGAACATCTGGGCGTTCAGGGGACCCTTATGGGAATCGCCGGAAGGGAAGACCCAAACGCCGTCAAAAGACAAGCCGCCGCTGGGACGCGAATGGACCCAGGTAAGAATGTCCCCATTGATGTTCAATCATCAGTGACCTGCGTCACAGGCTTTGGCAGGTAGTGAAAAAAGGTTTGACAAGAGGATCCCCCCCCCCCCCCCCCCCCCCGAGGAAAAAAAAGAATGTAAGTCGTTTTTTTTTGTTTTTTTTTTCCATTTGCTACTGGGGACTTGCTAACTATGGGGGGGCATCCAACTGCATCACTGTGGCTGCAGGCTACTGGGGGCATCACTGTGGCTGCAGGCTACTGGGGGCATCACTGTGGCTGCAGGCTACTGGGAGCATCACTGTGACTGCAGGCTACTGGGGGCATCACTGTGACTGCAGGCTACTGGGGGATCACTGTGGTTGCAGGCTACTGGGGGCATCACTGTGGCTGCAGGCTACTGGGGGCATCACTGTGACTGCAGACTATTGGGGGCATCACTGTGACTGCAGGCTACTTGGGGGCATTACTGTGGCTGCAGGCTACTGGGAGCATCACTGTGACTGCAGACTCCTGGGGGTATCACTGTGACTACTGGTTAGTGGAGGCATCTGCAACACCCCTGGCGATGCAAGGCAGAGGGGTTGTTGTGAATACGTCCCACCATGTAGCTTGCAGCCTGTGTAGGGTCTGATCAACCCCACAGCAGGTCACTACATAACACTGCAGCGGTAGAGTCTGCCTGGCAAGGCAGGAGTTAAGTATTTTATGTTATGTAATCTGTGTCAACCAATCACATCAGTTCATGTATTGAATCTGTAAGCTGGGATGTAATTGGAGGAGTAGCCACCACCTGACCAGTGGGAGTAATAAAACCCCTGGTCAGGAAAATTCTAGAGCTCAGTTCCAGTCTAGTTCAGACTGAGAGCAGTTGTAGTCAGTGGATTAGAGGCTCAGAAGAGGCAGTGCAGCCAGCACACCAGACCAGAGCAGGAGAGCTCAGCTCCCTGCTTGAGTGGAGTGAAGAGTTAGTGAGTTAGAGGAAAGGGGTATCATCCTACCTTCAAGGGTCAGAGATCATGTAGTCAGAAATCTTGTAGTCAGAGATCATGTAGTCAGAGATCATGTAGTCAGAGATTATGTCACTGCTTTTATTGCACTACTGGAAACCTTGCATCAGTTTACAACCATGAGGACCTGGAGTTCTTACATGACCCAAGGTTCTTTCACATCTAGGGCAATCCCTGTGAGAAGATAATATGCAGGAGGACACAGGTTATGATAAGAAGAGGCAATGGCCCTTACACTGATAACATATCTGCACGCCGACATAAGTCACCAGGATTTCCGTTTTACAATCCATTTCTCATTACAACCTATTACAAACTTGGACAACAGCCTGGAACAGCGTAGGCGATCAATGGGTTCCATAATCAACGGCAGGGGGTACCGTTTTTTAACTGTAACCTTATTCAGCCCTTGATAGTCTATACAGGGACATAAGGAGCCGTCCTTCTTGGTGACAAAGAAGAAACCTGCGTCAGCTGGAGCAAAAGACTTGCGTATGAATCCCCTCTGCAGGTTCTCCTTGATGTATTTGGACATGGCAGCCGTCTTAGGAACAGAAAGCGGATATACACGACCTCTGGGAAGAGTGGCACCCGGAAGGAGATCCACAGGGCAATCATAGGGACAATGTGGGGGCAAAGTCTCCGCTTGTTTCTTAGAGAAAACATCTGCAAAGTCCCGGTAACAAGCTGGCAGACCCTCCAGAAACTTGGAAGACACAGAAGAGGTCAGGACCAGAAGTGCCATTGTACATCGAGATTGGCATTCAGGACCCAAACGCAGGATTTCACCAGTCTTCCAATTGAGGATAGGAGCATTTAGTTGAACCAAGGGAGACCCAGAATAAGAGCTGATGTGGTTTAAGGCAGGACATAGAAAACCAGTCTTTCCTGGTGTAGGACTCCAACTTGAAGACGGATGGGTCCATGCGGTACCGGACCGGAAAGAAGCTGTCCGCTTTCTGAAGAAATGACTTGAGGGGAAACACCGGAATTTGCTGCCGGGAGACCAGAGCAGTATCCACAAAGTTCCCAGTGGAACCAGAGTCCAGAAATGCTGAGACTTGCACAGGAGGGCCGGTACCGACACCGAGGAGCACTGAAATAGTCAGATGTGGAGAAGCTGAACTCAAACCTAAGGACGTTTCTCCCAGAAGCCCTAGGTGCTGGAGTTTCCCGGACTTTGGAGACGGACTGGGCAAGTCCCAATGAGGTGCTTGGGACTGGCATAGTACAAGCAGAGGTTTTCTTGGAAACGTCTGGAACGTTCCCCAGGCATAAGCCTGGTTCTGTCAATCTGCAAAGGTTCACCTGCAGACTGTGCGACCGGAGGCTGGAGCGGCTTCTGGAAGACCAGAGCCAACCGAGGCAGACGTGGAAGCCGGACTAGTGGTCGCTCGTGCCACAACTCTTCAGCTCATTCCAAGAACCGCATGTCTATCCGAGTGGCCAAGGTGATAAGACCACTCAGAGTAACTGGCATTTCACGGGCAGCCAATGCGTCTTTAACGCGTGAAGACAGTCCCTTCTTAAAGGTCGCACATAAGGCCACGTCATTCCAAGAAAGTTCAGATGCCAAGGTGCAGAACTGGACGGCGTATTCACCCACAGATGAGTCTCCTTGGTATAGGTTCAGTAGAACTGTTTCTGCTGAGGAGGCTCGTGCGGGTTCCTCAAACACGGACCGGAACTCTGCCAGGAATGTAGTATGAGTGGCCGTGATTGGATCATTCTGGTTCCACAGAGGAGTAGCCTAGGCCAGGGCCTTCCCGGAGAGGAGGCTGATGATGAATGCCACCTTGGAGTGCTCGCTGACAAACTGGGATGGCATTAACTCTCGCAAAGTGGGATGGTCTTACTGCGGCGGGGTACCACCAGGTCGTTCCACAGGTGGGACTATCCGCGGTGGCAACAAATGTAGCGATGCAGGAGACAGTAGGACTCACTTCAGGAACCCGGAGCTGGCCCACGGGACAGGAACACAGGATACACTGGAGACACAGGACCGCTGGGGACACAGGAACATGGAGGAACACTGGTAATGCTGGAGACACAGGAACACTGGTAACGCTGGAGACACAGGAACACGGTGGAACACTGGTAACACTGGAGCTGTGGGAGCCAGAGAGACCGCCGCTGGAGCCAGAGGAGGTAAGTTCCACCGGGCTCCGGGGGCACACTCTGAGACATGGATCGCAAGAGCACCCGTGCAGATAAGAAATCATGCAACCAGAGATCATTAAGTTAAAGATAAAGTAGTTGGAGATCCTGCAACCAGGGACCATGTAGCTACAGATCGTGAAATCCCAGATCGTTTCGTCAGAAATTGTGTAACCAGAGACCATGTGATCAGAGTTTATGTAGTCAGAGACAATGGGGCTTATTTACTGAGGTCCCGCTGCGGCATTTTTGTCGGGTTTTCCAACGTTTTCGGGGGCTGGGGTGTTGCTGGTATTAAAAAGCAAGAGAGCAGTTGTGGTAGCAAAGTAGGGTTGATAAATCCTTCAGATCCCAAGTCTGTGTCAAATACTCTGGACTTGGAGTTGCCAGGGGTAACAATGAAAATGGGGTGCTGCACCCTGCAAACTGGAATGATCGCCTGGGGCTCCATCTGGTAGAGAGAAGGAGAGTCGGTAGCTGTTTTAGGTTTACCGTGATAGGATTTTGACCCACCCTGGGTGGGTGTGAAGGTCTTTGGAGTTGGTGAGCTACAGGGGAAGCGGGGAAGAACATGAAAGTTAGTTTTCCCTGGATATCTGGGCCATGCCTTAATAGGTAAGAGGTTATGTCCTCCTACTGGTGGAGAATTCTATGGAAATTGGTACCGGTTAGGAGTAAGAAGTGAATGGATCGGGCAGATTGTAAATTCTGAACTTTATGTAGCCAGATCAAAGGCTACAAAAATTTCCCAGGACCCCACATGATTTCTAATGCTGATGCTACCCCTGCCGTCTAGTACATACAATATGTTCTAGTAACTAGATAAATCCTATTGGTTGTATTGTTTGCTTTTCACTTGAGAACCTCCATTCACTTTTCCATTTCCTTATCTACTACTGACTTCAGTCCTCGCTATCTGCTAATAACCGATTCCCGAGAAATCGAGGAGAGTAAACAGCGGGATCAAAGATAAGATAATGCAGAATGTTCACAAATATTCACTACGGAGCAAAGAAATGTTATGTGATGAAATAATAACCATAATGGGAAGCAATGGAAAATATATTTCAGATTTGTTTATGTAGAGATTGGCTCCAATGCTCCGGACAGGGGGGGGGGATCCTAAATATATAACAATTGTGACATCACAAAACTCCCACCGACCACCATCCCCCATACGTATTAATATCACAACTGTATGTATATACAAACACCCAAATAATACTGTACAAACCCATTTATTATTGCCCTAAACACCATGTTAGTGCCTACCCGTCTCCTACAACAAATGGCCCACCGTAGTAATAGAGTCCCCACCCCAAAAAAACACCAAGATTACCTTGTCCATCAGTTTCCAAGTGTTAAAAACTTGTTAGGCTTCGTCGTTATACTACATAGATCCAGTACAAGGACCAAGCTTCCTACATAAATAGAGGACCAGGACCAAGTTGACTAAATGGATACTCTACCAGAACCAAACGTACTACATAGAAGATTACTACATAGGGACTGTACTAGTACTAGGCTTCTGTATAAATATATTATCAGAACCAAACCTACTATAATCTTATGGTACCAGGAAGTAGCTGATTACATGGATATGCAACATCCTCCCACCGGGGCATGACCTAATGGCTTGGGGCAGCTGGGTGGCTGGTTTTGGCATAACCTAGCGCTAGACTTGTTGCAGTTGCTTTGTCCAGGTCTCTTCTACACCAGGCAGGACCAGGATTGCAGGGAGAGGCTGCAGTATGATGGAAGGTTTCTACTTGGGACACTCCTGGTGTATGTGTGATGTAAGGATTCCCAGGTAGATGGTAGAGGGGAGGCCCACGATGTTAGCCGCAGCCAGGGATCACACGTAGAGACAAGATGTAGACAGGGTCAGTTCTAGACAAAGTGGAGCCCTGGGCAAAACTAAAAGGAGGACCCCAAAATACAACTATTTTATAAACAATCATACTCAGTTAGAGGCTCCTTTAGCCCTGCACAATAATAACCTTTATAGCTACAAATAGCAGTACGGTAAGGTAATGTGTTATATGGGACTGTGGGAGGATTTTATAGGAGATAGACAGATGATAGGTTTATTCATGAAGGGGGACCCTGGGCAAATGCCCAGTTTGCTCCTCCTTAATTTTGGCCCTGGATGTAGAACATCAAACTTGCAGCATCTTTATTTCAACACTTCAATGCAGCAAACGTAACAAACTGAGGTAGTTTCCTATCTGTCAACGTCCGAGGTATCTGGTTGGATGCAGTCTGGTACAGAAGCCCAGATTTAGGAACTTTGGACCAGAGAAGATAGAAGTGGCTGCTTGGGCAGAAGATGAGGGCAGACTCTGTAAGGTTGAGTCCTGCAGGTCTTATGGAGGGAGATTACCCTCAGACGAGACAGCAGCAGCAGGCCTGATGGAGGGAGATTACCCACAGACGAGACAGCAGCAGCAGGCCATGTGTCCGGTTACACAGGTCTCCTAGACTCTTCTCAGATTCTTCCAGACAGAGGGAGTATAAGTTAACTTCCACTTTGGGCAAAGTTTCAGGCATTCACCAATAACCAAAAAATACTTTGGGGCAGAACAGGATTGACATAAGTCACAACAATTCTAATTGGTTAACAAACAGATCCTCCCCTTCCAATCAGATAACATGTTCAGCTGTATTACCAATTATGGACCGTAGATGACGTTAACTGCCTCACAGAGGTGATTAAGAATACATAGCAATCTAATGGGAGGACATTATTTTGCAATGACTGTATTGTTACTGGGCCATAACATCTAGTGTACCAGAACCAAACTTACTAAATAAATACACTACCAGAACCAAGCCTACAATATAGATACAGTATCAGAAATCAGTGTACTATAATATATATATATATATATATATATACAGTGCCCGCATCACGCTGTGCCAGAACCAAGCTTCGGATATAGGTACAGTCCCAGAAGTAAGCTGACTGCATTGATACACTACTAGAACCAATCTTACTACATGCACAATGTACCAGAACTAAGCTTTCTACAAAGATATAATATATAAGTACCAAGTTAACATCAACTAAATCCTTGTCTTTGGAATGTATTGTTTCATTGCAGAAAAAAGGTGTAAATTTCCATCTAAATTACATTGCTAATAGTTGCTAATGCTAACAGTGTAACTATTATTTAACTACTACTGCTATTGTTTAACTATTTTTGCAACTATAAACGTAATAATAACAACAAATATCTGGCGGTAAATAGCTATGAAAATCCTATAACATAAAATGTGTACAAATTACACCAAACCCTGTACAGAAGTCCAGACAATACAATAATCTACTGGAATATTATGTGTGTGTGACTGCCCTCTACTGTTTACTCCTGTGTTTGCAGTTCTTTTATCTCTGCTCAGTGTGTGAGCCCCATCTCATGGCTGCTTTCTGTATTAGCATCTTTTTCATTTTTTTTTTCCCAAGTACTTCTATATATTTATTTTTTGTTTTTTATTACCAGAGATTTTATATATATATAAAGTTTTTGGGAATGTTGGTGGGCAATAAAACTAAGATTTACTACATTGAACAGGACGAGATGAACTGAGCTGTTTGTACATAATGGGGGTCATTTACTAAGGGCCCGATTCGCGTTTTTCTGACGTGTTACCCGAATATTTCCGATTTGCGCCGATTTTCCATGAATTGCACCGGGTTTTTGGCGCATGCGATCGGATTGTGGCGCATCGGCGCTGGCATGCGCGCGACGGAAATCGGGGGGGCGTGGCCGAACGAAAACCCGACGGATTCGGAAAAACCACCACATTTAAAACAAAAAATTGGTCGCACGGGCCATACTCACATGCACCAGGAAGGGATCAGTGAACTCCGACGCAACTCGGCAGACCTCGGCGCAGCAGCGACACCTGGTGGACATCGGGCGCAGGACCTTCATGAATCGCCGGAAGACCCGAACGCTCGTCCGAGAAGCCGCTGCTGGAACGCGAATGGACCGGGTAAGTAAATGTGCCCCAATGTCCTATCTACAGGTAGCATGTTATAGAGCAGGAGGAGCTGAGCAGATTGTACATAGTGATCTATCTGCAGGCAGCATGTTATAGAGCAGGAGGAGCTGAGAAGATTGTACATGGTGTCCTATCTACAGGCAGAATGTTATAGAGCAGGAGGAGCTGAGCAGATTGTACATAGGGTCCTATCTGCAGGAAGCATGTTATAGAGCAGGAGGAGCTGAGCAGATTGTACATAGGGTCCTATCTGCAGGCAGCATGTTATAGAGCCTGGAGCTTCTTACATGACCCAAGGTTCTGTCACATCTAGGGCAATCCCTGTGAGAAGATAATATGCAGGAGGACACAGGCTTACGATAAGAAGAGGCAATGGCCCTCACACAGCACTAATATGGTATCTGCACGCCGACATAAGTCACCAGGATTTCCGTTTTACAATCCATTTTTCATTGCTGTGGTTTTCTAGAATATTAGGTTATGTAAACTCTTGGCTCGGCTGATGTTGTATGTGAATAAGAGAGAAGGCTGTGGTTACCCAGCAACAGGAGGAGGAGAGGAGGCCACAATATTAGCTGTGGTTACCCAGCAACAGGAGGAGGAGAGGAGGCCACAATATTAGGGGGCGTAAAGGACAGATTTATTCCACCCTAATAATAATAGATATTGCCCCTTTTAATATTAAACAGTTCCCCCTTGCCCCATACAAAATGATTGTTACACTAGAGAGTGTTCAATTATTAATATTATTAGCAGCCTCCCCCCCCAGCAGTGCTCCCTGCAAGTAGTGGCCATGTGTAAAATAATAAAATTACTTACCTGGCACTGACGCTCCCACGGCCACCTCCATCCTTCCTATTGTGACCTCCCCCATCTACCTGTCTGGCCTGATGGGAGTGGACGAGACCTGTTCCTGTGGGTCAAACCACAGTGACATATCCTGGTGCCAGGCGGCACTCCAGTCCCTGGGAATCCAGCAGAACCCACACTGTAGTCAGGCTCCAGTAGGGTCACGTTGCACAATGTTTTAGCATGGTTGACCATCTCCTGTCTTGCTTTCTGCTTGCAGCCAATCTCCTTTACCAGTATAGTACATAAAACTGCTCTGCTCACAGAAACCTGGCTGTGCGAGGGTCCCTTCTCCTGCTATGATGTGCCCAAGTTTAGTATCCAGCTGGTGACAGGTCGATCGGCTCGGTGGACATTGGGGCACATTTACTACAGGCTCTGTGCCGGACAGGTATTTCAGAAGTGTCCGCACCACAAATGTGTCGCACACGACCGTCTTGTGGCGCAGCTGCTCTAGGCACCATACAACACAAATTAGGAAGCGTTCCGGTGCTCAGTCGGACCATGCGCTTTGCTAGTTGTAGTTTGGAGCATGAGGATCCCCATATAAAGGAAATGAATTAAGGGTCTAGTGTGTCAAAAATGGCGCATGGTATAGTCCTGACATTTGCCTTCAGCCCTATAAAAATCCTGCATTTGAACAGATTCTTTATCATAAAGTCTAAAACTAACAGTAACGCTGCTATTTCCCTATTATACAATC
>CM033644.1:6332972-6619425 GCA_019512145.1 Engystomops pustulosus
TACAAATTTGATGATGCCTTGGGCTTTGTGTGTTCTTAATAGGGAGAGAGATCAGTACCTGGATAGCCACACAGGTAAGCACTGAGGAAATCAAGAGCGTACCAGTAATGACAGTTTCCCCGGCTGCCTGTCCCGATATCAATCCACGCCAAGCTCTCATTGTACACGTGTGTCATCCTCCCACAGAAGTTATCGGATCCAATCACAGGATCAGAGGCTGTACCTGGATCCGTCTGATCGAACTATAGATATTGAGTGACGTTATGACGCAAGCTCTTGATGCTACGGCGTACGGATATACACGGTTGGGGTTTAAGGGGTAAATACACAGAAAGAAGACTAGATCACTGTATGTGAATGTATTGTATCTAACTGCCTTCTAAACTTTTGACATTTTGGCCTGGCGTTCATCCAACACTGCTCCTCCGATGTGATAGCAAAAATAATTAGAGGCAATTATAAATATTGTAGTGTCACACTAGTGATGGATTTCGGACCCATGGTATCGGAGGCGCCACACGCTCACTATTTACTACAGTTAACTCTTTTTTCGAATAGATCTAGTCTCCATACACATCATTTTTTGGGCGTAAGAAAGAAGATTGCTCCTAAAGCAGATTAGAAAATCTCTACAATCAGGAGAGGGTGTGGCTTATCACCTATGCAATCTGCCTTTGAGAATGAGGGTCTGAGATGAAGATTTTGCTCCTGCAATGTCATGTTTTTATATAATATATAGACAAAATAATGATACGGGACTAAACTGAGTCTGTTCCTTTTGTCTTCGCATCTCGTTTGTCTTGGTCAGGGTCCACAAGGATTCAGCGAGGGTCGATGTCTCATGACCTGAGGAGAGAATGGACCAGATTTTTTTAATATTGGGGTTTGCCGTTTCCTAAAAGAAGATTTTAGGAGTCATGGAGGTGGTTTACTCGGGATGGCTCTGGGACTGGATCAGCAGCTCCAGGCGTATCTACCCGATAAGGGGTGGTTGGCAGATAAACAATACAGACACATTGTTAGATGATAGTGATAGACACAGGTCTTATGTAACCCAGAGACCGCCCCGTTCCTGCAGCCGACATGTGAAAGGGTTTTTAAAGCAATATGGATCATACAAACAGATGGTAATGGGATCTGGCCGAGGGTATGGTTTACAGTCACAGAGGAGAGAGGTATATACATTTCTAAGTTTGGACCATAAATGTAGGATTTTAAAAGCGATGTCAACTTCAGGGTATATCGGTACACGTATGTGACCAATTTTTACTCTCCATAGTAAAATGTAAAAAAAAAAAATGTTGACAATGAGATTATCTAGAATAGTTGTTCTGTTCATTATAAGGCATGAGGGCAAACATGTGTTCTGAAGCTCCGGTAACACATTAGTGATTGCTTTACAGCAGCCCCATGCAAAAGGCCACAATATGTTCTGGACGCCAACACATTGAAGATTTTTAGGAAAGGTCCGGTTGCATGGGAGGAGGAGGGGAAAAGCTGTGTGTGATGACATTCATCTATTGTCAGCTAGTGACCTGTAAGATGGGTCTAGGTGTTATCTATATAAGGTCACATTTGTACGGGAGGGGGAGGAGATAAGCTATGGGACATCATCTTTTGTCAGTAGTGATGTCTATGATGGGGCAGTGTTATTATATAGAGGTCATTTACAGGGAAGGGGGAGGAGATAAGCTGTGACATCTCTATTGTCAGGTAGGGATGTAATGATGGGTCAGTGGTATTCTATATAGAGTCATTGTACAGGGAGGAGGAGGATAAGTGTGACTATATTATTGTCAGTAGTGATGTAAGGATGGGGAAGGGGTTAGATATATAATCTGAGGTGTATTGTACAGGGAGGGCGAGGATGACAGGAAGAGTATACAGTCTCATGCGGAAATCATGATATTGTAAGGTAGGGATGGAAGGAGTGGTAATGGCATCTATTAGGAGAGGTAATGTGCAGGCTCTGAGCATTGGGGGAGGACGATAATGATTGTGAAATAATATATTGTAAGTAGTGATGTAAAAGATGGGTCAGTCGTATATATATTATAGCAGTGGGTCAGTGGGAACAGGCACCCGGGGGAGTGGACGACTGATAAGCATTGTTGGACATCTCCCAGATTAGGGTCAGCTCATTGACGTATCGTAAGGATGGGGTCAGCCTGTGATATAGTATACAGGCGCTTCATGTACCGGCGACTTTGGGGGGAGGAGATAAGCGTGTGACATCATCTATTGTCTAGGCATAGCGGAATCTGGGTGTAATGATGCATATTTGCAAGCGTGGGGCTTAACAGAGCTGTCTGAGTCTAGATGCGATGGGGTGACAGTGGTATAGGGATGTGTCGGGGTAGGTGATGAGAAGCTTTGATGACAATCAGACACTTGGTCCCTAGTTTTTAGTTGAGTTGTAAGCGAGGGAGGCATTAGTTTTGTGGGTCCTGGTCTATCTATATGACTGATCACTCCTGGGTGATTTTGGGCTAGGTCGATTAGTGAGGGGTTTTCGATCGCGAGGTAAGGAAGATGTCCCTGGGGACAGTAGCTTATGGGTAAGTTAGCGGATTTCTGTTGTCAGAGGAGGATGAGTCAGGCTTTACTATTCTACAGGAGACTTTCGGTCCTATTGCGACACGGCCAGGCCTAGGTGGCTGAGGACGAGAAGAGCCTGCCAATTTCCTTATATTGGCATGTGAAATCAGGATTGGCTATAGTGATGTTAATGTGGGTCAGGTTATTTATGAGGTCATTGTACGGGATGGGGGAGGGAGATAAGCTGTGACATTATCATATGTCAAGGTAGTGCAGGTTGTAAGGATGGCGTCCAGTGTTAGATCTATATAGAGGTACATTGTACAGGGAGGGGGGCGAGTTTCAAGGAGAGCGATAAGGTTGTGACATTTATCTATTGTCAAGTAGTCGAGTGTAATGAGTTGGTCCGTGTGTATATTACAGAGGTCATTTGTACAGGGAGCGGCTGAGCGGAGCTTAGCTGTGGACATCATGTCTTATCGAGTAGTGAACTGTATGATGGGCTCAGTGTTATAGCTATAGAGACGCGGTCATTGCACAGGGAGGGGAGAGGAGATAAGCTTGTGACATATTGATTCTCCGTAGTGAGTAATGATGGGTCAGTGTTATTCTATATAAGATGTCATCATAGGTTCTTAATTCGTCGGTTATTGGTTTTTTAACCTTACTATGGGCTTCTTGCTTATGTTGTGATATGAAGGGTGGACTCTTGCGTGCTGTGTCTTCCTTGATGGTTTTACTATATGTAACCTTTGCGCCATCTGACTTGTTACCTTAGGTTTAGTACTTATTATGTTTTATAATCTTTACAGAAGTCTAGACAGGACCTTGATTTTCGCAGGACACATGGAAAGTCCGAATTGCTCAGGAAATTGTGCCATCTTATTCTCGACGGTTGCAATGGTTTTTGTCTGAATACCTATTTAAAGAAAAAAAATAACAGTCCAACCTCTCAACAAGTGGGATTCAAGAACTGTAAAATTACAAGAAGAAACAAACTGATAAATAATTGACTTACCAGCATGTCCAGCACCCCCTGGCTCCCACTTACCCATTTCCTTACACGTTCCTCATTAACCAACCAGACAACGTGTAAGGAATCGGAAACCTTTTCTTGTTTCTATGGTTTTCGTTTTTATTAAAAAGCCACGATGAAGAGTCTAGACAACCATAGGTGATGGATCCTGGTTTCTTTGGGTAACGTAGTCATATGGATGTGGATGTGGTTAGGATATTTTGGTGGGTCTACCCCAGTTACTCCTGATAAGAATAACAATTGTGGTTGGAGGAAGAAAGTAGGACTTTTGGGGACATCATTCAACAAAGACTTCAGGGACATTATTACAACTTGACTTTGAAAAACCTTTGATGGGATGGAATGGTTGACCAAATTTGTCCCTCTAATAGCTAGTCATGAAGGGTAGACAAGTGAGTGTTTCTAATTGTTAGTACTATTGGTCCATCCAACTTCTGCATCCAGACTGACCTGTACGTAAAAATTAATTAACTGGGGACATTGGACCAACATATATACCCAGTAACATGAGCTGCAGAACAGATAAGGGAAGTGATGTACCGAGGGATGATCGACACAAATCAATGTGGCTAAACGAACCAACATGCATTGCCTATTGCCTGTCCGGGATTATTGGGAGCGCAGAATTATTGTGGGAGATGGGACCTAAAAAAAATTATGCATGAGTCCTGGTGTTTCTCTCCTCCCCTTGGTCTCCTTTTCTTTTGAGACCGAGAAGAACAGTCGTTGCTTTTCATGGGGCATACCCAAGGGAACGCATGGGCGGTTTATCTTTTTTTCGTTGGGAATTTGTTTGCGGCCCTGGAGCTCCATTAGAAGTACAAACCCAGACAGACCCCCCACGTCAAGGACTGATTAGCGGTTACCCCTTCTAAAATTGGCAGGTATGAAAATTATTGACACGGCCTCTGTAAATTTTACGTACATACAGGTGGCTACCATGGGACACTCTCTCTCTAACACCTACTTTCCTCTTTCCTCTTGTACTATCCCTGATTTATGCTGGATACGGTGTGTTCGAAATTGTATGGGAAGACTTTGGTGCTAACGAAACTCACATGGTGTAGGAAAGTGGATATCATTTTTATGATCTGAGAAAGTATGTGTTGTTAGAAATGTTTCCTAAATGAAAGGTTTTTTTAGGAAAAATTTTAATGATTCCGTGGGCCCACATGAGCCCATTACAGGGCTCAGTAAAGTTTAGTTTTCATCATGTGCATCAAGCCCGGGAGATCGGACCACTGTTGGATTATGCGGAATTAAATTGATATTCTTAAATATTGTGTGTCTCTCTATTGTCTAGACGTCTCAATGGACATATCACATATATTCAATGTATGTGGCTGCAAGAAATGTTTTATAATTTTTTTTCTCACATATCAACCATGCACCAGTCATAGGAGGCTAGTGAAACATCTGCAAAACCTGCAACATGCGCCGCCACTGAAAAGGTACCCCTTACTGCCATCTCTCTCGCCCGCAGCAGTAATGCACAGCACCCGGAATATTGATGTGCGCTGCACATGCGCGAAGTGAAACAGGGAGACGGTTGGCACGGCTCTTAGCCAGGGACATTTGCCAACTTTGTGATTGAGATATGGTAGAATAAGACGGTCTTAAAGAGAAGATACAAAGGCTCTAGTAGGGCATAGAAGCATCCACCTCTAGACACATCTGTAATCTGGTATCGATGTTGCAGGTGTCGGAGTTCTCCCCATGTTTACAAACTTCAAGTTCCTAATCGATAAAACCTCAGCGTAGTGGGTGCAGCAGAAATCAAAACCAAGAAACATATAGGATAATATCTAATCTTCTGCAAACTGATGCCATTGAAAGGCTAGGCCGATGTGAGAATGCTTTATGTGTTCACAAAGGGAGATACAAGAACTTCAGTGAGGCATGGGACCTGTGTTGGTTAGTTAAAGATAGAAGTACATGTCCACTAGTTCATATGGTTAGGAATTATAATGGCATCCCAGAAATACAAAAGACATTTTTTCCCCAGGGAGCTCAAATTCTTTCCTGACACAGAGTTGTAATCCACACTGTTATCAATCTTATCCACAGCATTATAAAAATTAAAGCATTTGTAGTAATCCCTTAAGGACGGGGGTTTTTCCTGGATTCATTTCGCGCTCTCCAACTTCAAAAATCCATAACTTCCATTTGTTCGTGTAAAGACCTGTGTGAGGCTTATTTGTGCGTAACAAATTTACTTCCCGTAATGTTATTATTTTAACATGCCCGTTGTACTGCGAAGCTGAAAAAAATTCCAAATGTGGAAAAAAATTGAAAAAAAACCACGTGAGTAACCTTATAGTGGGATCAAGGTTTTTACGACTTTTACCACTCTCGCTAAACAACTATGCCTACTTATCTTGTTCGGTGCGATCGCGGGTGTGATACAAAATTATATAGGTTTATTGTGTTTAATACATTTCAAAAAACATTTACAAGAATGTGTACAAAAGAAGAAAAAAAATTTTTGCATTTCTGACAGATAATTACTTTTCACTTTACTTGCGCACAGTGATGGTCGTGAAGGGTAATTTTTTGCGAAAGGAGGCGACGTTTTCCTTTTTGTTGATGCTACCATTTTATGGATGCGTTCTGTGCGACCTTTGATCCTTTTTATTCATTGTTTATGTTATGGCTAACAAGTGGTTGGTTTAAAGTAGCATTTCGGACATTGGCGCCATTAGCTCTTCGCGCATCGGAGGCACAGCGCCGTTTAATAAGTTATGTTTGCTGGATGGCTTCGGGGCTTTGGTGTCCTTTTATATACAGAGAGAATCAGAATCCTGCTGCCACACAGGGGTCAGTACGGGAATCAAAGCGCGTCCCAGTCATGGACTGTCCCCAGATATCACTACAAACACACGCCAAGCTTCTCCTACCGTGTATCATCCCTTCCCACGAAGTTATCGGAGTCACCGGGATCAGCGTCGCCGTGTACCTGGACCGTCTGATCACCTATAGACTATGAGTGACGTATACGCTCGCCTGAGTTCTACGCGTACGGGGTAGGGTAAAATACAGCGAGACTATAACATCCTGTATGTGAATGTATTGTATCTAATCTTCTTCTAACTTTTAGACATTTTGGCTGGGCGCTCCACTGCTCCTTTTCCGATATACTATAAAAAATTAGAGGCAATTATACTATTGTTGGGCTTTCACATATGATGATTTTCGGACCCCTGGTATCGGATCCATCCCACAACACCTCACCATTACTACAGTTTACTCTTTCTTTCTAGATAGATCTATCTCCTACACTATCATATTGTGCCTGTAAATAAGAAGATTGGCTCCTAAAGCCGCTTAGAAAACGCTACAATCGGGAGAGTGGTGTGGCTTACTTCACTCTCTAGTCCTCTGCCTTGATACTACTGAGGGTCCTGAGATGAAAGATTTGCCTGAATGTCATGTTTTAATATATATATAGACAATATAATTGATACCGATAACCTGTTGATTGTTCCTTTTGTCTTCTCAGTCGTTTGTCTGGCCATGTCGACAGGATTCAAGCGAGTCTGATTCTCATGACTGAGAGAATACTGGACCAATGTTTTTAATTATGGGTTTCTGGTTTCCTAAAATAAGTTTTAAAGCAGATGAAGTTGTTTTCCGAGCCTGACAGGACCAGCTCTCCACCGGATATACCCAGGTTGGGCAGATAAACAATACAGATCACATACTGTCCCCTAGATGCATCGATAGTGTCTTATGTCATCCCAGAGCCCGCCCGTCCTGCGCCGACATTGTTAAAGGTAAACACATGGATCATAGCAACATAGGGATTGGTTTACAACGTCACAGGGGATGAGGCAGTGTATTTACATTTCAGTTGGCTAAATGTAGATTTTTAAAGCGATTGTTGGGGTAACTTCAGGTATATCGATACAACAGTGACCATATTTTCTCCATAGTAATGTAAAAAAAAAATGGTTAAATGTTATGTTCTTATAGAAATCGTTTTTTTCTTTCATTATACTTGAGGGCAACATGTGTCCTGAGCTCCGGTAACACCATTAAGTGATTTGCTTTACAGCAGCCAGCATGGCAAAATGCAATAAGTTCTGATCCAACACATTGAGAGATTTTTAGGCAGGGCTGTGCATGTGTAGGGAGGGGAAAGCGGTGACATCATCTATTGTCATTAGTGGATGTATTATGGTCCAGTGTTTTATCTATATAGAGGTCTGGACAGGTAGGGGAGGAGAATAAGCTATGACATCGCATTGTCAGTAGTGATGTAATGATGGTTCAGTGTTGATCTATATAGAGGTCATTGTCATGAAGGGAGGGAGTATAAGCGTGACATCATCTAGTGTCCTAGTGATGTAATGAGGGTCAGTTTATCTATATAGAGTCATTGTCAGGGGGAGAGATAAGCTTTACATCATCTATTGTCAGTATGATGTATGATAGGTGCCAGTGTTTATCTATTAGAGGTCATTGTACAGGGAGGGGAGGAATTAAGTGTGACAATCATCTATTGTCAGTAGTGAATGTATGAGGGTCAAAGTTAATCTATATAGAGGTCATTATACAGGGAGGGGTAGGAGATACGCTGTGACAGTCATCTATTGTCAGTAATGCTGTAATTATGGTCAAGTGTTTATCTATATAAGGTCCTTTTACATGATGGGAGGAGATAAGCTGTGCCATCATCATTGTCAGTATAGATGTATGATGGGTCGTGTTATCTATATAGAGTCCATTGTGTACAAAGGGTGGTAGGGGGGGGGGTGGCGTGATGCGATAAGCTGTGAGCAGAAAGAAATCACTATTGTCATGTAGTAATGAGGTATGATGGGTCAGGTAATAGTATACTATCTATAATGAATAGAATCTTGTACAAGGAGGGGGATTGGTATGAAAATGCTGTGACAGAAGTACACATACTATTTGTCAGGTGTAGTGAAATGTATGAATGGGGGATCCATGGCAATGTTAAAAATCATATATAGAGACGAAAGAAATGTCCTTGTAACAACAGAGAATGGGGTGACACCACGAAGATAAAAATCTGTGACAGAGATAGAGGTCCATACAGGTCTATGGCATTGTACACAGTGTAGATGTAATGATGTGGGTCAGTATCTCTATAATAACCATTCCTTTTCCACCACAACTACCTGGCGTGGGAGGATATAAAGCTGTGCCTTTTACCCAACAAATCACCATCCTATATCTCTAATTTTGTCATTAGTGATGTAATGATGGTCATTGTAAAGTCTAAAACTAACAGTAACGCTGCTATTTCCCTATTATACAATCTGCTGATGCTTCGGGCTTTGGTGTCTTATATAGCAGGAGAGATCAGACCTGATGCCACACAGGTTTGGTGTCTTATATAGCAGGAGAGATCAGACCTGATGCCACACAGGTAAGACTGGGAAATCAAGCGCGTCCCAGTCATGACGTGTCCCAGATATGATTCCCGTACTGACCCCTGTGTGGCAGCAGGATTCTGATTCTCTCTGTATATAAAAGGACACCAAAGCCCCGAAGCCATCCAGCAAGATTGTATAATAGGGAAATAGAGCGTTAATGTTAGTTTTAGACTTATGATAAAGAATAGGTCAAATGCAGGATTTTTATAGGGCTGAAGGCAAATGTCAGGACTATACATGCGCCATTTTTGACACACTAGCCCTATTCATTTCCTTTATATGGGGGATCCTCCAAGCTCACAAAAACTACAACTAGCAAGCGCTGGTCGACTGAGACCGAACGTCCTAATTTGTGTTGTATTGGGCCTAGAGCAGCTGCGCCACAAGCGGTCGTGTGCGACACATTGGTGTGTGCGGACACTTCTGAAAATACCTGTCCGGCACAGCGCTGTAGTAAATGGGCAACAATGTCCACCGAGCCGATCGACCGTCACCAGCTGGATACTAAACTTGGGCCAAATATAGAGGAGAGGGACCTCGCACAGCCAGGGTTCGGTGAGCAGAGAGTTTTATGATTCTGGTAAAGGACAGGAGATTGGCTGCAAGCAGAAGAAAGCAAGACAGGAGATGGTCCCATGCTAAAACATGATGCAACGGACCCTACTGGGAAGCCTGAATACAGTGTGGGTTATGCTGGATCCAGGACCTGGAGTGCGCATGGCACAAGGATATGTCACTGTGGTTTGGACCCACCAGGAACAGGTCTGTTCCACTTACCATCAGCCAGACAGGTAGATGGGGGAGTCACAATAGGAAGGATGGAGGGTGGCCTGGGCAGCGTCAGTGCCAGGTAAGTAATTTTATATTTACACATGCGCCACTACTTGCAGGAGCACTGCTGGGGGGGGGAGGTGCAACTAAGGGGAGGCTGCTAATATATTTAATATTGACCACTTCTAGTGTAACAAGCATTTGTAGGCGGCAAGGGGGAAATGTAATATTTAAAAGGGGCAATATTATATTATTAGGGTGGAATAAAGCTTGTCCTTTTACGCACCCAATGTTGTGGCCTCCCTCTCCTCCTCCTGTGTGGGGAACCACCGAATTCCTCTTATTCACATACAACATCAGCCGAGCAAGAGTTTACATAACCTACTATTAGAAAACCACAGCAATAAAAAAGGATTGTAAAACGGAAGGCTGGTGAATTAGTGGCGTGAAATACCATATTAGTGCGTTGAGGGCCATTGCCTCTTTATTCGTAAGCTGTGTCCTCCTGCATATTATCGCTCAACAGGCAATTGACCTAGATGTGACAGAACCTTGGGTCATGTAAGAAGCTCCCAGGTTCCTCATGGTGTAAACTAAGGTTTCCATTTAAAGTGGTGCCATAAGGGCAGTGACTGACTACATGATCTCTGACTAAATGACTTCATGATCTCTGATTGACCTCTGACTATGCGTTTGCTGATTACATGATCTATCGTTATCGATACATCTTACATCGCTAGGCCCCGGTGGGGTATGTTGTACAAGTGCCTATAGGGGAAAGAGCCGAGACAATCTTTCTTTAGTATAAGACCTACAACCCTTTCACAATAGCAAGAAATTAATAATAAAAGTATGGTGGACATTTATTAAATCACAATACGTTGGCGCAGTGGCCAGCGTATGATTGCCCCGCTGCTGCATATTCGAAGCTGCATACATCAGGAGCCTTCTTCCTCTTGATGTATCGGGGCGGGAGGCTGCGGGGGGAGCGTTACTCCTATGCAGGCAGAATAAACACCTGTGCAAAAATCGCCGGCGGCTAGCAGAGTGCAAGTGCACCGTAACGGGACCAGTTACGCCCCGCGCCCAGCCCCTCTGGCTCGGCCATGCCATATGCATCGGATGGCCACCACCAATTCTTCACGCCCCATTTGCGGGAAGGTCGCGGAGAGTGCTAAATAATCGCAAGTGATAGCAATAGGCAATAAGGTCCTGATAAATAAGGTGACATTTCTAGAAGATAAGATAGCAGTGATGTGTTTTATATGATTGTGTTTTATCACAGGACTGTAGAACCGTGTTTTAAAGAGAACCCGTCATGCAAAATAACCCCAAAACTAAAATATTTTTCAAAAACTGCAACAGTAGAGAGCATTGCCTCTATCCCTCAGTGTCCCTCTACATGCCGTAAACCTAAGCAATGCGGTACTAAAGCTTGTCTGCAACTGACCTGTGTGAAAAAGTCCAATGAAGATTCGCAATTCAAGCTGTCCCGTGTTATTCTGAGTGGAAGGCACAGCCCACCCCCAGTGTGACTGACCGCCTGTATAATGATTGTGAGGCTGTATATGAATAATGATGTGCTTACTGGTGATGTGGCCACAACCCCTGCAGCCTGTGTGTGCATGTGTGTGTTCTAGGCGAGATCAGGAGCTCAGGCAGCAATGTTGAAAGAAGAACTGTCAGAATTATGTGTAGTGATTGTCTGTTGTTCTAACCTGATATTAGGAGGACGCAGCATGTCAGCAGAGCAGCACAACACTAGCAATGCTTTGACTAGACATTACAAACAGGACATGAGCAGGGGGACCGTTCGGAGACGGGGGAGGGGGTTGTGGGGGTGGGTGGTAACAGCGGGTGACAGCAATGCTCTGACCAGTGACAGCCTAATGTACAATGATAAAAAATAGATGATTTTACAATGATTAATGTATGAAAGAACTAGATAAAGCTGCTCCAACAGGTAGTAGTGACAAGGACAGTGACAGAGACTGATGGGACGGTGTCATTAAGGGGTTTGTTTTTAACCTAATGTCAACTTTGGTCCGGTTTGAAGCTCTGTTTTCATGATGCAAGAAAGTTTTTATTTAAGGTGCTGCTCTCCAGGCAGGACCTGACAGTGTGCCAAACATACTGTGCTAAATACAGTGATAGTCACAGTGATACCCCCAAAGGCCAGCAGTCACAGTGATGCCCAAAGTAGTAAGCAGTCACAATGATGCCCCAGTAGCCTGCAGTCACAGTGATTCCCTAGTAGCAAGCAGTCACAGTTGAGTCTCCCCATAGCAGCAGTCACACATGAGGCCTGAATAGACCAGCAAGTCAAATGCTGCCCCAGTAGCCAGCAGTCACACTGATACCCCAGTAGCCAGCAATTACAGTTTTGATCCCAGTAGCCAGCAGTCCCAGTTATGCCCCCAGTAGCCAGCAGTCACACTAATACCCCCAGTACCTGCAGTCACACTGATGCCCCTAGTAACCAGTAGTCACAGTGATGCCCCCAGTAGCTAGTAGTCATGGTGATGTTCCCAGTAACCAGTAGTCACAGCGATGTGCAACACCCCCCAACGGGCCTAACCTTTTCTTGGGGCCTGGAGGCAGCTGGGGGCCAAGAATACCATAGTAGCTGGCGATTGCGGCTTAGGGAATGCTGATGTCATAGTGCTTGGTGCAGGGACCGGAGGGCTGTACAGCAGGCCTGGCAGGTCTCCAGCAGGTGGTGTGTGCAAGAAATATATACTTGTGTCTGTAATATAGATCCCTGGGCAATGGATGGGGAAGTCCGTGGTGGTAAAAGCCATACCTAGGGATCAGACGGAGACAACGTTGTCCAAATCAACTCATGGTTGTTTATTGAACATCAGCCGCAGACACACTGGGTCAGAATGGGTAAACAAGCATATTCTGGTAGGGAGTTGGTCATGGAATAAGGACAGCTGGTAGCAGGTGCGTGGAATGGAGATGAGCTGTGGCCATATGTGGAAGCTGCAGCCTGGATTAGAAGTCTCCTGAACACTGTTTCTCTTACTCTGTTAATGTCCTCAAAGGACTTGAAGCTGGACCGATCAAGATGGAGTCTCTATCTGCTCTGTGCTCTGTGGAAAAGACCATGTGCTCCCACTGCACAGGGGTGTTTATACTCCCCGCACGGTGGTCGCAATCTCCATCAACATCCAGTTTTAGCTTACCATACAGCCCACTGATTGGATAACTACTACCCATTACTATTCGCCTTTGCCGGCAGAGGCTACAGCTGAAGATTCCCTGAGATCTCCCTGCATTATCCATTGGGCGAGTGCACAGGTCACCAGATGGATCGTGACAGGTAGCGGTTTTCTCTATTCCCAACTACCCCAGGCCTATACGTTGGAGGGGTCTGTTCCAAATGCCCCAAGAAGTTAGTAGTAGCAGTCACAGTGAGGTGCAACATCCCCCACAGGGGCCGGCCTTAGCCTTTTCTTGGGCCTGGAGACAGCCGGGACCCGCCCGTACCTGGAGTGGCTGCGGTTCGTAGCCTATGCACGCTATTGTCACGGTCTGGTATGGGGACCGAGGGCTGTCCTACAGTGGCAGTCTCCATGCCGGTGGTGTTGGCAAGAAAGCAATGATGAGGGAGAGGTTGCTATAGCCAGTTCTCCCTGGGCAACCCTTTGGTGTCTAGAGATGAGTCTCTGTGTGGTGACAGGGGTGTCCGTGATGATTGAACAGCGCAGAGAGGGGACAGATGGAGGCAGACGTTAAAACAAAAATAAACCTACAGTTTCTTTATTGGAACCGACAGGAAAGTAGCAACGTGCCTTGACCAAAATGGTATAAAATGCTGGAGTGCAGTCGGAGGGGGAGCCAAGGAGTAGATCACAGATGGATGCAAGGGCCAGGATGGGGAGGGTAGCTGGTCTACGTAGGATGCTTCCGATCGTGATCAAGCGCGTCCCAGTCATGACGTGTCCCAGATATCACTACACGCCGACCTCTCATACACGTGTATCATCCCTTCCCACAGAAGTTATCGGAGTCACCGGGATCAGCGTGCCGTGTACCTCGACCATCTGATCACCTATAGACTACGTGAGTGACGTATGACGCTGAGCCTGATTCTACGTGTACGGGGTAATAGTAAAATACACAGAAGACTCTATCACTGTATGTGAATTGTATTGTATCTAATCTGCTTCTAACTTTTAGACATTTTGGCCTGGCGCTCACACTGCTCCTTCCGAGATACTATAAAAAATTAGAGGCAATTATAATATTGTGTGTCACATATGATTGGATTTCGGACCCCTGGTATCGGAGGCAGCCACACGCTCATCTATTACTACAGTTTTCTCTTTTTCTATATAGATCTATCTCCATACACTATCATTTTGTGCCTGTAAGAAAGAAGATTGCTCCTAAAGCAGCTTAGAAAATCTCTACAATCAGGAGAGTGTGTGGCTTATCACTCTCTATGCTGCTGCCTTTGATTCCGAGGGTCCTGAGATGAAAGATTTGCCTGAATGTCATGTTTTATAACATATATAGACAATATAACTGATACCGGACTAACCTGTGATTGTTCCTTTTGTCTTCTCGTCTCGTTTGTCTTCGCCAGGGTCCTCTGGATTCTACGAGTCTGAGTCTTATGACTGAGGAGAAGACTGGACCAGATTTTTTAATTATTGGGGTTCTGGTTTCCTAAAAGAAGATTTTAGCAGATGAGAGTTGGCTTTCGGAGACTCTGACAGGATCTAGGAGCTCCAGGATATACTCGGAGGGGTTGGCAGATAACAATACAGATCACACTGTCTAGATGAAGTAGATAAGTGTCTTATTTCACCCAGAGCCGCCCGTCCTGCAGCCGACATTGTGAAAGGTAAAGCACATGGATAATACAACATATGGAGATGGTTACATGTCACAGAGGGATGAGCAGTGTATATGACAATTCAAGTTTGGCATAAATGTTGAATTTTAAAAGCGATGTAAACTTCAGGGTATTATCGATACATTTAAAGGGAATGAGTGACCAATATTTTCTTCCATAGTAAAATGTAAAAAAAATGTTAAATGTATATTTATTAGAATAGTTTTTTCTGTTCATTATAAGTGAGGGCAAACATGTGTCCTGAGCTCCGGTAACAACATTTAGCCACATGGCCTTTAGCCACATGGCAAAAGGCAATAATGTTATGGAGCCAACACATTGAGGTCTATGGAGAGATTTTTAGGCATGCTCTGTGCAGGGAGGAGGAGGGGAGAAGCTGTGACATCATCTATTGTCAGTAGTGATGTAATGATAGGTCAGTGTTATCTATATAGAGGTCATTGTACAGGGAGGGGGAGGAGATAAGCTGTGACATAATCTATTGTCAGTAGTGATGTAATGATGGGGCAGTGTTATCTATATAAAGGTCATTGTACAGGGAGGAGGAGATAAGCTGTGACATCATCTATTGTCAGTAGTGATGTAATGATGGGTCAGTGTTATCTATTTAGAGGTCATTGTACAGGGAGGGGGAGGAGATAAGTTGTGACATCATCTATTGTCAGTAGTGATGTAATGATGGGTCAGTGTTATCTATATAAAGGTCATTGTACAGGGAGGAGGAGATAAGCTGCGACATCTATTGTCAGTAGTGATGTAATGATGGGTCAGTGTTATCTATATGTCCTCTTCATACAATGATGGGGGTTGTTGCACATTGCAGCAAACCCACACCGCTAATAACCACGGTCGGTGCTTGCACCGATCGCGGCTATTAACCCGTTGCCTGTGCGCGTGGGCGCCGCCATCTTTATTCCGATCGTCGCTCCTTCGAACGGCGATCGGTTGCCATGGTAGCCTTGGGTCCCAAATGCCCGATCTATCAAAATATAAAACGGTTACGGCCGACAGTGACCTCCGAGACGGAAATGGCGCACAAATGTCCAAAATCAGATAAAAAAATTACATAAAACATAAAAAATGGAATAAAAAGTGATCAAAAATGTTGCAACAGACCTCAAAATGATAGCAATGAAAACGTCGACTCATTCGCAAAAAATGACACCTCACACAGCTCGTCCCAAAGTATGAAAAAGTTATTAGCGTCAGAAGATGGCATTTTTCTTTTTTGTACACATTCGTTTAATTTTGAAAATGTATTAAACACAATAAACCTGTATAATTTGGTATCACCGCGATCGCACCGAACCAAAGAATAAAGCTGAGGTGTTATTAGGAGCGCACAGTCAAAGTCGTAAAACTGAGCCACATTTTTCCACATTGGAATTTTTTTCCTGCTTCCCAGTACACTGCATGTTAAAACAAATAACATCACAGGCAAGTAAAATTTGTTACACACCAAAATAAGCCCTCACACAGCTCTGTAACGGAAAAATGAAAAAGTTATGGATTTTTGAAGGTGGAGAGCGAGAAATTAGCGAAAAAAAAAACCCTGCGTCCTTAAGGGGTTAATACATAGATAAGGCAACAAAATGAACTTTTCTGCAAATGAGTGTTTCAGAACCAAGCTTTCTTCATAGTTACAACACCCAATACCAAGCTTATTACACTATCCTTTCCATACCATATACACAGACTAGAAACAAGCCTATGTATGCACCAGAATTAAGCTTCTAAACAGATATGGTACCACTACCAAGCTTTTTACATACATAAGTACCAGAAACATGCTTATTACAGACTTTATTTCTGCCAATACATAGATATATCCAGAACCAAGCTTACTACCTTGATACTATACTAAAGAATCAATATGACTATAAGGGTACAAACCAAGCTTACTACATAGATACATTATCACAATGAAGCTCACCACATAAAAATGTAAAATTGTTCCCCCACTGTTACTATCAACAGGCCATACATTTCATAGGTATGTGCTGATATTTCACCTTCGTTCCATTGATTTTAGGAAAACAGCTAATACACAGCAAGTTATCATAACTTCTAGGCATATCCACTGTTTGCAAATAATAAAAGTTTTGTCAAATATCAGCGCAATAAAAATATCTATATCGTGCAAACAAGTTTTAAATTAGCTAAAAATATTTTAGTACCTGAAGTGTATCCTGAAGAACAGATTTTTCTGTGATTTATTATCCAAGCGATTGAATGAAATTCGGATGGCATTCAGAAGCATCTTGGTCCAGGTTACAGTCCCATTCTATCAATGCCAATGACTCCACCCTGAAAATGAGATTTTTTAATCCTTTTTGTGCAAATGAAGATTAAATATATTTGATGCACTGTTGTCCCTGCAACATTTTTAAACACAGATTATTATTATTAGAAGACTATACTTGAGAAAGAGAAATATTCATACATGCTGTACATACTTCCACTAAGGGCATCGTAGCTGTTAAAAATTAAATCAACGATTCATAATAAATTAGAAAAATTTAAAGAAAACTTTTGGAGTATTTCAGAATTAGAGATTGACAAATCTAGTTGTAAGCAGGCCTTTTTGGAATGAACTGTAAAAAGGACGAGTTGGAGCCAAAACAGCAAGCTGGGGTGTTCAGGACTACTACAATGGTGAACCATGCATAGTATGTATATTTTATATTTTTTACTTCCCCCATTCTGACCTCCCGTGTCACTAGAAAATCCTTTAAGTTCCCTAAATATAAGGTTAATGGGAGGAGATAAGCTGTGCACATCATCTATTGTCAGTAGGTGATGTAATGATGGGTCAGTGTTATCTATAGTAGAGGTCTTGTACAGGGAGGGGGAGGAGATAAGCTGTGACATCATCTATTGTCAGTAGTGATGTAATGATGGGCCAGTGTTTTCTATATAGAGGTCACTATACAGGGAGGGGGAGGAGATAGCTGTGACATCATCTATTGTCAGTAGTGATGTAATGATGGTCAGTGTTATCTATATAGAGGACATTGTACGAGGAGGAGTAGATAAGCTGTGACATCATCTTTGTCACTAGTGATGTAATGATGGGTCAGTGTTATTATAGAGAGTCATTTACAGGGAGAGGAGGAGATAAGCTGTGACATCATCTATTGTCACTAGTGATGTAATGATGGTCAGTGTCTCTATATAGAGGTCATTGTACAGGGAGGAGGAGTAGATAAGCTGTGACATCATCTATTGTCATAGTGATGTAATGATGGGTCGTGGTTATCTATATAGAGGTCATTGTACAGGGAGGGGGAGGAGATAAGCTGTGACATCATCTATTGTCAGTAGTGAGTAATGATGGGTCAGTGTTATCTATATAGAGGACATTGTACAGGGAGGGGAGGAGATAAGCTGTGACTCATCTATTGTCAGTAGTGATGTAATGATGGTGTCAGTTTTATCTATATAGAGGTCATTGTAGCCAGGAGAGGGAGGAGATAAGCTGACTCATCTATTGTCAGTAGTGTGTTTATGGGCATGTTATCTATATAGAGGTCATGTACAGGGAGGGGAGGAGATAACTGTACAATCATCTATTGTCAGTAGTGATGTAATGATGGATCAGTGTATCTATATAGAGGGCATTGTACAGGGAGGAGGAGATAAGCTGTGACATCATCTATTGTTAGTAGTGTGTAATGATGGGTCAGTGTTCTCTATATAGAGGTCATTGTACAGGGAGGAGGAGACATAAGCGGTTACATCATCTATTGTCAGTAGTGATGTAATGATGGGTCAGTGTTATCTATATAGAGGTCATTGTATTGGGAGGGAGGAAGATAAGCTGTGACATCATCTATTGTCAGTAGTGATGTAATGATGGGTCATGTTATCTATATAGAGTCATTGTACAGGGAGGGGGAGTAGATAAGCTTGACATCATCTATGTGGTATCTTAGTAGTGATGTATGAATGGAGTGCATGTGTTAACTCGAAGTGGAGGGAGATAGAGGACTAATGTTTTCATAGTGATGTAATGATGGGTCAGTGTTATCTATATAGAGGTCATTGTCACAGGGAGGGGAGGAGATACGCGTGACATCATCTATTGTCATTAGTGGATGTAATGATGTGGTCCAGTGTTATCTATATAGAGGATCATGTACAGGGAGGGAGGAGATAAGCTGTGACATCATCTATTGTCAGTAGTGATGTAATGATGGGTCATGTTATCTATATAGAGGTCATTGTACAGGGAGAGGGAGGAGATAGCTGTGACATCATCTATTGTCAGTAGTGATTGTAATGATGGATCAGTGTATCTATTAGAGGGCTTGTACAGGAGGAGGAGAATAAGCTGTGACATCATCTATTGTAGTAGTGATGTTGATGGGTCAGTGTGTCTATATAGAGGCCTTGTACAGGGAGGAGGAGAATAAGCTGTGACATCATCTATTGTCAGTAGTGATGTTAATGATGGGTCAGTGTTACTAATAGAGGACTTGTAACAGGGAGGAGAGAGATAAGCTGTGACATCATCTATTGTCCCTAGTGATGTAATGATGGGCAGTGTTATCTATATAGAGGTCATTGTACAGGGAGGAGGAGGAGATAAGCTGTGACATCATCTATTGTCCTAGTGATGTAATGATGGGTCAGTGTTTCTATATAGAGGTCATTGTACAGGGAGGAGTAGATAAGTCTGTGACATCACATGTCATATGTTATGTGATGTAATGATGGGCAGTGTTATCTCTATAGAGTCATTGTACAGGAGGGGGGAGGAATAGCTGGTGACATCATCTTTGTCAGTATGATGTATGAGGGTCAGTGTTATCTATATAAGGACATTGTACAGGGAGGGGAGGAGATAAGCTGTGCATCATCTATTGTCAGTAGTGATTGTAATGATGGGTCATGTATCTATATAGAGGTCATTGTACAGGGAGAGGGAGGAGATAAGCGTGACATCATCATTGTCAGTAGTGATGTTATGATGGGCCAGTGTTATCTATATAGAGGCGATGTACAGGGGGGAGGAGATAAGCTGTGACATCATTATTGTCAGTAGTGATGTAATGTATGGTCAGTGTTTCTATATAAGGGTCATTGTACAGGGAGAGGAGATAAGCTGTGACATCATCTATTGTTAGTAGTGATGTAATGATGGGTCAGTGTTTCTATAAGAGGTCATTGTACAGGGAGGAGGGAGACATAAGCTGTGACATCATCTATTCAGTAGTGATGTAATGATGGGTCAGTGTTATCTATAGAGAGGTCATTGTAGGGAGGGAGAGTGAGATAAGCTGTGACATCATACTATGTCATAGTGATGTAATGATGGGTCAGTGTTATCTATATAGAGGTCATTGTACAGGGAGGGGGAGAATAACGTTGTGACATCATCATTTCAGTAGTGCTGTAATGATGGGGTCAGTGTTATCTATATAGAGGTCATTGTACAGGGGGGGGAGGAGATAAGCTTGACATCATCTATGTCAGTAGTATGTAATTGATGGTCAGTGTTATCTATATAAGGACATTGTACAGGGAGGGGAGGAGATAAGCTGTGACATCATCTATTGTCAGTAGTGATGTTAATGATGGGTCAGTGTTATCTATATAGAGGTCATTGTACAGGGAGGAGGGAGTAGAGATAAGCTGTTGACATCATCTATTGTCAGTAGTGATGTTTATGAATGGCCAGTGTTATCTTATAGAGGTCGATTGTACAGGGAGGGGAGGAGATAAGTGTGACATCATCTATGTCGTAGTGATGTTAATGATGGATCATGTTATATATTAGGGCATTGTAAACAGGAGGAGGAGAATAGCGTGAATCATCTATTGTAGTAGTGAGTAATGATGGGTCAGTGTTTCTATATAGAGGTCATTGTACAGGGAGGAGGAGACATAAGGTGTGACTCATCTATTGTCAGTAGTGATGTAATGGATGGGTCATTGTTATCTATATAGATGGTCATTGTATTGGGAGGGAGAGGAGATAGCTGTGACATCATCTATTGTCAGTAAGTGATGTAATGATGGTCATGTTTTCTATATAAGGTCATTGTACAGGGAGGGGGAGAAGATAACTGTGACATCATCTATTGTCAGTAGTGATTGTAATGATGGGTCAGTGTTATCTATATAGAGGTCATTGTACAGAGGGGGGAGGAGATAAGCTGTGACATCATCTATTGTCAGTATGATGTATGAGGGTCAGTGTTATCTATATGAGACATTGTACAGGGAGGGAGGAGATAAGCTGTGACATCATCTATTGTCAGTAGTGATGTAATGATGGGTCAGTGTCATCTATATAGAGGTCATTGTACAGGAGAGGGAGAATAACTGTGACATCATCTATTGTCAGTAGTGATGTAATGATGGATCAGTGTTATCTATATAGATGGCATTGTACAGGGAGGAGGAGATAAGCTGTGACATCATCTATTGTTAGTAGTGATGTAATGATGGGTCAGTGTTCTCTATATAGAGGTCATTGTACAGGGAGGAGGAGGACATAAGCTGTGACATCATCTATTGTCAGTAGTGATGTAATGATGGGTCAGTGTTCTTATATAGTGTCATTGTATTGGGAGGGGGAGGAGATAAGCTGGTGACATCATCTATTGTCAGTAGTGATTTAATGATGGGTCAGTGTTATCTATATAGGTCATTGTACAGGGAGGGGGAGTAGATAAGCTGTGACATCATCTTTGTCAGTAGTGATGTATGATGGGTCAGTGTTATCTTATAGAGTCATTGTACAGGGAGGGGGGAGAGATAAGCTGTGACATCATCTATGTCAGTAGTGATGTAATGAGTGGGTCAGTGTTATCTATATAGAGTCATTGTACAGGGAGAGGGAGGAGATAAGCTGTGACATCATCTATGTCAGTAGTGATGTAATTGGCAGTGTTATCTATATAGAGGGCATTGTACAGGGAGGAGGAGATAAGCTGTGACATCATCTATTGTTAGTAGTGATGTAATGATGGTTCAGTGTTCTCTATATAGAGGTCATTGTAACAGGAGGAGGAGGAAAACACATAGCTGGACATCATCTATTGTCATTAGTGAGTAATGTGGGCAGTGTTATCTATAGAGTTCATTGGTACAGGGAGGGGAGGAGATAAGCTGTGACATCATCTATTGTCAGTAGTGATGTAATGATGGGTCAGTGTTATCTCTATATAGAGGTCATTGTACGGGAGAGGGGAGGAGATAGGCTGTGACATCATCTATTTCAGTAATGATGGCATGATACGTAATATTATCTTTTATGGAGGCTGCATTATAATAGACTCTTTGCAAGTAATATACAGACCATAAAACTTACTTCCAGCGCCATTTCCTGAAAGTTGTTTTCCCCGGACCACTTCAACATTTTTCCCAAGTAAAGATATGGCATTAGTGGTTTTCTCCTCACTATATCGACAGTCTTAAGAATGAACCTCTGTGTGTCAGAATGTGTATTCTATGAAGGGAAAGTACAAATACGAAATGATGAATAGTCTGAGATCTGTGGTCGGGGTCGGGGGGTTTAAGTTGCAGATGTTAAATATGTTTACGCTGGAGAAGATCATAGTCCACCTCAGATATCAATGGGCAATAATCATCACGAGACGTCTCTAAAAATGTACTGCAGGGGCAAAGAGCTGATCTCCCCCCAGTTTCTTGTATTTGCCCCCCCCCCCCACCTCACAGCAAATGCTGGGGGGGGTGGGGGGGAGGTATGTGGTCATGCTGGGTCGCTTTCAAATCGGTGACCATTTTGTGCCACATAATTCAAGGATAGTTTCTAGCCCACTAGAACACAAGTAGTGGGGGGTTACAGACAGGTTTATGTAGTGGTGTCCCGCATGTAGTCACTTTTTCTTTGAGAGTCCCGTAACTTTTTAAGTTTTCAGTCCTAGTGAGATGAATGGAGCTTAGCACTTATTCAGTACAACAGCACAGGGCAACGTACGTTGTAACATGGTAAAAAAAGCTATACCCACTTTTCAGAGGTCCATACCTTCCGTTCCAGTGTTTTGGTCCCATAGTAACCAAGGTCCTTTTACATGATGGGAGGAGATAAGCTGTGCCATCATCATTGTCAGTATAGATGTATGATGGGTCGTGTTATCTATATAGAGTCCATTGTGTACAAAGGGTGGTAGGGGGGGGGGTGGCGTGATGCGATAAGCTGTGAGCAGAAAGAAATCACTATTGTCATGTAGTAATGAGGTATGATGGGTCAGGTAATAGTATACTATCTATAATGAATAGAATCTTGTACAAGGAGGGGGATTGGTATGAAAATGCTGTGACAGAAGTACACATACTATTTGTCAGGTGTAGTGAAATGTATGAATGGGGGATCCATGGCAATGTTAAAAATCATATATAGAGACGAAAGAAATGTCCTTGTAACAACAGAGAATGGGGTGACACCACGAAGATAAAAATCTGTGACAGAGATAGAGGTCCATACAGGTCTATGGCATTGTACACAGTGTAGATGTAATGATGTGGGTCAGTATCTCTATAATAACCATTCCTTTTCCACCACAACTACCTGGCGTGGGAGGATATAAAGCTGTGCCTTTTACCCAACAAATCACCATCCTATATCTCTAATTTTGTCATTAGTGATGTAATGATGGTCATTGTAACTATGTACTATTCTCACTTTGTTTTATGTATCTAAATATTTTTTTTACTATAGACAATAATGCCATCTCTTATGAAATTATAAATTGTACTTCTGTATAATTGTAAAATCTGACAATACACTATTACGACTTACAGAACCTCGTGGACCTGAAGAAGGGGTCAATCCACCCCGAAACGCGTCGTCCAATCTTAAAACTGATGAATTCTTAAACTTACTGTTTTTATGTGAAATAAATGCCTCTCATTTAATGAACAACTGTTGCTATGCATGTAATGCTTTATTGATACATTAAATTCTGAATAGCAGCACGACCATCCACTGGCCACCCACTCTACAAAATCTTTGCACATCAGGACCTGTTCCTGTAAACCAGAGGACGCAGCAGCTAGACACAATAATATTCCCTACAGAACCTTTCTCCAAACATCTCTCCTACTCCCCTCTACCTCCTAGGAGCGCGGTGAAACCCCTCTAAACAACTATATAAATAAAGAGTTATTATTATTAATCTTGCTTTCTGTTTCCAGTCAGTCTTCTACAATCATGGGCTATATCATGTTCTGCCACTGGAAACTGAGCAAATATTCCTTGTCTTGGTGGTTCCTGCTTTACGTCGCTTTGCCATCTGACTTGTCATCTGATTTAGTACTTGTTGACTTCCAGTGATTCTAATTTTCTTCACATCTTCTGTTTTCAAAATCTTTACAGAAATCTAGACAAAGGACCTGATTTTCCAGGACAACATGAAAGTCCGAATCTTCTCAGGGAAATTGCCCACCTTACTTCTCATGGTTGCCATGTTTTTTTCTGGATACCTACTCCAATATGAAATTACAGTCCAACCTCTCAACAAGTGTCTTCCAGAACCTGTGAAAATACAGAAGAACCAACCTGTAAATAATTTGACTTACCCAGCTTTCCAGCACCCCCTGGCTCCCCCATACCCATTTCCTTACACGTTCCTCATTAACCAACCAGACAAGTGTAAGAATCGGAAACCTTTTCTTGTTCTAATGGTTTTCGTAAAAAGCCACGATGAAGAGTCTAGACAAACCATTCGGGAGACATGGGGTAACGTTAGTCTATATGATGTGGATGTGGTTAGGATATTTCTGGTGGGTCTACCCCAGGTTACTCCTGATAAGAACCAATTGTTGTTGGAGGAAGAAAGTAGGACTTTTGGGGACATCATTCAACAAGACTTCATGGACACTTATTACAACTTGACCCTGAAAACCTTGATGGGACTGGAATGGGTGACCAAATTCTGTCCCTCTACTAGCTACGTCATGAAGGTAGACAGTGACGTGTTTCTTAATGTAGACTTCTTGGTCCATCAACTTCTGCATCCGGATTTACCTGTACGTAAAAATTACTTCACTGGGGACATTAGGACCAACACAGGACCAATGAGAAGCAGAAAATATAAGTGGTATGTACCTAGGGAGATCTATCCAAATGACACCTACCCACCCTATTGCACTGGTCCTGGATATGTCTTCTCAGTGGACATGGCACAAAAAATCTATGATGTAGCACAACAAATTCGGGTCATCCCCATTGAAGATGCTTTTATGGGAATTTGTTTGTATGAGCTCCATATCCCACCGACCATCCCCCCAGGAGGTTTATTTAACATTGTCAGGCTTGAATATGACCTTTGCAAATTTAGAACAGTTGTTATAGTGACCGATTATGCTGGAAAGGTGCTAAGAAATGTATGGGAAGACTTTTGGGCTAACAAAACTCACATGTGTTAGGAAAATTGGATAATTTTTTATGATTGGAGAAAGTATGTTTTTAGAAAACTTCCTAAATGAAAAGACTTTTTTTTAGAAAATTAATAATTACGTGGTCCCACATGAGTCCATTAAAGGCGCCGCCTGCTCCTTGTACATTTTCCCTTAATTTCTAGGAATTTTGGGATGTCTGAAACCAACTAGCTCATTGCCTCATGAGAGGAAACCGGACCTCTGTGATTTCTGCTGGAATTAAATGGAATATTCTTATAATATTTGTTGTCTCTCTGTTGTCTAGACGTCTCATGGACCTATCACCATATCATTCCATGTAAAAAGGGGTTTTGGCTGCAAGAAATGTTTGATATCTTTTTTTTCTCACATCTCACCCATGCACCAGTCAGGAGCTAGTGACACATCTCAAAACCTGCACATGCGCCCACTGGAAAAGTTCTCCTCACAGTGCCATCTCTCTCCTCGCCCGCAGCAGGTACTGCACATGCACCCGGAATTACTGATGGGCGCATGCGCAAGTGAAACAGGGAGACGTGGCGCTGCTCTTAGCCAGGGAATGCCAAACTTTGTGATGATGGTAGCAATAAGAGGTCTATAGAGATGATAACAAAGGCTCTAGTAGGCACTAGAAGCATCCCTCTCTAGAACATCTGTAATCTGTATTCTGATGTTGCAGGTGTCAAGTTCTGCCCCTGTTTACACAACCTCAAGTTCTCTAATGAGTAACCAATAAAACTGGTTTGAGTTGAATTCAAACCAAGACATATCGTATAATATCTCAATCTCTGCAAACTGATGCCATGAAAGGCTAGGCAGATGTGAGAATGCTTTATTTGCTTCACAAAGGATTATACAGAACTTTCAGTGAGGCAGGACCTGGGCTTGGTTAGTTAAAGATAAGAAGTAATGTCCATAGTACATTGGTTAGGAAATTATCACATGGGCATCCCAGAAACAAAAGACGTCTCTTTCCCTGGAATTGTAAATCTGCCCAGGGAGCCTCAAATTCTTCTCTGCACAGAGCGTGTTATCACACTGTTATCAATCTTCATCCACAGCATATAAAAATAAAAGCATTTTTATTAAACATATAACAATACTTCACACATGTATACCCATGGCGGGAGCTGTATGTCTCCTGCTCCTGCAACTTCTGCCTGAGGTGCCCTCCCTTTTACCACCTTATCCCCTTCCTTTCTGGGCTTCTATACTTCTTAAAGAGACAGTAGAAATGGCCCAAAGTCAGCATGGTTTGGTAGCAATGCAGGACCTGCCATTCTTTACATAAATGTATAAGAAAAGTCACAACCCCCTGATGTTTTGTGCTATTATTGGTGGGAACATGACATGTACACGCCTGATTCCCATGTAGCATATACTGATGTGTGTCTTCTCATCTTCTTTCCTTGTCCCTTCGCTCTTAACCTTGACTTCAATACCTTCCAATTTTGATTTTGTCTGGTCCAAAGATTACATAATGGTTCGGCTCTGACGATCCGCACTCCAAATACTCCAGGGGCGGAACAACAAGACACGTCAATTCCGTAATATGTCCTTAAGGTCCCCATCCCCCTCCCTCAACCGCCGACATGTGACAGTAAGCCATCTCCCTTGAGTGTTCCAACTCCAAGAGATGGACGGTGTATGACTGTCAATTTTGCATAATGGATTTTAAAAGCGATGTAACTTCAGGTATTATCGCACACGAACAACTATTTCTTCCAGAGTAAATGTAAAAAAAATGTTAATGGATATTTATGAATAGTTTTTGTCTGTTCATTATAAGTGAGGGCAACCATGTGTCCTGAGCTGCCGGTAACACCTTTATGCGTATTTGCTTTAAGCAAGCCACATGCCAAAAGGCAATAATGTTCTGTCTGGAGCCAACACTTGTAGAGATTTTAGGCAGGTCTGTGCAGGGAGGAGGAGGGAAAGCTGTGACATCATCTATTGTCATAGTGATTTCAGATGGGTCAGTGTTATCTATCATAGAGGTCCATTGTACAGGGAAGGGGGAGGAGATAAGCTATGCCATCATCTATTGTCAGTAGTGCTGTAATGTATGGTCATGTTATCTTATAGAGGTCTTGTACAGGAAGGGAGGAGATAAGCTGTTGACATCATCTATTGTCAGTAGTGATGTAATGATGGGTCAGTGTTACTAATAAAGGTCATTGTACAGGAGGAGAGATAAGCTTGTGACAATCATCTATTGTCAGTATGATGTAATGATGGGTCGTGTTATCTATATAGAGGTCATTGTGACAAGGGAGGAGATAAGTTGTTGACATCATCTATTGTCATTAGTATGTAGATGGGTCAATTTATCTATATAGAGTCATTATACAGGAGGGAGGAGATAAGCTGTGACATCATCTATTTGTCATTAGTGATTTAATGAGGGTCAGTGTTATCTATATAGAGGTCTTGTACAGAGGGGGAGGATGATAAGCTGTGACATCATCTATTGTCATAGAGATGTCATGATGGGGTCAGTGTTAATCTATATAGAGGCCATGTACAGGGAGGGGGGAGGAAGAATATTGTGACATCAATCTATTGTCAGTAGGGATGTAATATTGGTCCATGTTTATCTAATATAGGGTCAGTGTACAGGAGGGGAGGCTCAAAGCTGGTGCATCATCTATTGTCAGTAGTGATGTAATGATGGGTCAGTGTTATCTATATAGAGGTCATTGTACAAGATTGGGAGATAGCTGTGATCATCTATTTTCAGTATTGGATGTAATGATGGTCGTATATCTATACTAGGTCCCTTGTACAGGGAGGGGTAGGAATAATGTGACTTCATCTATGTCAGTATTGATGTAATGATGGGTCAGTTATCTATATAGGGTCATTGTACAGGGAGGGGAGGAGATAAGCTGTGACATTATCTATTGTCCAGTATGATGTAATGTGGTCAGTGTTATCTATATAGAGGTCATTGTACAGGAGGGGGAGGAGATAGTTGTGACATCATCTATTGTCAGTGGATGTAATGATTTGGTCAGTGTTTGTCTATAGAGGTCTTGTACAGGATGCGGGAGGAATTAGCTGTGACATCATTTATTATCAGTAGTGAGATGTAATATGGGTCGTGTTATCTATATAAGGTCATTGTACAGGGAGGGGAAGAGATTAGCTGTGACATCATTTATTATTAGTAGTGATGTAATGATGGGTCAGTGTTATCTATACAGATGTCATAGGTTCTTAATTCCGGGTTATTTGGTTTAACCTTACTATGGGCTTCGTGCTTCTGTTGTTATATGAAGGGTGATCTTGCTTGCTGTGTCTTTCCTTGATGGTTCTACTATAATGTCACTTTGCCATCTGATTGTTACCTTATTTATTATACTTATTATGTTTTATAATCTTTACAGAAGTCTAGACAAGGACCTGATTTTCCAGGACAACATGAAGTCCGAATCTGCTCAGGAAAATTGTGCATCTTACTTCTCACGGTTGCCATGTTTTTGTCTGAATACCTATTTAAAGAAAAAAATACAGTCCAACCTCTCAACAAGTGGCTTCAAGAACTTGTAAAATTACAGAAGAAACAACCTGTAAATAATTTGACTTACCCAGCTTTCCAGCACCCCCTGGCTCCCCCTTACCCATTTCCTTACACGTTCCTCATTAACCAACCCAGACAAGGTAGAATCGTCGAAACCTTTTCTTGTTCTAATGGTTTTTCGTAAAAAGCCACGATGAGAGTTCTAGACAAACCATTCGTAGACATGGGGTAACGTTAGTCTATATGATGTGGTGGTTTGGATATTTCTGGTGGGTCTACCCCAGGTTACTCTGTATAGAACCAATTGTTTGTTGGAGGAAGAAAGTAGGACTTTGGGGACATCTTCAACAAGACTTCATGGACACTTATTACAACTTGACCTTGAAACACCGTGATGGCTGGAATGGTGACCAATTCTGTCCCTCTACTAGCTACTCATGAAGAGTAAGGACGATTGTTTCTAAATGTAGACTACTTGGTCCATCAACTTCTGCATCCAACTTACCTGTACTAAAAGATTACTTCACTGGGGACATTAGGACCAACAGGACCAATGAAGCATAACATAATAAGTGTATGTACCTAGGGAGATCTATCCAAATGACACCTACCCACCTTATGCACTGGTCCTGGATATGTCTTCTCAGTGGATATGGCACAAACTATGATGTAGCGCAAGAAATGCGGGTCATCCCCATTGAAGATGCTTTATTGGGATTGTGTTGTATGAGCTCCATATCCCCACGACAACCCCCCCGAGGAGGTTTATTGAACATTGTCAGGCTTCAATTGACCTTTGCAATTTAAAAAGTTGTCATAGTGACCGATTAGGCTGGAAAGGTGTTACGAAATGTATGGGAAGGTTTTGTGGCAAACAAACTCATGTTTTAGAAAATTGGAGTAATTTTTTTAGATCTAGAAAGTATGTTTTTAGAAACTTCCTAAATGAAAAGCTTTTTTTAGAAATTAATAATTACTTGGTCCACATGAGCCCATTTACAGGCGCTCTAATTTAGTTTTTCTCATGCCTCAAGAGAGAACCGGACCACTGTGATTTCGCGGAATTAAATGAATTCTTATAATTTGTTGTCTCTCTATTGTCTAGACGTCTCATGGACCTATCACCATATATGTCCATGTATGTGGCTGCAAGAAATGTTTTATATCTTTTTTTCTCACATCTCAACCATGCACCAGTCAGGAGCTAGTGACACATCTCAAACCTGCACATGCGCCCACTTGGAAAAGGTCCCCTTCCAGTGCCATCTCTCTCTCGCCCCCGCAGCAGGTACTGCCGCACCCGGAATTACTGATGGGCGCATGCGTAAGTGAAACAGGGAGACGTGGCACTGCTCTTAGCCAGGGAATGCCAAACTTTGTGTATGATGGTAGCAATAAGAGGTCTAAAGAGAAGATAACAAAGGCTCTAGTAGGGACTAAAGCATCCCTCTCTAGAACTCTGTAATCTTTATTCTGATGTTGCGGTGTCAAGTTTCGCCCTGTTTACACAAACTTCAAGTTCCTCTAATGACTAATAAATCACCGAGTGGGGTCAGCAGAAATCAAACCAGACAACATATGGTAATATATCTCAATCTATCTCTGCAAACTGATGCCATGAAAGGCTAGGCAGTGTGAGAATGCTTTATATTGCTTCACAAAGGATATACAGAACTTTCAGTGAGGCAGACCTGTGCTTGGTTATTTAAAGATAAGAAGTAATGTCCATAGTTATTGTTTAGAATTATCACATGGGCATCCAGAAACAAAAGACATCTCTTTCCCCAGGGAGCCTCAAATTCTTCTCTGCACAGAGCGTGTAATCACACTGTTATCAATCTTCATCCACAGCATATAAAAATAAAAGCATTTTTATTAACCCCTTAAGGACGGAGGGTTTTCCGGCTCATTTTCCGCTCTCCAACTTCAAAAATCCATAACTTTTCCATTTTTCCGTGTACAGACCCTGTTTGAGGCTTATTTTGTGCGTAACAAATTTACTTTCCCGTAATGTTTTTATTTTAACATGCCGTGTACTGCGAAGCTGAAAAAAATTCCAAATGTGGAAAATTGAAAAAAAACCAAACGCACGTGCGTCACGTTCTTGTGGGCTCAGTTTTTACGACTTTTCACTCTTCGCTCAATAATATGCCTACTTTATTCTTTGTTGTTCGGTGTCGATCGCGGTGATACCAAATATATAGGGGTTTATTGTGTTTTAATACATTTTCAAAAATTAACGAATGTGTACAAAAAAGAAAAAAATTTTTTGGCCATCTTCTGGACGCTAATACTTTTTCATACTTGCGCACAGAGATGTGTGAGGGTTCATTTTTTGCGAAATGAGCACGTTTTCATTGCTAGCCATTTTTGAGTCTGTGCGACATTTTGATCATTTTTTATTTCATTTTTTTATGTATTAAAAAGGTGTAAAGTCGCTTTCGGACTTGGGGCGCCATTTCCCGCCTCGAGGGTCACCGCCGCCTGTAACCGTTTTTATATTTGATAGATGGCGGTCATTTTGGGACGCGGTGATACCTATATGTTTGTGATTTTTTCTGTTTACGTTATTAGGTTTATATCCGTTCTAGGAAAGGGGGGTGATTGAACTTTTAATATTTTATTAATTTTTTTTATTTTTTAAAAATTTTTTTTTATTTTTTTTTTCATATTTTTAGGACCATCTAGGGTACATTAACCCTAGATGGTCAGATCGCTGCTACCTATACTGCCAATAATTCTGTATTGCAATATATGGCATTTTTGCAGCACATTCATTACAATGAGGCCACTGGCTATTGTAACGAATCTGCAGCTGCCAGATAGCCTCGTGTCAAAAGAAGACACGAGGCTACCATGGCAAACCGATCGCCGCCCCCGATGACGTTCGGGGGCGTGGCGATGCGAAAAAGATGGCGGCGCCCACCGCGCGTCCTGAAAACGCCGCCGGCGACTTTGCCGGCGGCGTTGAAGGGGTTAATAGCCGCGATCGGTGACAAGCACCGACCGCGGTTTTATACGCGTGGGGGTTTTGTGGCAATATGCAAAACAACCCACACCTATGTATGAAGAGGACTCAGCCCGTGAGCCCTCTTCATACTCCCTATATACCTCGTGCGCGTAGAGCTACGGCGCCGAGCGTTAAGGGGTTAACATATAACAATACTTTACACATGTATACCCATGGCGGAGCTGTATCTCTCTGCTCCTGCAACTTCTGCCTGAGGTGCCCTCCCTTTACACCTTATCCCCTTCCTTTCTGGGCTTCTATACTTCTTAAAGAGACAGTAGAAATAGCCCAAAAGTCAGCATGGTTTGGTAGCTCTGCAGGACCTGCCATTCTTTACATAAATGTATAAGAAAAGTCACAACCCCCTGATGTTTTGTGCTATTATTGGTGGGAACATGACATGTACACGCCTGATTCCCATGTAGCATATACTGATGAATAGTCTCCTAGATAAGTCATATTTGTTCTAGTGTTTGCCTTTCACATGAGAACCTCCATCCATTTTTCCATTTCTATTTTCCCCTTTATCACCTTCATATACTACGCAGTATGGGGCTACTTTTATCTACAAGGGGTTTTCTAGGTATGTGTAATTAATTATATGGATAATTGTTTCCAAGACCCCCAGAAGACCCCAGATTCTGACCAGAATCACCAGAGCACATGGAGTTGGGAGAACAGCTCTATTCTCTGTCTAGTAGCCGATTCTGGGCCCTGACAGAACCTTATGATAGTATTCATGAATATATTATATAGGTCCTGGCAGGGTGATTGTTCATGGACAGTTAGAGATGACATAAACCTCCATCTTCGGCCATTTTATGGACAGGAATCGTTGGCTGATGTGGTAAAAGACATGAGGTAAAATGATGAGGCAAAAGACATGAGGTAAATATGAGGTAAAATGCATTAGGTAAAATGATAGGTAAAAGACATGAGGGTAAAATGATGAGGTAAAAGGACATGAGTAAAAGGATGATGAAAAGACATGAGGAAAATGATGAGTAAAAGACATGAGGTAAAATGATGAGGTAAAATGATGAGGTAAAAAACATGAGGTAAATGAGGTAAAAGACATGAGGTAAAATGATGAGGTAAGAGACAGGAGGCTTCACTTTACATATCAGGAAAGTGGAGCAGAACTATCAATAGGTGTATATTGGTAAATTACCTGGTATCCTGCCCCTAACACTTACACACACTACACAAAAAACATGAAGTAAAGTGGCCAACCCCTTTAATAATTCACAACAGTGACACTTTCTGTGGTGTTATTATGTGTCCAGGAATTTATTATTATACAATGTGCTGATGTTTTGGTCTTTTGTAGCAGGAGAGGTCAGACAGGTAAGGAATGGGAAGTCCTCTGACTTATGTGTATTTCCACCTCATCCCTTCCCACAAGACTCAGAGGGCAAAGTTCTCCCTCTGGTGCAAGGTGCAAATTATCGGAGTCACCGGGATCGACGTGTTCTGTACCTGGACCATCTGATCACCTATTGACCACGAGACTGACGTATGACGCTAAGCCTGTTTCTACGCTCTGCAGATAGAAAACTGCACACAGGTAATGACATAATACTCAGAAGACATCACTATATATGAACTATATTGCATCTAATCTCCTTCTAACTTTTAGACAAGTTTAGTTTATCTTCCACCTTACTCAGAATTAGGCAATTAATATATTGTTACCTTAGGTTCTCAGAAGAGGCAATGCGCTTTACTGTTAACAAGACTAATGTGATAAAGCAGAGTCTCACTATATGGTCCCCACTTAGAGGAACAGAATGTAACCTCCATATCTCACAGTCCTTGTGCTGGGCTTCTCTCCGATAGATGTTTGTATGTGGATGTCCCAATCTCATCTCTACCCGGGGACGGTCTCCTATCAGCACTCAAACTGCTCCTCCCAAGATGCCATAACAATTAGAGGCAATTTGTATATTGTGTGTCAGATATAATTTGGATTTAGGACCTTTGGTATCTTAGGTAGCCTCAATATCACCTTTTGTTAGAGTTTTTTCTCTCTTTCTTTCTCATATATATAGATCTACCTCCATATATCTACCTCCATACCTCCATATATTAGTCGGTTGAGGAAGATTACATCTGCATGTATATAATAATAATTCTTTATTATTATGCAGCACTGTACAAAGCATGTCAAATTGGTCCCTGTCTCCATGGAGCTCACAATCTAAACAACCTAACAGTATGTTTTGGCGTGTATGTCTTTGCCTCCCTTAATAGCTTCAGCCTTTCCCTGTTCTCACCATGCTTCCCTTTGCATATATATACACAGCTTCCTGTTTCTCACTCCTTCAGTCTGTCCTCATGGCGTCACCCACTCTTTCTCTCGCAGTCCGTCTCACTGACAGACAGAAGGAACAGGTTGGCGAAAGAGCAGGATGAGCCATAACTCTCCTGCTGCAGCTCCTCTTATTCAGCAGTGCTCAGACATGTAAACAAAGATCCACAGAGAGTTTGCAGACAGCACTAAAGTAAGTATCAGAACTGCTGAATCACTTGATGAACATTCAGGGATTATTATTATTAAGGCAGTATGACACATGGGCAACCAATAAAATAGTGGCTAACCACTTTAACATACTATGCTGCTGCCTTTGATACCAAGGGTCCTGAGACGAAATGCTGAACCAATATATAAAAACTGCCTGCAATAATAATGATTCACTGTTATTATTACTAATGTTTGGGCAATATATTTGGTAACAGACTAACTTATGAGCAGTTCCTTTGTTTCATGTTCGTATTCTTGGCCAGGGTCCACAGAATAATTCTTGTTTCTGTGTCTGACTTCCTTGAGTTATGACTGACGACTCATTTGGACTAATTGTTGGTCCTTCTGATGTCCTAAAAGAAGTATTTAGTATAAGATCATTTATCTACATAATGGGGTTGTCAGGTTACACCTGCGCTGTGCATGCAGGAGGGGTCAGCCCAATGCAGCTCACAATGTCCGGGTGACAATCTCAGAAATTGTGTCATTTCACCTTGACTAGTCCAGCATAACAACCTACGTCCTGAAAGGTAAGTGCATGTAATTGTTACCCACCAGCCCAAAGTGGAGGAGATATAGCACTGGTTACAGGCCAAGGATATATTTGCAGAGTATTTATGAATCCTCAGGTTTTGCGATTTTTAAAATTCATTCCATACTAAAATATAATACAAATTGCACTTCATAGTGACGGCATTTAATATTTCATGCCGAGTACTAGGAAGCAGGAAAAAAATTCCAAATATGGTGAAAATGGTGAAAAAAATGCATTTGTGTCATTTTCTTGTGGGCTTGGTTTTTAGGGCTCTCACTATGAGCCCCAAATTTGATGTCTCCTATATTCTTTAGGTCAGTACGATCACAGGGATACCACATTTCTATAGGTTTTATAATGTTTTCATACATTTACAAAAATTAAAAACCTCCCCTACGAAAAAAAAAAAAAAACCTTTTCATTTGTCATGTTCTGGCGCTAAAAACTTTCTGATGTTTTCAATGCTACAATTTTGAGGAGTGTACAGCCTTTTGGTCTCTTTGATTTTTTTTAAATATTTAGCAAAATGTCAAAAAAGTGGCATTTTCGACTTTGGAGGCTTTTTTCCGTTACGGAGTTAAATGCCATTATTATATTTTGATATATTGGATTTTTGGACGTGGTGATACCTAACTTGTTTATGATTTTTATTGTTTATTCGTACAGGCGGTCCCCTACTTAAGCACACCCGACTTACAGACAACCCATAGTTACAGACAGACCCCTCTGACCTCTGGTGAAGCTTTCTGAATGCTTTACTATACTCCCAGACTGCAATAATCAGCTGTAAGGTGTCTGTAATGAAGCTTTATTGATAATCCTTGGTTCCATTACAGAAAAAAATGTTTAAACTCCAATTGTCACTGGGGCAAAAATTTTTTTTGTCTGGATTTACAATTATAAAATATACAGTTTCGACTTACATACAAATTCAACTTAAGAACAAACCTCCGGACCCTATCTTGTACGTAACTCGGGGACTGCCTGTATTTACATTTTTTAGGAAAAGGGTGATGGTTTGCAATTTTATTCACTGTTTTTCAGACCCACTAGGGTACTTTAACCCTAGGTTGTCTGATTGATCCATCCATATACTGCCATACTACATACTACATTATAGCAGTATATGGGGATTTTGCATGTCATCTTTCACAATATGCAAATCGCACATTGTAATAGATAGCCTAAAATCAGACAGCCTCGAGTCTTTGTATGGCCCAAGGCTGCTATGGTAAAAGATGGCTTTACGGGGAGCGATGACCTTATGCTGATGGCTTTCAGCAGCTGTGCCAGAGGTGATCAAAGGTGGGTGTTTGCTGCAATATTCAGGAAAGACTCAGCTTGTTTGGAGGGGGCTCAGCTCGTGAGCTCTTTCCATACACATGCAGTTCTTAAGGGGCTAAACATTAAAAAAAAAAAGTAAATAAATATAATAAGTAGCTCATACATACGTTTACATCTGTACATGAACTGGATATTTTCCAATGGTTCCAGAAGTACAAGCTGTGACTTATCCATGCAGAATTTGCAGCCAGACTTCTTCAGCTTTGTGCAGCAAATCTCCACACTGTGCCCCTAAAAGTACCACAGTCACTTGCAGTATAGTGTCTCCTGGATAACATTACTGCACCTCTAAACTATATATGCAACAGGGCTGATTAATGATATACTGTGCTCCTCTGGCTTCATTAATGAGTTATGTACAGGTGTCCCCCCAATGAATGGTGTAAATCTATTAAATCATATACAGATCCCCCTAATAAATTAGATGTCATGCCCCCATAATATATTATATGCCATGACTCCTAATAAATTATATGTCATGTCCCCATAATAGATAACTTGATCAAAAAATAGGTAATTTTCTGGTAAAAAATTTTGTTTATTAAAAAGATTTTGCCTGATGTGAAAGCTATAGACATGATTGGACCTATTGGTTATGGGGGACAACTTCGGACAGGGTTCTGTACGAAGGAACTTTTAAAAAAATAAAAATCAGGGCGGCACATTGGCTGAATGGGTAGCACTTCTGCCTTGCAGCAATGGGGTCCTGGGTTCGAATCCCACCCAGGTCAACATCTGCAAAGAGTTTATATGTTCTCTCTGTGCTTGTGTGGGTTTCCTCTGGGTACTCCGGTTTCCACCCACACTCCTAAACATGCTATTAGGTTGTTTAGATTGTGAGCCCCATGGGGACAGGGACCACTTTGACATGCTTTGTGCAGCGCTGCGTAATCTGTGTGCGCTATATAAATAAAGATTTTGTAGAGTGGGTGGCCAGTGGATGGTCGTGCTGCTATTCAGAATGTAATGTATCAATAAAGCATTATATGCATAGCAACAGTTGTTCATTAAATGAGAGGCATTTATTTCACATAAAAACAGTAAAGTTTAAGAATTCATCAGTTTTAAGATTGGACGACGCGTTTCGGGGTGGATTGACCCCTTCTTCAGGTCCACGAGGTTCTGTAAGTCGTAATAGTGTATTGTCAGATTTTACAATTATACAGAAGTACAATTTATAATTTCATAAGAGATGGCATTATTGTCTATAGTTAAAAAAATATTTAGATACATAAAACAAAGTGAGAATAGTACATAGTTCAAAACCCCCAGGAGGTTTATTTAACATCTTCAAGCCTAAATATGACCTTTGCAAATTTAGGAAAATTGTCATAGCACACCATTATGCTGGAAAGGAGTTACGAAATGTATGGAAAGACTTTTGGGCTAACAAAACTTGGAAGTGCTAAGAAAATGGGAACATTTCTATGGATATTAATGACAAACTGGAGAAAATGGGGCACATTGACTTACCAGGTCCATTCGCGTTCCAGCGGCGGCTTCTCTGATGAGCGTTCGGGTCTTCTGGCGATTCATGAAGGTCCTGCGCCCGATGACCACCAGGTGGCGCTGCTGCGCCGAAGACCGCCGAGGTGCCCCGGAGTTCATCGTCTTCATCGTGGTGCAAGTGAGTATGGCCCGTGCGACCAATGCGGCGGTTTTTCCGAATCCATCGGGTTACGGATTCCGTTTGGCCACGCCCCCCGATTTCCGTCGCGTGCATGCCAGCGCCGATGCGCCACAATCCGATCGCGTGCGCCAAAATCCCGGGGCAATTCAGGGAAAATCCACGCAAATCGGAAATATTCGTGTAACACGCCAGGAAAACGCGAATCGGGCCCTTAGTAAATGACCCCCAATATGTTTTTAGAGGACTTCCCATAATGAAAAGAGATATTTTAGAAATTGATGTTTACATGGTCCGATATGAGACCTTTTTCACTTAGTTAAAATTTTTATGAATTTTTGGATGTAGCAATTAACCCTCAAGTTTTGTTGTGATTTGCGCTGCAACAAACGATTAAATTAAATGTTTTTACAACATTTGGCATCTGGATATCTCATGTAACTACATTATTCGGTGTAGACAATAAAAACTGTATGCGGATGTATACAGCCTGATACAATTTAAATACAATTCTCTTCTTTAATCTGACACACCACCCATGGGAAAAAAACGAGTCAGACTGAGAGGCTGAAGGGCAGCATCATTTTATAAAACTATTTCTTTAGTATTATAGCAGCTACATCCAAGCAGCTACAGATCCAATGTCCGGCTTTTTCTTTATCTGCTGCTCACATTCCCAGCTATGAATTTACCTACCTGTATCACCGGTTGTGAAGATCACAGAACCATAGGCTTGGCATCAGTGTCGGACTGGCCCACCAGAGTACCAGAGGATCCTCCGGTGGGCCCCTGGCTCAACCCAATATTGAACCCCACAGGTCCATCAGAAAACAACACAATTTGAAGGCTGCTAGAGTATATTTCCTGGGGGATGATGAAAAGTGGGCTTCCAGATTAATTTTCTCTGGTGGGCCTAAGGAAACCCAGTCTGACACTGCTTGGTATCCTCTTCTTTACTCTGATACCATGGTTTTAGCTGCTATAAAACCCAACATATTGGCACCTAAAGTCACACTCCCGCACCCAACCAATGAGCCTTTGTCAACAAAAAAATTACAGTTTTCTGCTAATTTTCACATGACTTTAGAAGAGACTTTTTTAAACTGTAAATGGGTGAAATTTTGCATAAAAAAGGCAATTTGTGTAGACAGAATATATTGTATCCTACCTATGCATCTGCTCCTTGGAATGAAACCTGAGCTCCCAGGACTTCTTTCAGATTTTGTGGTCCCAATATCCATACACTTTACACCTTGTAAATCAATGAAAATGTTCTGATTAGAAAATCTGTGTTCATTGTTTCTGCAAGTGACACTCTGCCCGCAAGGGTGCCAAGGAAATATAGCAATCCCCTGGCACAACTGTTAAGGCAAAACCCACAAACATGGAGAGAGATTCCCCATCTAATCAGAGTTTTACGCTTTCCTTTGGTTTTCACCATTGATTTTTTTCAAAAAGTCTTGGTCTTCGTTACAAGGGAAGCAGGTTGCCGCTACAGCTCAGGGTGTTAGATTTTTAATACTAAAAAATGCTGCACTTTCCCAGATATCAGAGCTATTCAAACGGTCCAGAATGGATCCACAAATCAATCAACATAAAAAGACAAAAATAAAATACAACTTAACTGGGGCTCCCTTGTTCCTTAAAGAGAACCCGTCAGGCAAAATAACCCCCCTAAACTAAATATATTTTCATAAACTGCCATTAGAGAGCATTGCCTCTATCCCTTCATTGTCCCTCTACATGCCTGTAAACCTAAGCAATGAGGTCCTAAAGCTGTATGCAAATGACCTGTGAAATGAGTCAATGAGTCATTTGCATATTCAAGCTGTCCGACTTATTCATGAGTGGGAGGCACAGCTACACCACCAGTGCATGACTGTCAGCCTGTATAATGGTGTGAGGCTGTATAATGATCTGCTTCCTGGTGCTGACCACGCCCCCTGCAGCCTGAGTGTGTATAGGAGAGATACATCAGCTCCAGGCAGCCATGTTGTAGCAGAACATGTCAGGTACTTGTGTAGCTGATGTCTGTGTCTCTGTGTATTAGGAGGATGCAGCATGTCAGCAGATGCAGCACACACAGTAGCCATGCTTTACTATACATTACACACAGACATGAGCAGGGGGAAGAGGGGGGAGGGGAAACAGCAGTGACATCACTGCCTCTGACCATGTGACCCGCCTCATTTGCATAATAAAGAGATTTTGCAATGAATAATGTATGAAATAACTAGATAAAGGCTGGGATCCTTGTCAGCTGCTCCAACAGGTAGTGGTGATAGAAATAGTGACACAGACCTGATGACAGGTGTCCTTTAAAGAGACTGTGTGTATTATCCCTGTACTGTGACATCACTGTGTGTATTATCCTTGTACTGTGACAGCCAGAGCCCTAGGTACCTTAGTAGCGGGCTGAGTGTGGCATAGTGCTCGTCGTGGTGCTGGGTACCAGGGACCAGAGGCCTCGTCCACAGCCTGGCAGGTCTCCAGTTGGTGGAAGTACAAGAAATGGCAGGAGGGGCTGAAGTTGTAGAAGGTTTTTCCCTGGGGCAGCCCCAATGTAGAGGTAGGGATCTCTGGTGGTGGTAAATGGGGGGCCCTTGATGGTAACAGCCTTACACAGGGATCACTCGGAGGCAGAGAATGTAAAGTATTTAACTTACAGTTTGTTAATTTGGGAACTCGGCAATGGCCACAACAGCCGTAACATCAACTGGAGAGAGATGGCTGATTAGATATCGCTCCGCAGGAGGCGCTCACGGCCTGGTATATGTATCTTCAGGCGGGAGAGGAAAGTCGGCTGCTTCAGCAACAGGATAAGACTGCAGAGGGTGGATGTCTACGTGGGGCCTGGTCTTCAGACAGACCATGTGCTGAGGAGCGCTCAGGGGAAAGAGAGGGAACCTTCCACACCAAAGGTTTATATAACTTTTGGGAGAGTCCATCTCAGGTGGATCATCCAACCAGCACCTCTGTACAATGTAACAATAACAAAGCATGTGATTGGTCATCTTCAATACACATTCATTCTCAGGCAGATATTGAGAAGCTTCAGTACCTAATAAGGCCAGAAGATGACGGCGTCGCTAAGTGAAGGACATCCCACATTCAGGGAAAAATACTCTATCTTAAAGGTGTTGTCCTATGGAACCTATAGAGATTGCAGGATTAGTGGGACGTACTTCTCCTACATCTAGAAGGTATTTAAGGTTCACACTTTAAGGTAACATAACCCCTCTGGGCGGGATGTTACACAGGCGAATCATCCATTTGCAGTATCACACTCTTCTCTTGCAAATCTATCTGTCGGATACCTACCTCCAGTAGGCAAACGACCCACCAGCCACCAAGGTACCAAAGTGAATCCAGCTGCCCCCAAGCCCAAAAAGGCTCGGCCCCGGTGAGGGATGTTACACAGTTCCAGAGGTCGGACATCTCCTGTAGTTCTTGTAGCTTGCAGATGCTGCAGCAGGGATATGTCCTCTCCTCCATACAGATCCTCTCCAGATCTTTCAGAATTCGGGGCTGTCACTGGACAACATTGGGGGTCATTTACTAAGGGCCCAAATCACGTTTTTCCATCGGGTTACCCGTATTTTTCTGATTTGCGCCAATTTTCTCTCAATTGCCCCGGGATTTTGGCGCACGCGATCGGATTGTGGCGCATCGGCACCGTCATGCACGCAACGAAAATTGGGGGGGCGTGGCCGTAAGAAAACCCGGCGGATCCGGAAAAACCGCCGTATTTTTTTAAAAAAAGTGTTGCTTGACACGCACTTACCTGCCCCTGGCCCGGCTTGGTGAACTTAGGTGAACTCCGACAGAATTCAACACAGCAGCGACACCTAGTAGACATCGGGCGCACTACCTTAGTGAATCGCCGGAAGACCCGCATCCTCCACACAGAACGCGCCCCTGGATCGCGAATGGACCGGGTCAGTAAATCTGCCCCAATGAGTTTCAGCTCCCACCAAATATTTTTCATTGGCTGCAGGTCTAGAGACTGGTCATTGGCAGTTATTGCCCAAAATCTCACAATAAAGTAGGGGGAAAAAAATGAGAGAGGCCGGTAATCATCATAGGTGGAACCTCAACTAATTTAGGAAATCACGTTGTCTGAATTTTTTATAAAAATAATTTGCCAATTATGGTGGTTAAGTATTTGGTCAATAACAAAAATTTCATCTGAATACTTTGTTATATTTCCTTTTTTTGGTAATGACAGAGGTCAAACGTTTTCAGTAAGTCTTCACAAGGTAGGTACACACCGCTGCTGGTATGTTGGCCCAGTCCTCCATGCAGATCTAGAGCAGTGATGTCGCTGGGCAACACAGACTTTCAACTCCCTCTAAAGGTTTTCTATGGGGTTGAGATCTGGAGGCCTGATAATGAAGCCCCTCCTGCGATGCCCTGGTGGTGCTGGGGACCATTGTCCTGCTGAAAGACCCAGAGACGTTTCATCTTCAGTGCCCTTGCTGATGGAAGGAGGTTTGCGCCCAAAATCTCACAATACATGGCCCCAGTCATTCTTTCAAGTACATGGATCAGTTGTCCTGGTCCCATACAGCCCCCGCCATGATGTCGCCCCCCCATGCTGTACTGTAGGTCTGGTGTTCTTTGGAGACAACTCCCCATTCACCCTCCTCCAAACACAAGTTGTGTGTCCACCAAACACTTCTACTTTGGTTCCATATGACATTCTCCAAATTCTCTTCTGGAACATCCAGATGCTCTCTACAAAACTTCAGACACCCGGAGATGTACTGGCTTATGCAGGGGGACACGTCTGGCACTGCAGGGTCTGAGTCCTTGGTGGGTCACACTGGATCGCCCTCTGACAGCTCTCCGCCCCGTTGTCATTCGTCATATATAAGGCTGAGGAGACACATTGCATAGACTATGCCCAGATGGACAAACAAAGGGGGTTATCATACAAAAAGTCCACATCCCCCATAGCCCCCCATTACTGTGATGACCCGAGCCTTGGATTCTTTGGCGTTCTGCGCATGTGCAGTAGCTCCGGCTTCAGGGCTCACCGGAGCATCGCTGGGCATGTGCACAACGACCCTGAATGCAGAGATACTGCCCATACGCAGAGCTCCAAAGGAGCCAAATCCATGGCAGAAGAAGAGAGGAGGAGAGCCCCGAGAACTTAGGGAGGGACCGCAGAGGCTACTGGGGCGGGGAGTAGCCTTTGCTCCCACTCCCTGGAGAGGCTAATCCACGCCCCAGTAGCCCATTGCAAACATTTGCATATTAGCTAGATAACGTGCAGTTTATCTTAGAAACTATCATAGGATTGGGGTTTAGAAGGTTGACTAGCGGGAGCCATCATGTTCCTGCACACCCCCTGCACATGACCGGCCGCTCATGTGCACCGTTTCAGGGCTGTGCCGCCACTCACGGAGACACAACTGTGGAACATCATGTGTTCCTCCATTGAGGAAGCCGGCCAGGACGGACTGCAGGAAGAAGATCGGAGATGGAGAAGAGCCTTCTGCTCCGGTTCTATCTCTCCGCTATCACAGGGTCAGCGCATCAGTAACCGTTACACTGATCACGGTTAGGATGAGTATTTGTAACAAAGATCTGATTCTCCTGCCCAGTTCTACATTAAACAGGTTATTAATTATGCAGAGAAGTTGCACTAAAATCTCACTAAACATTTATTTTAATGCAAATATTTCCGGTCAGAGCACAGACCACACAAGCACTTATCTGCCAGAGCCACTTACAGCCGCTCAGTGCAGCATCTCAGAACACACAGACCCGGAGCAGGAGGAGACAAAGAGAAGAACCGGAACCAGGGATCCAGGAGGCTGAGGTGAGAGGATGTGATGAGCAGCAAACACCAGCAGCCACAGCAATCACATCTAGAAACATGACAGTGTGTAATATCACCTGTGTACTGTGACATCACTGTGTGTATTATCTGTGTACTGTGACATCACTGTGTGTAATATCACCTGTGTACTGTGACATCACTGTGTGTATTATCTCTGTACTGTGACATCTCTGTGTGTATTATCTCTGTACTGTGACATCGCTGTGTGTATTATCCCTGTACTGTGACATCACTGTGTGTATTATCTCTGTACTGTGACATTACTGTGTGTATTATCCCTGTACTGTGACATCACTGTGTGTATTATCTCTGTACTGTGACATCACTGTGTTATTATCCCTGTCAACTGGGACATCACTGGTGTATTATCTCTTGTCCTGTGACATCTCTTGTGTAGTATGCTCTGTCCTTGTGACCTCGCCTGTTGTATTATCCCTGTTACTGTGACATCACTGTGTATATCTCGTACTGTGACTTACTACGGTTGTGTAGTATCCCTGTACTGTACATCAACTGTGTGTATTTATCCCTGTACTGTGACATCACTGTTGTCATATTATCTCTGTACTGTACATCTCTGTGTGGATTATCCCTGGACTGTCCATCACTGCGTGTATTATTCCCTGTACTGTGACATCACTGGTGTAATATTTCCCTGTCTTGACAGCTCTGGTGTGTAATTATCTCTGTACTGTGACATCACTGTGTTATTATCCCTTACTGTGACATCGCTGTGTATTAGCCCTGACTGTGGACATCACTGTGTGTATTACCTCTGTACTTGCATTACTGTGTGTATTATCCCTGACTATGACCATCACTGTGTGTATTATCCCGGTACTGTACATCACTGTGTAATATTATCTCTGTATGTGACATCTCTGTGTGTATACCCTGTACTGTGACCTCACTCTTAATTACCTGTACTGTGACATTAAATATGTGTATTATCCCTGTACTGTGCTCACGGTGTGTATTATCTCTGGACTGTGGACATCTCTGTGTGTATTTCTCCGTACTGGACATCGCTGTGTTTAATTATCCTGGACGTTACATCACTGTGTGTTATTATCTCTGTCTGTGACAGTCCTGTGGTATTATCCCTGTACTGTGACATCACTGTGTGTATTATCCCTGTACTGTGACTCACTAGTGTATATAGCTCTGTCACTGTTGACATCTCTGTTTGTCTTATCCGCGACTGTGACATCACTCGCGTGTTTGTCCCTGACTGTACATCACTGTGTGTAACTCCCTGTCACTGTTGCCCAGCTCTGTGTGTATTATCTTCTGTACTGTGACATCGCTGTGTGTATTATCCTGTCCGTGACATCACTGTGTTAGTATCTCTGTACTGTGACATTACTGTGTGTATTATCCCTGACTGTGACATCACTGTGTGTAGTATCTCTGTACTTGTGACAGCACTGTGTGTTTTCCTGTCGTACATCACTGTGGTGTAATATCCCTGTACTGTGACATCTCTTGTGTATTGCCCTGTACTGTGACATCACTGTGTGTTATTATCCTGTACTGTTACATCACTGTGTGTATTTATCTGTGTACTGTGAATCATCACTGTGTGTAATATCACCTGTGTACTGTGACACACTGTGTGTATTATCCTGTACTGTGACATCAACTGTGTGTATTTATCTCTGGACTGTGACAATCGCTCGCTGGTTAATTCTCCCTGACTTTGACTCGCTGTGTGTATTCTCCCTGTAGTGTGACATCACTGTGTGTATTCTCCCTGTACTGTGGCATCACTGTGTGTATTCTCCCTGTAGTGTGACATCACTGTGTGTATTATCCTTGTACTGTGACATCATAATGTGTATTCTCCCTGTACTGTGACATCATAATGTGTATTATCCCTGTACTGTGACATCGCTGTGTGTATTATCCCTGTACTGTGACATCGCTGTGTGTATCTCCCTGTACTGTGACATCGCTGTGTGTATTCTCCCTGTACTGTGACATCGCTGTGTGTATTCTCCCTGTACTGTGACATCACTGTGTGTATTATGCCTGTACTGTGACATCACTGTGTGTATTATCCCTGTACTGTGACATCACTGTGTGTATTATCCCTGTACTGTGACATCACTGTGTGTATTATCTCTGTACTGTGACATCACTGTGTGACATCTCAATTACTCAGTCAGTGAGACAGACATTACTTGTGTCTAGTACCTTACAGGTGATGATCTGCTCCATCAGGAGGAGGACTTCTTTATGATTTCTCCAGGCCTAAGGTTTTCCTCTACTGAATTCACAGTCAAAGGTGTTCAGCTCTATGCAGCACAGCTCCACACGGCGCCCCTAAGAGTGCCACAGTCACTTACAGTATAATGGATTGTGTTTCTAATATATATATTATCCTCACAACATGACTTAACAGACTATTCCCCACATAAAACATTCTTTATATAGTCACCAGAATTAATTATAGTATATACAGCACCCACAATTTATTAGGTGCCCTAATTTAGCCTCCCCCAGTCATACACAGCTTCCCCCAGCAATACACAACCTCCCCCAGTAATGAAAAGCCTCCCCCCAGTAGTACACAGCCTCCCAAGTATACACAATATGCCCCCTGTATACACAGCCGCCCCCCTGTATACATCCTCTAGTATACACAGTCTCCCCCCTGTATACACCGCATCCCCTCAGTAGTACACAGTCTCCCTGCTGTATACACAGCCTCCCCCCTGTAAAAACAGCCTACCCCAGTAATACACAGCATCCCCCCTGTATACACAGCCCCCCCTGTATACACACCGTCCCCCAGTAGTACACAGCCTATCCCCAGTAGTGCACAACCTCCCCTCAGTAGTGCACAACCTCCCCTCAGTAGTACACAGCCTCCCCTCAGTGGTACACAGCCTCCCCTCAGTAGTACACAGCCTCCCCCAGTATTACAAAGCCTCACCCAGAAGTACCCAGTCTCCCCCCTGTATACACAGCCTCCTCCAGCATACAAAAGTATACACACAGCCTCCCCCAGTATACACAAGTATACACAGTATGTCCCCTCTATACACAGCCTCCCCCTGTTTACACAGCCTCCTCCTGTATACATAGCTTCCCCCTGTTTACACAGCCTCCTCCTGTATACATAGCCTCCCCCTGTTTACACAGCCTCCTCCTGTATACATAGCCTCCCCCTGTTTACACAGCCTCCTCCTGTATACACAGCCTCCTCAGTATATAGTATACAGTCATGACACCCCCAAGGAAATAATTTTGTACTTACCTTTGGGCTCCAGCCCTGGCACCCCCAGCTTTCCATTAAAGATGGTTTTCGTTAGTTTGATGTGATAAGACATGTCTATCAAGTTCAGGAAATTTTTCTAGACCCACTTGTATTTCTTGGCCATCATCATGGAGAACATCTTCATTTCTTTACGTCTAATGTGTCCTCATGTCACTATGAGTCCCCCCTAGGGTCTAAGGCTGGATTTGTGTTGCCATGGGGTTGCTCAGTCTATAGTGACCCTGGTCCCCTTTCTCTGAGGATAGCACAATTGGGAATTCACATCCTGGGCACTGAGGTGGCATCTCAGATGGAAGTTTAGGGTCTTCTAGGTTTGTGGTGGAAATATCACATTTTTGAGGGTTGTAGAAAAGACCAGACCCTAGTTGTAATAAGAGAACCCAATCTTGGGATTAATATATAATAAATCCACGAAGTTTACAATATTTTCATGAGGCTCTATGTTAATACGTTGCAGACGCTATGCCGGAATCTATAACAATTGCACATCAAGTCTCCTGTGGGTCCTGTAGAGTCTTCGGTCAGGGCCGTGCATTCAGTTCTTCAGTTGACAGACCCATAGGGCCTTCCATGACCCTCGGAACAGGGTCAGTGCATGGGGCCCCTTTCATGTATACGAGGCATAGGGACCTCTTCGGCCTTTATAGAGATCCACATATCTTGAGGCCTAGAGTTAGGCTCTTCTGCAAGTTCCATCGCTTTCCAAGAAATCTTGCCCAATAGTCAATAGTTCCTTTTCCTCCGGATGATCGGTGGACCGGTGGACGATTTTGTGAACTTACATCTGTCGTAAGGAATCTTTTTCCCCACTATAAATTTATGATTTTGAGATTCGAAGATGTGTACTCCTAAACTTTTGCAAACACTATTCCTACAAAAACATCTCAAAAGGGACATCTGTAGGCCTTCTTCTGCCCAGTATATCTTCTCTGCCGGCTCTCACTCCGGAGAAAACAATCCGTGTCACAGAGCATCGAGTGGATAGAACTTTTGGAGTAATGTCTTTCATGGAGCATGTAACCATTTACTTGCTTTGTCCTCCGTGTGGCAAAGCATTTATACAAATAAACCCTGTAAAAAAGTTTTCTTTTCTTGGGTGACCTGTTCAGGCTGTAAGATGTTCTTCAGTTCACCAGAAACCAAGGTTGAAGACGATCTGTGTCAATTTTTCCAAACGTACCCTGACTCCTGGACACCAACGAGCCCACCCATTCCATCCCCATAAGAGTCTTGACGGTCAGATTGTAGTAAGAATCGATAAGTCCTGCATGTAGACGGATATCAAATGGAACTGGCTATGTCCTCGTTTATTACCTTCTCTTCGTCTATTGTTGTCCCTCCCCAAGGGAAAAGCCGGATGATGTGGACATTGTTGAGCAAAGCTACTCCGTTGGGCCACGTGTTCTCAAGACATTTTGAGTGGAACTCTTGGGGGTCCTGAAGGGATGAGGCAACAGCAAAATGGTGTCTGGGCTCGGCCTTTCTCCTCTTCTTCTATGAGGTATGGATACAAGGGGGTTAATATTTCTATTTCTTTGAAGAACTGGAAAAGATCTCTTTGTGGTTTGATTCCCCAGAACCGTGTATATCCAGAACAAATCGCACTAGTGAAAACGCGACAGGGATAATATCTTTATTTCAAGTTGATCCTAGAATCCATGAGGATGGAAGACCTAGTGCGTTCCTGAGTGAAGAAACAAAGGACATACTGGTTAGCTTGGCTTTCCTTCCATAAACATGTATAATATGAATGGGAACCCTTAAACTTAGCCCAAGTACCATTCATGGGTTGAGGGTAAGGGTTCAGCAGTCCGGAAACTCGGAGGAGAACCATATCTGTAAGGTGTGGTATATAAGTATAACCGGGCCATTGGTGTGATGATTGTAGCTTGTCAACTAAATGATGGTATGTCCATGTGCATCCCGTCTTCTCCTTACACAGTTGTCACTCTCTTATTGTTGGACCACACTTACAAACTGGGTAGCCTTTTCTCAGCCTCCTCATATATCAACTAACCCTATAAGAAGGGTCTGGCTCTAGGCAGCTGTTAGCTCCTGGGGTCCTAAGGCTACTCCCAACACAATAGAAGACATACGAATTAGATGACCCGGTGACACTGCGGGCCCCAAAAGGAGCTTCGATCACACCTCTGACTGAGTTTACGGCACAGTCATTGTTTAGATTTGTAATTTGTTGACTATATCAATCAAATCAGAAAAGAGGAGAGTCTCCCTCCAATGTCCTAACAGAACATCAACAACAACAACGTTACTACAGGAACCACACTGCACTTGATTCTGAGAAACAAAAAATCTATGAGGCGAAAGCCAACGTAGATCTGGAAGGAAGTGAAACCAGAGGCCGAATTACAGCACTCATGTTTTCAAAACCACAGCCATTTCAAAATTCCTGGATTTTTCACAATCTTCGATGAAATCATTGTAATCAGTAACTATAGGGATAAGAACAAAATTGCTAAACTCACAGGAAAAACAGGAACCAACTTCAAATGGCTTCTCCCTGAACGCCCTGGCACCTAGAACACACAATTCAATTTGAAACAGGAGATCCATCCTTAAGTTGTACTAAATTTGATTTTCATGTACAGCTTCTATGTCTGATGGTTCTGTTAAGCATACTATAAATCCTATATCAAAAATCTTATAAGACTCTCCTGTTTTCAAATTACACAGAAAAAAAAAAATTGTGGTTCTAGGTTCCATTGTTCGGAGGGAATTAATCGGTTGTTTAAATTTGGTGGGTGGGGTGGGTGGCCCCTCTCCAGCCTGTCCTGAAGGTAGAACGAATAGTAGGAGGGCTGCCGTACCGAGTGGAGGGGACGGCCATAGACAGAGTTTAGGGAGGGGGAGGGGGAAGTGGAGCGGCAAAATTGGGAAGAAAGGAATCTAGGAAGACGGTAGAAGTAGTCAGACACGGGGCGGTATTGTTACAATGAAGGTGGCAGGGGAGGGAAGTCTCAGAGTTTCACCTAAATCTAACGGGGAGTGGGTGGGGGTGAGGGGTTGAGCTGGGGGGGGTCTGTGGGGGTGTAGTAAATCGGGGGTGCGGGAGGACACAGGGACCTAGGTATTAAGCGGTGAGTGCCATAGAACGTACGGCTCGAATCTGTGACTGTGGAATAGGGGATCGGGGTATGAGGGGGGGGTTGCGGTATGAGTCTTGAGGGTTTGTTTTATGAAAAAATATGGTTTTTGGGGGGGTTAGAGGTATGGTAAGGGGGCACGGGGTTAAGGAAAGTACGAAAACTGTAGTCGGAAGCGACTTAGTCGGTTGATTTTAGGAGAAAAGCGGAGTGAGGGAGTAAGATACAGTAATACTGGAATGAGCGGCTAATGTGGGAGGAGTGATGGGGATAGAAGGAGGGGAGATTTCGGGGGGTGGGAGTCCTTCTTATTCGTGGTGAGATGATGATAACGGGAAAACGGAGGGGAAGTGCAGTGGTTTCTGGGGAGCCGGATTGGGGGGAGATCAGTCGGAGAGTCAGCGAGGAAAAGATATGCGCAAAGAGCGGTAGGAACGTGGCCGGATTGTCGGGGTAGGGACACGTCTGAGGTCGGCGGGAATAGGAGGGAATAGAAGAAGGGAGGTGAGCGCAATATAGGAAGCGTGGAGCTCGGAAAGTTGTTAGGTGGAAAGCGTGAAAGTGGCGAACACCGGGCTAGGAACATAGGGAGGGAGATTGAACCAATTTGAAGCAATCCACGGAAGGGAAATGTGAGCGTGGATACATAGTGTAAATAGGGGGGCGGATAGTGGGTGGGAACGAGGGATGAGGCAACGGTGACTGGTGATGGGGAGTCGTAATGAATGTGGCTGGTGGGGAGGGTGAGGAATGAGGGCGGAGGGGGCGGACCGGGGGTCAGGAGGGTGTAGAGGAGTTCGGGGAGTGCTGGGCAACTCGGCGCGTAGGCATGGAAGTCGTGGTGGGGTCATGGATAAAATTGAAAGAATTAAAGTAGGGGTCTAGGGCGGTGGTTTGTGCCAAGGGGGAAGCGCGCAAGCTGCAGGATGATAGACTCAACTTTGCTATAAGCACCTGCAACCCTGCACTCTGTATCTGTAGCTGGATCCTGGGAAAGGGTGATGCAAACGATGTCTTGTACATATTTATAACATATTTTGGTAAACTTTCTAATCAGACAATGACAAAATATTGTTTGTCAACACCCCTTTCAGCTGGGGGGATCATCGGGAGAATGACAGACACTTTCAGGTGGCTGAGTATCTATCATAACAGGTTAATCTATACAAGCAGAGCACCTCTGCAAACATGAGTGGCAGTGCATGCGCTACCATCTTGGTCCTCACACTGATGGTGAGGTCACGGGGAGGGTTCTGAATGCGTTTGCCACGTAGCTAAATATCCCACTGTTCATTGCAGTATTACCTTCTTCTCTATCGAGGCCTAAATATATCATATATATCACAATAATAGAGCCTAAATATCTATAAACAATGCGACAAAACTACATAAATTTGCAGGTGCCATGATATCTAGCAATCCGTACGACAAAACAATAAGGTACTTGGTGCCAAGAAAATCTATAATAGCTATATAGGGAACGACACCAATACAGCGCATCGGCGCAGTGACAACACATTAACATGATGGGTCCAAAAATGGATAAAGCACGAGTAGTAATAAACAAAGCACTGGCCTCATGGGTCCGGACAATTACATAAAGAACTAAACGACTAACAGTGGATAAGGCCTATAATAAGATTATGGTGATCCAATTTGCTCTGAGGTAGTGGTGGCGAAACTATGGCACGGTGCCAGAGGTGGCCACTCGAGCCCTCGTCTATGGGCACCGCTACCATCAACCTCAGCGAGTTTACGCCAGAAACCGGATCAAGGCGTTTGCAGTCCCCAGGCAACCCAGGAACCCCTAGTAAGGAAGCTACAATGATAATCAAAGAGCTTTTTATCCTTTTCTACTAAGGATTGGTGTCATCAGGTGCTATTACAATTTTAAAATGTGGCAGAGCAGGGAGTATTAAGTTAACTGCTAAACCTGTCGCATCAGCATCTTTGTGGAAAAATATTGGGGTGAGATGAGTTTGGGACTCTCGTGTCTAAAATGTTTGCCATCACTCTCAGGTGTTAGCTCGGTTATATACACTTGTTACAAAGGACAACCCGTCTTCTGAGACCCATGCATTTTTTTTTTTTTTCATTGATAGAGCAGGTTGAGAGTTTACTTTGTCTGACGCTTTTTCATATCTGTATCAATAAATACATCCCTTTTAATTCAACAGATATTAAAACTTTGAATCCTTTTTTTTATAATTAAACTTTTTCTTTTTGCTGACTTTTTCTTTAACCGATTTCCTATGGAGGTGAGTTTTTCTGTATTGTAATAAATTGTTACTTTAGTTCACAATCGTTTAGTGCCTCAAATCAACAAGTATATGAGACCTGAAGGCCTAAAATTCACAAGTAATATGAGAGCCTGAAGGCCATCACAAGTATACACGAGGCAATATATAGAGTTGAGGCTTAAACGTACAAGTATATAAGTAGCCGAAGGACCTAAACGTCACAGTATATGAGAGACCTGAGGGCATAATAAACGTCAAGGTATAGAAGGCCTGAGGCCTAACCTGTCAAAGTATATGAGAGCCTAAGGCCTAAAGTCAAGATACATGAGAGCCTGAAGGGCGTAAAAGTCACAGAATTAAGAGCCTGAAGCCAGAAACGTCACAAGTATTGAGAGCCTGAAGCCTAAAAGTCACAAGTATACGAGAGCCTGAAAGCCATCACAAGTATACGAGAGCCTGAAGGCCTCACAAGTATACGAGAAGCTGAAGGCCTAAACGTCACAAGTATATGAAGCCGAAGGCTAAAAAGTCACAGGTAATAGAGAGCCGAAGGCCTAAAAGTACACGAATATAAGAGCTAAGCCTAAACGTCGCAAGTATATGAGAGCCTAAAGCTCTAAAAAGTCACAAGCTATAGACGACCTGAAAGCCATCACAAGTATACGAGAGCCTGAAGGCCATCACAATATACGATAAGCTGGAAGGCCTAAACGTCACAAGTATATGAGGACTGAAGGCTAAATGGTCAACAATAATATGAGAGCCTGAAGGCCTACAACGTCAACAAGGAATATGAGAACTGAAGGCCTAAAAGTCACATATAGTGAGAGCCTGAAGGACTAAAGTCACAAGAATATAAGAGCCGAAGCCTAAACGTCACATTAATGAGACCTGAAGCCTAAAATCCACAGTATCGAGAGCCTGAAGGCCTAAATTCACAAGTATATGAGAGCTCAAGCAGTTGTTTTTTTACGATCGCAATACCCTTGGGACCTGGGGGCCGGAGGGTCAAGGGTGATGATGGGCTTCTCTCTAAAAAAAAACCACTTTTATGCATAAACAGTAGTGATCAAGGCAATCTAAGGGGTTAGATGTTCAAGAGAGTTATCTCATGTCAGTCATGTGCCAACTGTGAAAGAACTAAATCAGCCAGGAGTCGTACTAACCACAAACCGAGGTATGTTTTTGTCGGACTACTTAATGCTAAGCTCATACCACCCCAAAACGATGGGGACGCAGATTCACGACCATCTGTCGAGGACACCAACCCCCTCATGGCAGGACTAACTTACCAACTGAAGGCTTATGGCCAGATCTGAGTTCTTGCGAGGACTTACTGATCCATAAGCAGTCAGTATATGGCATCTGAGCCCCATAAGCAACACGTTATCAGTATGTGGAGACTCATAGGAAGCTCATGACCCCCGCCGACCACTACACCGTACACTGCAGAAAATAAAGCAAACAAATATTTTAAAAAATTCTAAATATGTAAAAAGGGTTGCAGGAAACTGACATCAGTGAAGGAAAATATGGGTTAGTGTGCGTCCTCCCCAGCACTGCAGTTCATTTACTTGTCATAAGTTATCTCCTCGCTTGTCTGCACAATGCAGGAAAGTTGCTGGGCAGGGCCTGGTATGTTTGGTTTTTAAATTTTTCAAGGGTTTTGTCAAAAAAAATCTTTTAAATTTCAAAATTTTTAAAATAATCCAGAGATATGGATCCCGGTTGGATTTACTGAGCAAGAAAAATAAAATCGTTGCAGCTGATCGCATGCCAGGACCCCTGACCGCATGTCCCGGGGAGATCAGGTGAAGTGCTGACAAAGCGCTTCACACAATGGGGCTTATTTACTAAATGGTCCACAGAGTCGCACAGTTTTCTCGGATTTGGCGGACCGACTGGGACAGGATTTAACTGGTGGATGTGTGTGATGCAGATCAGATTAGGCACATCGCGCTGGTTTCATCGTCAGAATCAGGGACGTGGCGATGCGGGACTATCCGAATGAATTCGAATTGAGCTCGGGATTTAAGATTCAAATTGCTGTCTCAGACAAAGAACTTATCGGGAAGAGAAAGTGAACTCCTGCGGACCTGAGCGGGGGGAAGAGACAGATGCAGGTATATCAGCGCACGCTCTAGTGAATCGAGCAGAGTGCATTTCGCGTCTGGACAATCCATTTTGGAGATCTCCGCGGACCGGGTAAGTAAAATGTTCCACAATTTACTGCACTGCTCTGCCTCACTGGCTGTCCCAAAATTAGTGATGTGTCTTTCGCGAACCAACCGGCTCAAAGAGCTGGCTCTTGTTCGTGAACGATGGTCGGTGCCTCTGCGGCTCACCTATTATATATTTATAGGGAGCGGTCTGGAGCCAGCAGAGCCCAGCTCTTCTTTAGGGAGCGGAGCCTAATGAGCCAGCTCATCAAGAGAGACGTAATTTCACATCACTACCCAACATGAGAATTACTGTAGAACCTAGAAGGATGTCAGAAGCATGTGACTGATCACTGCTCCATGCATCACTACAAGGTCTTAACCTTATTTCCATGCTGCCAGGGGATGGTGCCAGAGAAGAAGTTACGGATATGAAGAAGAGCAGTGGTGTGGGTACAGTATATGGGAGTGCGTGAGTTGTAGAGAGCTGTATCAGAAAAAAAAGATGTAGCAGAGCTGGTTTTGTGTGTGAATAGATGCAGCAGAGCTGTGAGTGTTGAGTGGATGCAACAGACCTGTTTGAGTGGATAGATGTAGAAGAGCTGTTTGTGTGTTGCAACATCCCCAACCGGGGCCTAGCCCTGAGGAGGGAGGCTGGAGACAGCCGGGGGGCCCGCGGTACCGGAGTGGCTGGCGGTTGCGGCCTACACAGCTATTGTCACGGTGCTTTGTACGGGGGACCGGAGGGCTTCCTACAGCCTGGCAGGTCTCCAGCAGGTGTTTGGCAAAAAGAGAGGGAGCGTCGCTATAGCGGATCCCTGGGGGCAAACCCCTTAATAGTCCGAGTGTGAGTCTCTGGGTGATGGACAGGGTGCCGGTGATGGTGGAGTTTGTAGTAGCCGGGACAGACGAGACAGAGGTTGAAGAAAACAACTTACAGTTCTTTATATTGGAACCGCAGGAACAATCAGCAAACGTGTCTTAACAGGTGGTGGAGTACTGGAGAGGTTTTGGAGGGCCACAGGATGTATTCACCAGCCTGGATGTATAGGGCAGTCTGGGAGGCAGCTGTGTCCTAGAGGATGCTTGCTCGGTCCTGATCTCTTCAGGTATCACCCTTGAAGGTAGGATGAACCCTTTCCTCACTACACTAACTCTAGTCTTTTGTTCCACTTCAGGCAGGCTAGGCCTTCTCCTGCACTGGTCTGTGTGGCTAGAGACTCTGATGCTTGCTGCTCAGCTAACTACTCTGCTGCTGGTGTCCTACAGACCCAGAGGCCTGACACTATGACCGTCTATTCTCCCTTCGGGTGAGAACTCCTCTCTTCTCCCTCTGGGGAGAGACTCTCTAGAACATTCCTGGCCAAGGTTTTTATTACCTTCCCTTGTTCAGGTGGTGGCTGCCTCCTCCCATTACCTCTCTGCACAGAACAGGGATGTACACAGACATGGTTGACTAATTACATCACAATTAACAACTGCCTGCCAGCAGGATTACAACCACTGCAATTTCCCCTTGATCTATAAGGACCATGTAGTGATGTGGTGTTACCTACAGGTGGACGTATTCGCAAGCACTACCTCGCCATTGCACGGCGAGGGGGTTGCATACCCCGGGGCATTGAAAGAGCCGCCCTCGCTCGACCTACGATGTTTTGGGGCACAGAGGGGACTGAAGGCCACTTCTGGAAGTGCAGCTTGTGAGGTGCGAGGACAAACCGCCCATGTGTCCCTGGAGACAGGCACCTGGTTGGTGTCGGACTAAGCAAAAATATGTAAGAGCTGTATGCAGTTGGTCGCTGACGCCATTAAACCGAACTGCTACAGGAGGAAAGGTGTGGTGTCATGTCCTTTATTCCACTCCTTGCACCAAGGCCTGTATATTTGTTTTATCAACGCTTTCTCCCTGGCGCAATTATATGGTGTCTATCTGCATTGCATAGCATATGCGTCACAGTACCTCCTGACGTCCTTACCCCATAGAATGATGGCATCAGGTGCTATCTCTGTAACAACCCCCGCCCCGAAGGACCAGCAGTTTACGGGACTACCCCCCATGTGCAAACCTCCGGTTTGGGTTAAGGTAACGGTCAGTGTTTTACATAGAAAGACTTCCGACACCAGCCACACTACAAACCTGAAAGCCTAAGAAAGGGTTAATGCAGACTACTGTCAGATAGACAGTTGTGCAAACAGTTTAGCAAATCACATTGGCTTGCACCCAATGGGTACACTCTTATAAAGAACCGTTCAGAGGTAAGATAGGCTACCAGGGGTAGCACGATAGTAAATGTCTCTTTCCTGCAAAGAAAAGGCATAAAAAGGTGCAGCAGAATGTCCGTACCTAAAAAGGAGGCATTAGTGCAAAATAATAGTCAATGCCACTTTTCCTTTGTAGTAATCTGGCAAAAGTCTCTCAGAAGGTCTCTACTGACAAAGTCCATCTTCTGGGTACAGCCCTTGATGGGGGGAAAAGTGCACTAAGAAACAAAGGGGCTCCTCTTTGTGTAGAGGGACAGATTCCTTTGAAGAACTCTCTGCTGGGGCAGAGGAAGGGTGCTATCATAGCACTGACGTGTACTAATCTCTTTGACTGAGATAAAATAAGGGTAGAGTCTCAGGACGTTTCTGGCTCTTTGGGCAAATGGAGACAAAATATACAATATGTACAATGGACATAGTACCTGGAGAGGGCTACAGCCCTTCAGGGGTTAGTCAGCATCTTCGCTGGGTTGTCACAGGGACAGGATCCAAGGTCGCAGGGGATCCTGTGCATCCTCAGCGGGAGTAGGTACCCAGGCTGGGACACCCGTGTGCAGCAGTGGGTACTGCAGGTGCAGCAACATCCTCCGGACCTTCAGGGGGAGAAGCGCTGTCGCCCGGGTGTCGGCTGATCCAGCCGGGGGCTCAACTGAGCCCAGGGACCACAAGGGGTCCAGTAAGAAATAACAGAGTCCAGCCGGCCGTGCCGCGGCTCCTTCCAAGCTCCGGTTCTCCGGGGCCGGGTCATCAACCCCATTGTAACGGCAAGGGGGATGCGGGCTAGATGGAACCTCCGGACAAGGTTCGCTAGCCGGGATGTCTTCTCCCACAGAAGAGCCGCGGGACCTGGCAATGCTCCCGGCAGTGGAACCGGTGGGGGTGGCGCCCTGTACATGCCCCCCATGGATGGCATGGGACCCTTACTCACAATTACTGTGGATGGGGCATTCACGTGGTCACCGGCCCGAGGACTTGCAGCCGAGGAGAAGAGGTGTTCGGAGACTCCGGCCACTCGTCGTCCTCATACCATCGTCCCTGCGGGAAGTACGGTCCTCATCGGAGTCGGGGATCCGATCACACCAGCCGCCCCAGGGTCCTCGAGGTCCTTCCTGAGGAGACTCGATGCACTCTCCCGGCTTCAGGTTTGTGCGCAGTCCTCTTGGCAGATCAGGCCTCTTGACAGACCGGCGGGTATAAACTTTCCCGCCGTGTAGTCCTGGGTGGCGAAGCCATAGCCTCTTCCTGTTTCGAAGAACCGACCATGCCGGTGGTAGCGATTCTTCTCGACCCAGCCTCGCCGCTGTATCGCCGGCCAATATACCGCTGGGCCTCCTTCTCTCTCGGCGTCGCTGTCCGAGACAAACAGACAGCGTCTCGGAGTCCCGGCGGGCTCCTCACCTCGGCTTGAGCTGGCGGAGGTTTCGGGGCTGGGGCTCGTGGCTCCGTTACGGATCGGATCTCCTTGGACGACGGTCGGTGCCCGGAACGAGCAGGAACCACCGGAGGGTCAGGAGCCACTACAGCGGGCTGCAGGCCGCTAGGCAGGAGTAGTAGGCCTCGATCAGGTGGCGGCCACACTAGGCCCAGTCGTTGCTCAGGCAGGAGTCGGGCGATCCCAACTTTGCTCCTCCACGTTGACCCGCTGTACGGGATAGGTAGCCGGGATAAGGACGAGGACACCGCCCGGGGTGGGGGATTTGGTACTGCGTCACCGTTTGGTAGCATGTCCTGGGTGACGGAAGGCCCGAGTCCATCCTCGGTGCAGCCGATGTCCAGCGGAATGGTCGTCGGCAGCCTGCGCAGAGACCCCACACCATAGTTTTCTAAGACCTCATAGAACTCCGGCACGCTCCATCAGGAGGAGAGGCCGGAGGCAACCCACATGGGCTTGTCCTCTCTGTCCCCAAGTCCCACTCCAGTTCTGGCTGCTTACTCTAGGCAGGCAGGATTCCCGCCTCGCGCCAGGGGAGGAGTCCCCCCCCCCCCCCCCAAGTCCTTCCCGAATCTGTGGCCGGGCTCCTATTTTTTCCCTACCGCTCCACAGGAGGCGGGGTTCGCTAGCCATTCGCGCGTGGGTGGAGTGCTTGATGCGTCCATCTGGGTTTCCCTCATTGAAGGTTTTGGCGGAGCTTGAATATTTTCTGCGCACAGTTTTCTGAGGTTAAATCGTTCGGGCGCGGCATCGGACCGGATGTAGCAGAGCTGTACATTTTCTTGCCCAGGATTAACCTCTGGAGTGGCGGGAGCGGCGCTCGATACCCGCACGTTGCAGCAGTATAACACAGTTCATTCCAGAAACGTGACAAGTCCTTAGGCCTACACCCTATGGAAGCATGGGTTAGGCAGCACAGTCTTTTAATAAAGGGAAAGTCCTTTAAATTAAAATGCCGTAATAAGGCACGAAGTCTATATCCTGTTCCTGACGCCACTTGCAACATCCCCACCGGTGCCTAGCCTTGATTGATGCTTGGAGAAACAGCCGGGGCCCGCGTAACCCGAGAGAGTGGTCTTGGCGGTTGGGCCTGCACGCTATTGTGCACGGTGCTTGGTACGGGGGAACCGGATGTGCTGTCCTACAGCCTGGCAGGTCTCCAGCAGGTGGGGTTGGCAAGAAAAATGAGGGAGCGGCTGCTATAAGCGGATCTCCCTGGGGCAACCCCTAATGTCCCGAGTTGTGGAGTCTCCGGGCTGGGTGAGTGGACTAGTGGTGCCGGTGATGGTGGGAGTTGTAGTATCAGGGCCAGACGGGAGACGAATTGTGATAAACGCTTTACGTACAGTTTCTTTCATTGAACCGCAGTGAACATCAGCAAACGTGTCTTTTACAGGTGGTGAGTACTGGAGAAAGGTGATTTGGAGGGAGCCACAGGATGTAGTTCCCAGCTGAGTATAGGGCAGGCTGGGAGCAAGCTGTGTCCTAGAGGATGCTTCAGCTCTGTCCTGGTATCTCTCAGTATCCCCGTGAAGGTAGGATGATCCCTTTTGTCTCACTACACTAACCTAGCCTTATTGTTCCACTTCCAGGCAGGGCTAGGCTCTTCCTGCACTGGTCTGGTGTGGTGCTATAGACTCTGGAAGCTGCTGCTCACTAACTACTACTCTGCTGTTGTCCCTACGACCTGCAGAGGGCCTCCTAGGACCGGTCATTCTCCCTTCTGGGAGAGACCTGCTCTCTCTCCCTTGGGGAAGACTTCTCTAGAACCTTCCTGGGCCAGAGGTTTTATTACTTCCTTGTCAGGTGGTGGCGCTCCTCCAATACCTCTCAGTGCACCGAGACAGAAATGAACGCAGACATTGGTTGTGACATATTACATCACACAAATTAACATCTGGCCTTGCCAGGCAGGATTACCACTGCAATTTCACACTGATCCTATAAGGACCATGTCAAGTGTAATGTGGGGTTACCTACAGGTGGGAACCGATTCGCAAGCACTACCATCGGCCATTGGCTTCGGCGAGGGTGTTGCAGTGTGAATAGATGTTGTAGAGCTGTGAGTGAATGAGTGGATGCAGCAGACCTGTTTGAGTAGATAGATGTAGCAGCGCTATATTTTTCCTTTTTTTTGTGTGGAAAGACTAAATCTGAGTGTGTCTTATAGTAGGGGGTGTTCCAGATAGTCCAAAAAATTAAATGTCTAAAACGGGAGTGGAAGACAACGCATTGCAGCGTCCGCTTGACTCTTCTTCAGATCTGTAAGAAACCGGTGTAATTTAAGTGTTTGTAGTTATTGTCTCTAATTTCACTAATTATTAATGTACTAATTTATAGCATAACATTATGATATTGGACTCTTTTAGTATAATTCTTCCTATAATAGAGACACTACTTATGTAACTCACAAGTGGCGGTCCACGCCACTATGGGGTGGTTCTACTCATTTACCCGTGACTTTGTTACTGTTATTATAGGACCTATGAAGCCTCCCGGGCAGGACCCCGAACGACGTTGTCTCCCCTTATCTTTTTTGATAATTAAAAAAAAAAAAAAAGGTACTCTTATAGCATTTTACGTACATTTTTTAACTATTTAATTAAACTGGTCCAAAGATAGTCCCTTCCAGTCCGGATCACCCTCCTGCTGCGCCCTTTGGCAATCACCACTTTTCTCCATTTATAATCCATCTGTGTTCCCATTTTTGGATTATAACCTGTCGGCGGGACCCGAATCTCGATTGATGTCTGTGAGACTATGGGATAGCTGTTTTAATACCTGCCCTGGATTATTTTCAGAGGACCACAATTCAAGCCCGGCACCATATGTTGACATAATAGAAGTGCGTGGGTTGGCCCACCCTAATTGAACTGGAAGGAAAGTTTATCGGTCCTGGACTACTTTTTACTATATTGAGCTCCACTAATCCAGGGTGGTCGCAGATTCACGGCCTTGGGACACTGGTCCTCTGTTCTCTACATCGAGAGTTATCCTCTATTTTTAAAACAAAGCCTATCAAAACATATTGTGTAGAACACGAGGGTGATTTTAGTTGTGTTGCAATAACCCCTAGGAGACATATTCAGGAAAAATACTAACCGTTGTTGAAAACCCTACACCGAGGGATCCTTTTTGGATCTTTAAGCTAAACACACTTGTCCCCAATGGCCTCATTGATGTGATTTAATCTGTTTGACACTGACCTGTATTGTTTTAGAGTCTCCCGTTCGGACCCCCGTTTGGCTGTGCCAATTCGTGTTATGCATCTTTGGACATGAGGAACGCCTTTTTTCTCCCATTATGCCCCTTTCCTGCGATCTCGTAGTTAGAACAGATCGCATCAGGTTGCACGCTATGTTTATTGTTGACGTTGATAAAAGCATTTTTTCATGTTTATGTACCCTTTTAATCACATTGTCCTTACAGTGTTTAGATAAACGTTTTTATACTAGCAACTATCATATCTACGATCTGGTTTATAGCCATGGAAAAATTCTTATGTCTACACAACGGACATCTAAGCCTAACCGTATTTTCCCGGGCCATTAGAGGCGCATCCGGCATATAAGGCGTAGGCTCCGGGGGCCGTGGCGGAGGTCGGGGGCGGAGCGGAGACCCGACGGACGAGACGTGAGACGATACGGGGACGCGTGGAAGGTGATAGGGGAGTGGTAAGAATAGAATACTACAATAGGTCCCCGCTATATGCCCATAGACAGCAGATCTCTCAGCGGGAACATGCAGAATGACCGACGCTGCAGAGTTTGTTCGTGCGCTGGTCTGCAGTTCCCTGCTGGAGATCGCTGTCTCCGGTAGGGCGGGGGCCACTATGTAAGTAGGGTCCGGCTGGCCCCTCCAATAGGGCGCACCGGACATATAAGTAAGGCGCACTTTTGGTTTCCAAGGAAATCAATCTTTTAATTTGCGCCTTAAGGGTCCGGAAAATACGTAATAGTAACAAGTGTATTTTAAATCGGTCTTTATCCTATCCATAGTATATATTTATATATTCGTTTAGCGTTAACTATCTATTTATTTATTTATACAAACAATATTGGTTTTAGTTGCCAAAAAACCCTCCGTTGTTCATGTAACCAGGTTGAACTCTGACCTCCGGTCTATCACATGACCGGAACCATGCTGCTTCCGGGGTCCCGGTACTATGGTAATGTATTTAATGCTCTATTGCTGTCTTTTATGTTATGTCTGACGAAGGTTCCGGTCCGGAGCAGAAACGCATCGCAAAGCTTTTTAGTAATAAAGAAATTTACACATTTACTAAGGGTCCGAATCGCGTTTTTAAGTCGGGTTTCCCAAATTTTTCAGATTTGCGCCGATTTGCCCTGGGATTTTGGCGCACGCGATCGGATTGTGGTGCATCGGCGCCGGCTTTTCACAACCAGACAGAAATCTGGGGTCATTGCCGTATATCGGAAACACTGCGGATTACAAAAAAAAATTGTGTCACAAAAATATCACTCGACATCACCGAGACGAGGAAGTGACTGCGGCGGACTTCACGCGCAGCGACACCTACTGACATCGGGCGCACGACGCATATTGAGTGCCCAGATAACCCTAATCCGCCGCGGAGAACGCATCACCGTGGGATCTGCGAAGGACCGGGTAAGTAAATGTGCCCCACTGTGTTGTGTGAACTACTACCATTGAAGCGCCGGTCCGTAATCTCTTCATCCCTCGGGACTCGTCCAGCACTATCCTCTATTTAGCGGAAGCGGGACACCCCATTAACCACCATACCACCATACAACACTAATATCTAAAACATCCTCTACAGTCTGAACCGTCCAAGGTAGATCCGATCCGAACCTGAAGCCACGCCCCAGCCCGAACCTCCGCGCTCAAGCCGAGGTGAGGCCGCCCGCCGGGACTAACGTCCTACCTGTCTCGGACAGCTCGAGCGCCGAGGAGAAGGGCCCAGCTGGTATGGACTTGCCGCGCCGATCTCAGTGGCTTAGGTGAGAAGAATCCGACCACCGGCAGTGTCCGGTTCCTTCGCCAAGCGATAAGGCTATGGCTTCGCCACCCAGGACTGACACCGGCCGGAGGTAAGTTTTATACCCCGCCGGTTCTGTCAAAGGCCTGATCGCCAGAGAGACTAGGCAATACAACCTGAAGCCGGAGAGTGAGCATCGCGATTCTCTGCAGGAAGGACTGAGGACCCTGGGGCGCGATGGTGTGATCGATCACGACTCCGATGAGGACCGTACTCCCGAGGACGACTGGTATGAGGACACGAGTGGCCGGATCTCCGAACACTCTTACTCCTCGCGGCAAGTCCTCGGGCTGGTGACCACGTGATGCCCCCATCCACATTAATTGTGAGTACGGGTCCGGGCATTGCATCTGGGCGGGCGTCATGATACGGCGGCCACACCCCCCGGTTTCCATCTGCCGGGAGCATTGCCGGTCCCGCTGCCTCTGTGGAGAGACATCCCGGCTGTCGAACCTTGTCGTAGGTTTCCATCTAGGCCGCATCTCCCCTTCGCCGGTTACAATGGGTGTTTTGATGACCTCGGCCCCGAGAACCGGAGCGTGAAGGAGCCGCGGCACGTCCGCTGGGACTCTGTTTTTTATTTCTCTGGAACCCTCTGTGGTCCCTGTGGCTCAGTTGAGCCCCGGCTGGATCGCCGACCCGGGACAGCGTTCTCCACCTGAAGGTCGGGAGGAGTTGCTGCACGGGCAGTACCCACTGCTGCCACCGGGTGTCCCGCATGCGGTACCTAACTCCGCTGGATGCACAGGATCCCCTGCGACCTGGATCCTGTCCACTGCTAAACCCGCGAAGATGCTGACTAAACCCACTGAAGGGTGTAGCCCTCTCCAGGTACTATGTCCATTGTACATATTGTATATTTTTTGTCTCCATTTGCCGCGCAAAGTAGCAGAAATGTCCGAGACTCTACCCTTATTTTGATCTCAGTCAAGAGATTAGACACTGTATGTGCTATGATAGCACCCTTCCTCTGCCACAGCTGAGAGTCTTCAAAGGACTCTGTCCTTACAACAAAGGAGACCCTTTGTTTTCTTTAGTTGCACTTTCCCCACATACAAGGGGCTTGACCGCAAGTATGGACTTGGTCAGTAAGAGACCTTTGAGAGACTTTTCCAGATAACTACAAAGGAAAATTGGCTATTGACTTTTATTTTGCACTTAATGGCTTCCTTTTTAGGTAGCGACATTCTGCTGTGCACCTTTTATGCCATTTTCTTTGGCAGGAAAGAGACATTTACTTATCGTGCTACACTGCCTGTTAGCCTATTACTCGTACATTGGATGTTATAAGATGTGTACCCATGGGCTTGCCAGCCAAGTGATGATTTGCTAACCTGTTTTGCAAACCTGTCAGTATCTGCAGTGAGTACTGCAATTAACCCTTTCTTAGCTTTCAGGTTTGTAGTGTGGCGGTGTCGACCGTCTTTCAATGTAAAAACACTGACTGTTACCTTATCCCCAAACAGGTTGCCACTGGGGGGTAGTCCCGTAAACGCGGTCCTTCGTGGCGGGTGGTTTGTTACAGAGATAGCACTGGATGACCACTCATTCGTGGGTAAGGACGCAGGATTTTTTGGTACTTGTGACGCATAGCTAATGTCAATGCAGAATAGACACATATAATTGCCGCAGGAATAAGCGTTGATGAAAACAAATATACGGCCTGGTGCAAGAGTGGATTAAGACATACACCACACCTTTCCTACTTGTAGCATGTTCGGTTTAATGGCGTCACGACAACTGCATACAGCTCTACATATTTTTGCTCTTAGTCCGACACAAACCAAGTGCCGTGCCCAGGAACATGGGCGGTTTGTCCCTACACTCACATAGCCTGCACTTCCAGAAGTGCCTTCTATCCCCCCTCTGTGCCCCAAAACATCGTAGTGTCGAGCGAGGGCGGCTCTTTTCAATTGCCCCCGGGTATGCAAAACACCCTCGCCGATGCAAGGCGAGGTAGTGTTGCGAATACGTCCACCTGTATGTAACACCACATTACACACATGGTCCTTATAGATCAAGGGAACTTGCGTGGTTAATCCCTGCCTGGCAAGGGCAGATTTTAATTTGTGATGTAATTAGTGTCAACCAATGTCGTGTTACATCCCTGTCTCTGTGGACGAGAGTAATTGGAGGAGCAGCAGCCACCACCTGACCCAGGAGTAATTAAAACTTGGCCAGGAATGTTCTATGAAGTCTCTTCCCCAGAGGGAGAAGAGAGGATCTCTCCAGAAGGGTAGAGTAGACCGTCATAGTCGCCCTCTGGGTTGTAGGACACCAGCAAGCATGATTGTAGTTAGCTGATAGCCGTCAAGACTCAGAGTACTCTAGCACACCAGACATTGCAATAGAGAGCCTAGCCCCTGCCTGAAATTGGAACAATAACGACTAGAGTTTGTGTAGGAGTGAAAGGGTATCATCCTACCTTCAAGGGTGATCCTGAAGAGAATCAGGGACGAGATGAAGCCTCCTCTAGGACAACTCCTCCCAGCTGCCCTATACATCCAGGCTGGTGAAACTACATACCTGTGGCTCCCTCAATACTCTCTCTCAGTACTCCGATACACCTGTTAAAGACACGTTTGCTGGTCTATCTTCCGCGTTTCCAATAAGAGAACTGTAAGTTGTTTTTTCAACTTCTGTCTCCGTCTGGCTCCGCTCTACTACAACTCTCTAACCGTTCACCCTGTCCATCACCCAGAGACTCACTACTCGGACTAATTAAGGGGTTTGCACAGGGAGATCCTCATAGCAGCGCGCTCCCTCTTCTTTTCTGCCAACACCACCCTGCTGGGACCTGCCAGCTGTTAGGAAGCCCTCCGGTTCCCCGTTATCCCAAGCACCGTGACAATAGCGTGCTAGTGCCGGCAACGCCAGCACTCCGACGCGCGGGCCTCCCGGCTGTCTCCAGCCCAACCTCAAGGGCCTGCCCGGTGGGGGATTTGCAACACACAAACAGCTCTTCTACATCTATCCACTCAAACAGGTCTGTTGCATCCACTCAATCACTCACAGCTCTGCTGCATCTATTCACACACAAACAGCTCTGCTACATCTTTTTTTCTGATACAGCTCTCCTACAACCTCAGCACTCCCATATACTGTACACACACACTGCTCTTCTTCATATCCGTAACTTCTTCTCTGGCACCATCCCCTGGCAGCATGGAAATAAGGTTAAAGACCTTGTAGTGATGCATGGAGCATGTGATCAGTCACATGCTTCTGACATCATGCTAGGTCCTACAGTAATTCTCATGTTGGGTAGTGATGGAAATTACGTCTCTTCTTAGTGAGCTGGCTCATTAGGCTCCGCTCACTAAGAAGAGCTGGCTCTGCTGGCTCCAGAACCGCTCCCTATTAAATATATAATAGGGAGCCGCAGGCCAGCCATCGTTCACGAACAAGAGCCAGCTCTTTGAGCCGGTTTGTTCGCGAAAGACACATCACTAATTTTGGGACAGCCAGGTGAGGCAGAGCAGTGCAGTAAATTGTGGAACATTTACTTACCCGTCCGCGGAGATCTCCAAAAGTGCATTGTCCGACCGGAAATGCACTCTGCCTCGATTCACTAAGATCGTGCGCCTGATATCCTGCATCTGTCTCTTCCCCGCTCAGGTCCGCAGGAGTTCACCTTCTTCTTCCCGATAAGTTCTTTGTCTTGAGACACAATTTGAATCTTAAATCCCGAGCTCAATTCGAATCAGTCGGATCGTCCGATCGCCACGTCCCCTGACTTCTGACGCATGAAATCCAGCGCCGATGTGCCATAATCTGATCGCATGCAACACAATCCCCAGTTAAATTCCTGTCCCAGCGGCGCAAATCCCGAAAACTGTGCGATCTGTGGACCTTTAGTAAATAAGCCCCATTGTGTGAAGCGCTTTGTCAGCACTTCACCTGATCTCCGGGACAGCGGTCAGGAGGGTCTGGCAGTGCTGGATGCAGCTGCAAGATTTTATTCTTGCTCATGTAATCCAAACGGGATCCATATCTCTGGATTATTTTAAAAATTTTGAAATTTTAAAGAATTTTTTTGAACAACAACCCTTGAAAAATTTTAACAAACCAAACATACCAAGCCGTGCCCACAATTTCCTGCATTGTGCAGACAAGCGAGGAGATACTTATGACAAGTAAATGAACTGCATGCTGGGGAGGATGCCACCTAACCCATATGTTTCCATTCACTGATGTCATTTCCTGCAACTTTTTCAATATGAGAATTTTTTAAAATATCTTTTTGGCTTATTTCTACAGTGTACAGTGTAGTGTCGGGGGATCCTGAGCTTCCTGATGAATGTCTCCACATACTGATAACGTTTGCTTATTGGGGCTCAGATGCCATATACTGACTTGCTTCTGGATCAGTAAGTTCCTGCAAGAACTCAGATCTGGGATAACCGTTCAGTGGTAAGTAGTCCTGCAGAGGGTGGTTGGTGTCCTCGACAGAGGACGTGATATCTGCTTTCCCATCGTGTTTGGGTTGGTATGAGGTTAGCATTAAGATGTCGACAACATTACCTCTGTTTGTGGTTAGTACGACTCCTGGCTGATTTAGTTCTTTTCACAGTTGGCACATGACGGACATGAGATAACTCTCATTTGAACCATCTAACCCCTTAGATGCCTTGATCACTACTGTTTATGGCATAAAAGTGGTTTAAAGAGAAAAGCCCATCACTCACCTTGACCCCACACGGTCCCAAGGGATTGCGATCGTAACAACGGCTTGAGGCTCTCATATACTTGTGAATTTTAGGCCTTCAGGCTCTCGTATACTTGTGACTTTTAGGCTTTCAGGCTCTCATATACTTGTGACGTTTAGGCTTCAGGCTCTTATATTCTTGTGACTTTTAGGCCTTCAGGCTCTCATATACTTGTGACTTTTAGGCCTTCAGGCTCTCATATACTTGTGACGTTTAGGCCTTCAGCTTCTCGTATACTTGTGATGGCCTTCAGGCTCTCGTATACTTGTGATGGCTTTCAGGCTCTCGTATACTTGTGACTTTTAGGCTTTCAGGCTCTTAATTCTTGTGACTTTTAGCCTTCAGCTCTCATATCTTTGACTTAGGCCTTCAGGCTCTCATATACTTGTGACGTTTAGGCCTTCAGGCTCTTATATACCTGTGACGTTTATGCCTTCAGGCTCTCATATACTTGTGACGTTTAGGCCTTCAGGCTCTTATATACTTGTGACGTTTAAGCCTTCAGACTCTCATATATTGCTCTCGTATACTTGTGATGGCCTTCAGGCTCTCATATACTTGTGACTTTTAGGCCTTCAGGCTCTCATATACTTGTGACTTTTAGGCACTAACAGATTGTGAAACTAAATGTACAATTTATTACAATACAGAAAAACTCACCTCATAGGAAAATCGGTTAAAGAAAAAAGTCAGAAAAGAGTTTAAATTTAAAAAAAAAGGATTAAAAGTTTTTAATCTGGTTAAAAGTGGATGTATTTATTATACAGATATGAAAGAAAGGTCAGAAAAAGTAAACCTTCAAACTGCTCTATCAATGAAAAAAAAAAACAACTCATGGGTCTCAGAAGACGGGTTTGTCCTTTGTAAAAGTGGTATATAACCGGCATAACCTAGAGCAGTGATGGCAAACCTTTTAGACACAGAGTGCCCAAACTACATCCAAACCCCACATATTTTTCACAAAGTGCTGATGCGACAGTTTAAGCAGTAACTTATTACTCCCTGCTCTGCCACATGTTTAAATTGTAATAGCACCTGAGGACACCAATACAGTAGAAAGAAGGATAAAAAGCTTTGATTATCATTGTAGCTTCCTTCTAGGGTCCTGGGCTGCCTGGGACTGCAAGAGGCCTTGAGTCCTGTCTGGCGAACTCTGCGGAGGGTTGATGGTGAGGGTGCCCATAGAGAGGGCTCTGAGTGCCACCTCTGGCACCCGTGCCATAGGTTCGCCACCACTGACCTAGAGCAATATGGTATCACCATAATCTTTATTATATGCCTTATCCACTGTTAGTCGTTTGTTCTTTATGTATTGTCCGGCCCATGAGGCAAGTGCTTTGTTATATACTACTCGTGCTTTATCCATTTTTGGACACATGCATGTTATGTGTTGTCCTGCGCATGCGCTGTATGTGTCGTTCCCTATATGAGCTTTATAGTTTTTCTGGCACAAGTACCTTATATGTTTTGTCGTATGGATTTGCTTAGTATATCAGGCACCTGCACATTATATGTAGTTTTGTGCATTTGTTTTATATGATATTTAGGCTCTTTATATGTATATATATTATATAATTTAGGCCTCGTAGAAGTAATCACTGAATGAAAGTGGGATTTTAGCTATCAGGGCAACCGATCAGAACCTCCCAGTGACATCACCATCAGTGTGAGGACCAAGATGGTAGCGTCCATGCACTGCCACTATGTTTGCAGCAGGTGTCTGCTGTATATTAACCTGTATTGAGAGATACTCAGCCAATGAAATGTCTGTTCTTCTCCCGATGCCCCCCCAGCTGAATGTGAAAAAAATATTTTTGTCAGTTTTCTGATTAAAGTTTACCAAAATATGTTATAAATATGTACAGCATCGTTTCATCACCCTTTCCCAGGATCAGCTACAGATACAGAGGGTGCAGGTGCTTATGCAAAGTTTTAGTCTTTCCTGCAGCTTCTACTATAGTCTACCTTCAGCTGACAGGCTGGAGAGGGCACACTTTAAACACCTATATCTCCTGAACCCTGGCACCTAGAACCACAATTCTGGTGTCATTTGAAACAGGAGAGTCTTAAATATTTTTGATATAGGGATTGTCTATGTATGCTTAACAGAACCAATCAGACATAGAAAGCTGTACATGAAAATCAAATTTTAGTACAACTTTAAGGATGGATCTCTGTTTCAAATGAATTGTGTTTCTAGGTGCCAGGGTTCAGGAGAAGCCATTTGAAGTTGGTCATGCTTGTTTTCCATAGTGAGTTTAGCAATTTTGTTCTTTATCCCTATAGTTACTAGATTACCAATGATTTCATCTAAGATTGTGAAAAATCCAGAATTTTGAAATGGCTTTGGTTTGAAAAACATGAGGTGCCACTTCGACCATCTTGTTTCACTTCCTTCCAGATCTACGTTGGCTTTCGCCCTCATATGATTTTTCTGTTCTCATGAAATCAAGTGTGTTTCCTGTAGTAAAGTTTGTTGTTGTTGATGTGTTAGACATTGGAGAGACTCCTCTTTTCTGATTTGATTGATAGTCAACAAATTACAAATCTAAACAATGAGTGCGTAAACTCAGTCAGAGGTGTGACTCGAAGCTCCTGGGCCCCTCCATGTGTCACGGGTCATATAATTCCTATGTCTTCTATTGTGTTGGAGTAGCCTTCAGGACCCAGGAGCTACAGCTGCCTAGAGCCAAGCCCCTTCTTATAGTTAGTTGATATATTGAGGAGGATGAGAAAAGGCTACCATTTTGTAATGTGTGGTCAAAAGAGAGGACAACTGTGTAAGGAGAAGACGTGATGCAACATGGACATACATCCTTAGTTGAAGTACCACTCATCACACCAATGCCCGGTATACCACACCTATACAGATATGGTTCTCCTAGTTTCCGGAATGCTGAACCCTTACCCTCAACCCATGAAGGTATTGGGCTACGTTTAAGGGTTCACCATTCATATTATACATTGTTTATCGGAAAGAAAGCCAAGCTAACCAGTCTGTCCTTTGTTCTTCACAGGAAGCACCTAGGTCTTCCATCCTCATGGATTCTAGGATCAACTTGAAAAAGATATTATCCCTGTGTGTTATATTTGCGATTTGCTTTCTTGGATATACACGGTTCTGGTGGACTCAACACAAAGAGATCTTCTTCCAGGTTCTTCAAAGAAATATAACCCCCTTGTATCCATACCTCATAGAAGAAGAGGAGAAATGCCGAGCCCAGACACCATTTTTGCTGTTGCTCATCCCTTCAGACCCTCAAGAGTTCCACATCAGAAATGTCTTGAGGAACACGTGGGCCAACGAGTCTTTGCTCAACAATGTCCACATCATCAGGCTTTTCCTCTTGGGAAGGACAACAATAGACGAAGAGAAGGTAATAAACGAGAGTAGCCAGTTCCATGATATCGTAATGCAGGACTTTATCGACTCTTACTACAATCTGACCGTCAAGACTCTTATGGGGATGGAATGGGTGGCTCGTTGGTGTCCAGGCGTCAGGTACGTTGTAAAAATTGACACAGATATGTTCTTCAACCCTTGGTTTCTGGTGAAGAACATCTTACAGCCTGAAGGTCCACCCAAGAAAAACTTTTTTACAGGGTTTATTTTGTATAATGCTTTGCCACACAGAGACAAAGGCAGTAAATGGTACATGTCCATGAAAACCTACTCCAAGAAGTTCTATCCACTCTACTGCTCTGGGACAGGATATGTTTTCTCCGGAGACCTGGCAGAGAAGATATACTGGGCAGCAGAAGGCTTACAGATGTTCCCTTTTGAAGATGTTTTTGTAGGAATGTGTTTGCAAAAGTTAGGAGTCACCATCTTCGAATCCTCAAATAAATTTATCGGGGAAAAGATTCCTTACGACAGATGTAAGTTCACAAAGATCGTCACGGTCCACCGATTCACTCCGGAGGAACTATTGACTATTTGGCCAGATTTCTTGGAAGCGATGGAGACTTGCAGTAAGAGCTAACTTAGGCCTCAAGAATGGATCCTCTATAAAGGCGAATGGCGTCCCTATGCTCTTATACATGAAGGGGCCCCATGCACTGACCCTGTTCCGAGGGTCATGGAGGCCCTATGGTCCTGTAAACTGAAGAACTGAATGCACCGGCCCTGTACGAAGACTCTACAGACCCACAGGAACTTGATGTGCAATTGTATAGTGATTCCGCATAAGGTTTGTAAAGTATTAACATAAGACATAAGATTTTTGGAGAGATCCTTGTACTGTCCGTTCAGGTATTTGTACATTGTAATGAGGTCTCCCCTCAGTCGTCTTTTTTCTAAACTGAATAATCCCAAATTTTTTAATCTATCAGTGTATTCTAATCCCCCCATTCCCCTAATAATCCTGGTTGCTCTCCTCTGCACCCGTTCCAGCTCTACTATATCCTTTTTATACACTGGTGCCCAAAACTGTACACAATATTCCATGTGTGGTCTGACCAGGGATTTGTATAAGGGCAAAACTATGTCTTTATCATGAGAATCTATTCCTCTCTTGACACATCCCATAACTTTATTTGCTTTAGCGGCAGCCGCCTGGCTCTGGTCACTAAAATTAAGTTTACCATCCACCAATACCGCCAAGTCCTTTTCAGCTCCAGTTTTACTAAGTAATTGACCGTTTAGAACATAATTATACTTTTTGTTTCCATGGCCCAAGTGCATAACTTTACATTTATCTACATTAAACCTCATCAACCATTTCTCTGCCCATCCCTCAAGCTTCCACAAATCCCTCTGTAATGCTAAACTATCAACCTCAGTATTTATTACTTTACACAGCTTAGTATCATCTGCAAATATTGAAACTTGACTGTGTAAACCCACTACAAGGTCATTAATAAAAATATTAAAAAGAAGTGGCCCCAATACTGACCCCTGTGGCCTCCACTGGTAACATCAACCCAATCTGAGAATGTGCCATTAATGACCACCCTCTGTTTTCTATCACTAAGCCAATTACTTACCCAATTACTCTTAAAGGGAACTAGTCAACAACTTTTATACCAGTAAACTAGCAGCACACCCACACGTAGGGTATGAAGAATCTCCTTCAAAGTCATATGCAAACGAGTTGAGAAGAGTCTCTTTTGGCATAAGATGACTCACTTTCTGAAGCTGAAGGGGGAGTTTCAATTCAGACATCCCTATCTTGAACCAAGCTTTGAAAGATGCCGTATTTTCCAGGCGATTCTCTCAGAAATCAAAGGTGCGCCTTCTCGTCCAGTGCGCCATATATATGAATCGTACTTACAGACAACAGCTGCCCTGAGCTGTGCACAGGTCTGCCACCTGCTGGTCATTCATCCTTATAATCAGGTGCCCCTTATATATGAACCTAGACGTTTTAGCAGGCATTTATTGGTGGTGCGCCTTATAATCAGGTGCACCTTATAGTCTGAAAAATATGGTATTTAAAGAGGACCTGTCAGGGACCATTGGTTTAGTGTCCCAAATTGCCCTTTTAGCAAGTCCCTTTGTGTCTCTAAAAAAAGACCTTTTTCACTTACCTAGAGATGGGTGACATGAGGCGCATCAGACCCATCTCTTTTGCTCCCCATGGCTGCACAGCATTCAATGTAGCCGTACACCTGGAGGAGTCCACCATGGCTTCATAGTGCAAGTGCCGTACGCATGGCACATGCGCTGAGAAACCAGACCAAGAAGGGACTACCTACCTAAAGGGCGATTTGCGACACTAAACCACCGGTCCAAAATCGGCCTGACAGGTGTCCTTTAACCCCTTAACGACTTGGCCTTTTTTAGTTTTTTCACTTCCATTTTTCACTCCCCACCTTCAAAAATCTATTTTTATTTTTCCACATAAAGAGCTGTGTGACGGCTTATTTTCTGCGTAACAAATTGCACTTCGTAGTGATGGTATTGAATATTCCATGGCGTGTACTGGGAAGCGGGAAAAAAAATTCCAAATGCAATGAAAATGGTGAAAACACACATTTGCGATGTTTTCTTGTGGGCTTGGATTTTACGGCTTTCACTGAGCGCCCCAAATGACATGTCTACTTTATTCTTTGGGTCGGTACGATCACGTGGATACCACATTTGTATGGGTTTTATAATGTTTTTTTATACATTTACAAAAATTAAAACCTCCTGTACAAAAATTTTGGGGGGGATTTTGCCGTCTTTTGGCGCTAATAACTTTTTTATACTTTGGTGTACGGAGCTGTGGGTGGTGTCATTTTTTGCGAATTTGGATGGCGTTTTCATTGCTATAATTTTTGCGACTGTGCGACCTTTTGATCACTTTTTAATTTTTTTCAAATTGGCAAAAAAATGCCATTTTCGAATTCAGACGCTATTTTCCATTACGGGGTTAAACACAGTGAAAAAACGTTATTATATTTTGATAGATCGGGCATTTTCGGACACGGCAATAACTAATGTGTTTATGGTTTTTACTGTTTATTTATATTTATATCAATTCTAGGGAAAGGGGGGTGATTGGAATTTTTAGGGTTTAACTCCTTCTGGACTCATTTTGACCTTTCTCATTTTGACCCCATTTCTCAAATCTGCCCTGACTCACCATAAGAGGTTAGAACTTTGGAACGCTTTGACGTATCCAGGATATTTTGAGACTGTTTTCTTGTGCCACATTGTACTTCAAATCAGTTTAAAAATTCGGATGATATCTTTGGTGTTTAGAAAAGAAATTTGGCAAAGATTTCCAAAGATTCTCCATTTTCAAAATTCTACATTTTCTACTTTTCAAGCAGATAAGTCATAGCACCCAACTAATAAGTAACTTACATTTCCCAAATGTCTGCTTTGTGCTGGAAGCATCCACTTATATTTTCTGGAATGCTATGAGGCATAGAATTGGGGTGCAATTTTTAAAATTTTTTGGAAAATTGCCAAAACCTGTATTTTAGAAGGACCTACTCAACTTTCAATTGAAAAAAAAAAACAAAAAAACATTTCCATATTATGGAAAATACACCCCTCAAAGTTAAGTTTGTTAACCCTTTAGGTGTTTTATAAACAAAAGGAATTTTTGTGGACAATACATTCAGTTTTGGCAAAAAAAAATAAATTTACAATGGATTAAATGACAAAAAGCTCCATAAAGTTTTTTTTTTTTTTTTTTAACTCTTTCTTGTTGGAGAAAACCATCAAGAAATCATCAATTTTTGATCATTTTTTTCTGCTTTTTATTTTGGGCCTTTCAACATACCATAAAAATAATATTGTATTATGTTATTTACGGCAATATATCATTGAAAAGGATTTTTATTTTTCCCCAATTTTACTGAATAAAAATTTAGAGAAAATCTTGTTAACTTAAGCATTACCATCTTTTCAGAGGCATATGTTGTTTTTTTAATTTTTGGCTGAAAAATCTGGTCAAGGGCTTATTTTTAGCCAGAAGAGTTTTTTATTTCGGGGTGCACAACATTTTTTTGATCACTTTTTAAGACCATTTATTAAGGATATTTATTAAAAAAAATTTTTTTTCTGAAAGTGTTTTGGGATTTTATTTTCTCCACCATGAGGGTCCAATAATGATCCTGATTGTTACAGAGGTGGTGATACCAAATATGGGGGGGGGGGGGGTTGTATTTTGTGTTTTTTTGAATACTTTATTAAGTTTTTGTATGGGAATGTGTTTTAAGGTTTGTTTTATTTATTTAAAAGATGTTTTGAACTTATTTTTTCACTTAACTTTATATAAACTTGGACTTGAACCAGGGATGCTCTTTTTTTTGGCTGGTTCAAGTCCAAGACACTGAAGTAATGCAGTGCAGTGTAAAATGTCTGGCAGTTTACCGTCAGACCCAGAAGGGATCTGATTGTAGGACTAATTGGGGGCACTCAGCAGACCTCGGGGCTGTCCCGTAGAGGGCCTGATCTCCCAGTAAGTAGCATAGGGGGTTTGATCTCTAGGGAGAAGCCCCTTACAACCATGACCGTGGTGTGTGAGGGACTAACACCTGCAATCCACCACTGAAGTAACTACAGACAAGTCAGAAATAATTACAAGAGGGGGAAAATCCTGATAGGTGGCGCCATAGGACATGACCGTGTATGTTGCAGTTTTTTGGGTTTTTTTTTAGAATTTTACACAACTGGTTAAAGCTTTGGAAAGGTTTAACTTATGCAGTTGAGATTTGCTTTGCATGTATGAAAAAAAAACAAAAAACAAAACTGAAATGTAAATTTAAAAAATTAAATTCATTTTCAAAATTCTAAATTTTATGCTTTGCCATCCAGAAAGTGATCCCACCCAAATCACATCATAACTATTAAAAACAAAAAAGTAAACTTATTTTTTGGAGGGGGGGGAGGGGCTAATTTATTGCATTTTTCATCGAATTTACACATTGACAATGAATTAAATTACAACAACTCCTGGAGCAATCCAAGCAAAAGTCCGGTGATGCCGCAATGGACAAATCTCCGACACCTTTCCAAGGTATTGCTGCCTCCTTCGTCAGGAGTGCAGACTCCTATATAGTAGCGGGAGGACTCCAGGTGGAGGCTTTTGTTGTATGCATCTTATATTCGATGCCATGTATTACTATGTGATGTACTTAAACATTTGTGTCAATTAAAAACAAATCTAAAAAAAAATACAAAAAAAAATGTATTCGTACTAAAAACCTGATTTTTGTGATTGTGCTCTACCAAAAACTTGATAGTACTTGTATCCTAATGTCAGTGTGCTCGGTAATATGATGACCGCTTTAAAGTTTAAATTCAAGTTTCCTTGGGGTACAAGTCCGAATGGGGTCCACAGGACACTCCTGGATTGTATGGACACAGCCCCGGCCAGTGGCTTGTATGCCGCCGATCTAAAAGCATGTGTAACGTCCACAGAGTCCACTTTGGTGACATCACACGCAGTTACGGCAAAGCTGTAGAGAACAACTACAAAGGTGGGGGGTGGGGTGAATCCCTAAATTTTCCAATTATAGTAACCTTTACCAAAATAGGTTATAAATATGTACAGCATATATAAAACCCCTTTCCCAGGTTCAGCTACAGATGCAGAGGGTGCATGTACAAGTGAAAGTCTTTCCTGTGGCTTTTATGCCACTCCTCTGCCCCGGATGCCTGCTGTAATATACAGCTGGCACCTGCTCGGCTTGTGAGTGCCAGAAGCTGGACGTTATCGGACTGCACAATGCAATATGTTGGGAAGGGATTCAAATATTTCCATTATCACATGTACAATTCATTCCTAAAATATACAATAGCTTTGAAGGTTGAGACAAGTTGTGCAAGTGTAAGAGTGGGATCTCCTGGTGACCCGTCCACACAAGCATCACATAGGGTCAGGGATTTGAACATTTAACATACCGAGTCTTGAAGAGTCTGATGTGTTATGCTCTGAGATACAAAACTTCAGGGAGATTTGCAGGGTTCTCAGATTTTCAGCAAAGTCTCAACAAATCTCACTCCAGAGCAGCATCTGCTAGAATGTTTTGTAGAGATGGTCACACTGACAGAGCATCAATGACGTGCAGTTAGCATCCTCTGGCTTATGCTGATCCCATTAATCCCCTATGAAAGCAGCAATCGTACAAAGCTTGTGCATACTGACCTGGCAGTTCATGAGAGGCATTTACCTAGTTTGACATTTGTTAGGCAGCCATAAAACAGATTTTACACGCCGTGTCATAACACATGGTGCAGTTTCTCAGTGCAAAATAGACTCACTGGATAAGTTTGCTTCAAACAAGTGCAAGGTCTTCAAACCACTTCATTCATTGAGCTTTGCAATGCAATTTTTTATTGTGAGGTGGGTATTCATGGAGCACCCCCTTATCCTTGACTTTTTCCGCCTGCTCTGACTCTTCTCTGAAAAGGGGCGTGGCTTTAGAGTTTACATTCTATGGAAGCTATGCAAATTCTGCATCACTGATACGTGTGCTTTGTGAATGATTGCAATATTAAAAAAGTCTGCCTCAGGCTAATACATAATGTCTAATGACAGCTACAGGCTCCCACTTGTCACAGCAACCAAGGGGAATACAAAAATTGAAGCCATGAAATTAATTTAAATTTTTTTTTTTATTTTTAACCATGTTTCGGCTCACTCCAGATAACGCCTGAATGAAACGAGACATACCAAAAACCCTTTTTGACACATCCCACTGTCTTAAAATAAAATCTTCACTTATAAAACATGAACGAAAAAACAAAGTATGCAACATGAAGTTGAAAAACACTAACGCATTAAAATACATAAAGCTTGTTAAGTCACTTCACAGAATTAGGGGAGGGGGGGGCGGTGGATTAGAGAAATGGAGGGTGTGGGGGCAGGGGTCTATCTGTACTGGTAGTTCATGCTGTGATCCGCATTCCTGCCGTAGTTTCCGGTGCCTCCTTGTGGTTGCTGGTAATTACCGGGAGCGCTGTAGTTCTGCCCCTGCCCCTGACCTTGATTGTAGCTGGGCTGTGTGTATCCTATACAAGAGAAAAGACGTCAGCAAGAAGCCACAACATTACATAACCTGGCGTCCGGCAGGTTTCGATTACTGCCGTCCATCAGAGCCTTGTACTGTGCAACGCACCACAATGATTGGACATTATTTACTACAAAATTGTGATTGTCTGACAATTTTGGCCATGTCATATGCCATGGTTGGGGGAAGGTACAAGATCTCAGCAGCCCTTACCTTGGTATGAGGTATTGTTGGCACCACCATAGTTGGTTCCTGCGTTGTAGCCACCAGTATTTTGAGCCGTGTAGGAATTTCCCCCTCGTCCCCCAGCTCCTTCTCCACCAGTATAACCTGGGGAAGAAACAAGGCAAACTTTAGTCCTGATAAAACAAGCAGTTGCTGTATATAAGCCTTTGCAGACCCTAGCATTATTTAGAGCACCTGTACGCCACTTACCTGAGGCTGCTCCTCCGCTGTAAGAGTTGGAGTAGGAGGTATAAGAGCCGCTGCCAGCTCCCTGAGATGCCTGGTTGTAGCCTCCCTTCTGCTTCTGTGGTGGTCCATAGCTTCCATACTGGTTCTGGTTGTAGCCCTGCTGTGACTGTGCCTGGTAGCCCTGGTTATAGGACTGCTTGGGAGGAGCACCTGTATGCTGCTGTGCCGGGGCTGTCTGCTGCTGTGGGGGTTGTTGTTGCTGTGGTGGTTGTTGTTGCTGCTGCTGCTGCTGTGCAGGAGGCTTCTTGTTCACAAAGGGCTTAGGGGGAGTAGGTGCAGAGTAACTTTCCCCTCCTTGGTAATAGGAGCTGTAGCCCCCGGATCCGGCGCCACCACCGGCATTACCAGAGCCGCCCCCGTTGCTGTAGAATTGGCCTACAAAAGAACATTCAATTATTAGATGTCCCATTATGTGTAAACAGGGTGTACAATATAGGAATCTCACATTAGGAGTTAGCGTACAGATGAATAAAAGCATACTTACAGACAGTGCATAGCGCCTGTATTTATAGTGGGCACCGAACCAGCAAAGATGGCACTTCTATAGGGTCAGGTACTAGAGATGTGCAGCACGATGTCTCAAGCTACAGATCTACACACACGTCATCTCTAATGGGTGCAATACAGATCAAAAACTACTAACGAGGAAGAGGTGCCCATTCTTTCAGATGGCCCCATTTGTCTTGGATCTCTGAGGTTAAATGTTCTAATTTCATCAGCTACAGATCAAACCCTCCTCGTTTCCAAAATACAAAAGCAGTCTGGCAGGAGATTTACTCCTTTGTTCTGAGGATTTCTACAAGACCATGAGGATCATGCAGAAAATTACCGGAGTATAGAGAGCATCAATTTCAAAGTTTTCCACATCTAAAAGCCTCACATTTAATGTCCATTATGAGAATCACTGGGGAACAGTGATAAGTCTGACCACCAGGGGGAGTTGTGAGCAGTCAGAGGAGGCTGCACACTTCTATGATGATCCATTTGACTCCATACAAAGGATACATGGCTACCTCTACTTCCTGCAGGAGCAATGAGGATGAGAGGAGCAGTTTCAGTGGAGGCAATAATGGCCATTAGTGTGGACAATACACAGCTGCAGCCATAAGCCCTGAAATTGTGCAATGACATCTTGGTTCAAGTTGCTAACAGCAGGACTCCGTGTATCAAGGAGGAGGAGTATAAATTGAAATACTGGCACCAGTAACAAATGCTTGTGATATTTCTGACAAAAGTAGTTAGTACATACAAATGTTTCTAGATCCAATGTAGAGTAAAATAGCATGCATAAATATCAATTAAGTTCTCTTCTAAAATAATCTTATAAGAAGTGCATACGTCAGTAGTAGACGCTTGCATTCCCAATGCAATTGACTCACTGAGTAAAAATGTAGACTTTAAATCATAAGTCTCTTAAAAATAGACGACGGAAATTTACAATTTTTACTCAACTGCATTGGGAATGCAAGCGTCTACCACCATGACATATGCACTTGTTATAAAACATTGATATTTATGCATGCTAGTTTATACATTAGATCTAGAAACATTTCTATGTACTGCACACTTTCTCATGTAATCATTTTATTATCACAAACATCTCTATACTGGTGCCAGTATTTCAATTTATTTTCCTATACATTTTTTGGGCTCTGGTGTCAGCCCATTACTGAGCACAGTTCTGATCAGTTTTGCCTAAACTGCACAAAAATTTTTTATGACCATTTACCTAGTGTGCCATTGCTTACATATAAAAGGATGTGCAACCTCTGCAGGTGACCTGGGACACTTCACAGCAGTGTGAAAACTGTCATCTAGTACACTTGGAGAAGCTACAATCCTCATTGCACAGTCCTGCTGCTACTAACATACACACAAAAGATATAACATCTCTTCATGGACAATACCCTACACACTGGTTGTAGTTCTATATGGCTACAACTACAGATTCCCCAGTAAAGAACCCAAGAGGATGGATCTAGACTGGCACCATGGATAAGACTCCGATAAGATTTGGTTCATAACCCAGAGCTGGATGAGACTGCTCGCGTACCTCTGTATCACAATGACGAGTGTACATTTCCACAGTAGTTTATACAAGATTTATTAAAACATTATGAACACGCAAAATAAAATTTGCAAACTTTGGACAATAAAAACCACAAAGTAAAAAAAACAAATGAATCTGCCCAGGATGTAAGGAAGGGGTCTCCATGATTCCAGGGCAGACATCGGATCATGAAGGTACAGAGAAATGACTGGCCAAGTGACACTTCAACCGCTGACTTGATTAAAACAAGTTCCAATTGTGAGAAAAAGTTCTCAAGTAAAGGCTCAAACTTGCACAATATTTTTTTTACAATGTTGCAGGCTACCGTCTGTAAAGCTTCATGTGAACAGTCCCCAACCAAAGAAAAAAAATTCACGTGTGAAAAGTAAAAAAAAGGGAACAGCAGAGCTTTCATCTTGTGGAGCTCAACACAGTCAGGAGAAAAGAGCTGGTTTGTGGGTTTTTGAGAGGGTTGTGGGTGCAATACGCTACAGATGGTCTAAGCAGATGCAAAATCATGATAACCGTAGCAGTCTGTGAAAAAGTCACCTACAAAAAGGGGGAGACAGCAGAGAGAAATAAAATTAGAATCCTCTGTAGATCGGCCAGAGATTATAAACGTACTGAAAATATATTTATTCTTTTAGATTTCTCTGCTCCTGTCTCCCCACGAGAAAAAGAAGAGTCCGCGAGGCGCCAGGGGACGGGAGGAAGTGCTTTGTCGTTGTGGGAGCGTGAGAAGATTTCTCACACGGTTTAACCAAAGCAGAGAAATGTAAAAAAAAGTTTGACAGAATTAACGCACATTATTACCGAACTTGTGCTCGGGGGAAGCGCGCCCTGCACCCGCACACAGGAGAAGCGGTCATGGCATGGGCTGAACCAGCACGACAAAGGATGCAGTCTACAGACACCAGGAACCAGCAAGGATAAGGGGAGGGCTACATGGCAGCCAGCGGTCACACAGCACATGGCCATTATGATGGCGAGTGTCAAGTCTACAAGTTACATTCACCGTCATCGGAGTGACAATACTTGCCATCTGTGTGACCAAGAGCCGCAATGTAGCCCTAACCCATAGTTTCTGGTGAAATTTGACCACATACATCGTGACCCGGAAGGAAAATATGACCGCTCCTGCAGTATGAGGATGCAAGGGAAACTTTGAAAGCCAACCAACACAAGCTGCTCCTTAGGGGGAACTTGTAGCCTGCATACAGTGGCAGAAGCCCTTATGTCAGGGTTTATGTGGTTGTATTTGCACTATGCTGCCACACAGTGTACAACCACAAACCATCACTGATCTGCAAGCCTCTGTATGCCCAACAGGTAAATTCACACACAGCACATCGGTTGCATTTGATTCAGGCCAGATTAGGTTTCTGCAACCTGTTCAGACCGCAAAAAATATGCTGCGTTGTGAACTTGCCCTAAAAGCAGCTTATTTTAGCCAGTTCACAATGAAACCAGTTCACATTTGCATATATTTTGGCAGCACCAAGGGCCGCTGTGGATACACAAAGGGGAACTGACGTTTTTAAAGTAAAACGTAGCCAAACGTATCCATAAACGGATGTAATAAAGTGCAGTAACGTGTCTACTTTCTGGACAAGTAATGGCTTTGGTTCCAAGTGGCCTTTCCAGAAGGATTCCTGCGCTTCAGCATCACAGATGTGTATTATACTCCTGTCTTAATGGGGAGGAAAATTTTAAAAACCTTTGAGCGCTAAATGGGAGGAAAAAAAATAAAATACAGCAAAGTTTGTACATTAGTAATAAGACCATGTCTTGCAGTCCTTGCATCTGTTGACAGGTTGGATACCAAGGCCCATTGGGCCACAATTCCCATGTCTTATCACAGTAAGTTTTTGGCTAATTGAGGCAACACTTACTGTATCCAGCTGTCGCAGAAGTCTGGTAGTTGTAGTTTCCTCCGTAGCCTCCATATCCACCTACAAGAGAGGATTACGTTAAGTAAAGAAACCTACAAAGTATGAGAACAACAGTCGTCTTACACAAATTTATATTGTTCCACAGCACCACAGGATGCAGCTACAAACAAAATAAGACATTACAGAGCAAGAACACTGCCAGATGGAACAGGAGGCTTCTCTCACAAGAGCTTGCACTCCATTGTTCCTTCTTAACACCAGGGACCATGCATTACCTGAATTCATGTAACCGTGATTGCCACCAAAGCCACGTCCTCTTCCTCTGCCGCGATTCATCCCTCCTCTACCACGGCCTCGCATGCCTTGGGGTGGGGGAACTTCACTGTACATCATCCCAAAGCCCTGGTTATGCTGCGGATAATGATCTGATTAGTGGGAAGCCCTACAGAGGCAACAACTAAGAACAACAACTAGAAGTGCTAAGAGTTACCTTTCCTCCTCTGGGGCCACCTCTGGGCATCATAGGTGGCCGCTTCTTCTTGGGAGCTTCGGAAAACTGGTCATAATCAGGGAAAAGTTTGTCTAAAGCGGCCAGAGCAGCATAGGCCTTAGCAACCTTTTTGTTGGAGCCAGAGCCTTGGAATTTCACATCATCTACTTCAACCTGGGGAGGAGGAGACACTTTAGTACAACACATCGAAAAAGTCAAAAGCACATCCAAAAGTTAACCTGACTAATCTGACAAAACCCATACAAAGCTAGTTACTGCTGTACATCCCCACGCTCCTGAACAGTGGTCTCTTTACAGCTGCATGACACCTCACCACTTGTGGTGCAGACAAGGTACACATTAAGAATCTGGAGGTAAAAGTGGAAACCATATCTGCCTTATTGCATCCTTGTACATGCTCAGCCAGAGACTGAAGCAAGGCTACCATTAACCTGCAGTAAGGAGCGTTTTATAATACTGTTATGGAATAGTTACCTCCATGACAAATCTCTTATCGTGGCTTCCACCAGTCTCAGATAAAAGCTCATACTTCAGGCCTCGTCTCTTTTCGTTGAGTTCCATCACTGGATTCTTTCCGTGCTTGGTCAGGATAGGTCCTTGTTGTTTTGCAGCCTGAAAAAAAATAATAAATTTACACTCCGCATCTACAAGAGCAGTGTTATAAGCCAGGCATGAACACAGCAGACAAGAAGCTAACCTCAGCCTGATCTGCAGGGGAGGTGTTATCCCCCTGTGCCGAGTCATTCTGGGCTTGTGTCTGGATTGCCGCCTTCTGCTCGGTCTCATCAGAACCTTCCTCCTTTTCTTCCAGGCCAGTAGGCAGCCCCATGTCCTGCAAAACCTAAGTGAGAAAAAAAAATTTTGGTCAATTGGTTCTCTCCAGCAGATGTAATACCTGACAAGACACGAGGCATCATACACGCCATGTACATACCTTAACTGCAACATGAAGCTTGGCCGTCTTCTTGGAGGGTCCTGAAGCCTCAAAGGTCTTCTCATCCACCTCCACAGACATAGTAAAGACTGGAGCATGGACAGGTCCTGTCTGAGAGATCAGCTTGTACTGGAGGCCAGGCTTCAGCTGATTTAATTTCATCAGGGCGTTCATTGCTTGAGGGGGTTCACTCTTCTCGTCTGTACAGAAACACATGTTTACCTCAGCTTCTTACAAGGCAGAGCCTTGAGCCCACATCTGCAGACAACTGACTGCAAAGTAACTAATCTAATCTACCTAGAAGAAATATGGCAACACAACCCCACCAGAGAAGCAGTGGCAGTGGTCGTGAACCCTTGTTCTAGCCGCTCAACTTCTTACGGCAACGTGGAGATAAGCGACATCTACCTCAGAGTGCTTAGAAGCGAAAGGTCTGAGTTTGAGAAACTAGCAGCACCCTGCCTAACACCCCTCAAATACCTTTCTTCTGAATCTTCTTTTTCTTCTTACTTGGCGATTTGTCTTCTCCGTCCTCCTCCATGGGTCGTTTCAGGGCTGGTATAACATAGGTTGTGCTGGGAGGAATCTGGACTGTAGATGAAGAGGAAAACAGTGTTATTATACAAGACCTTGTGCAGGTATCTGAGACTGACATAAGGCTGGAATAGGAGGAAGGAGCCAGAGACTGGGAAGGATTAAAATACCCATCAAGACCCTTTTTTTGGGTCTCTCCAGTCTTTGGCTTGAATAGCATGTTAAAAATCAACTGTTCACATACCTGTATAATCAATGGCGGGCTCTGTTTTTGACTTTTTGGGCAACTTTGAGGGTAATGAGTCCATTCCCAAAACTTTGTGTAGCTGACCAAAAGCTGCAAGTCTAAGAGCATGCTGTAGAGAAAGATGAAAAGTAGGCTATGAAGTGAAGAAATCTCAAAAAGCCATTTGCAAAAACCCTCCCTACGCCCCATATCAGTAAACAAATAGTTGTCAAAAACAGCTACAAGTCTTGTACCTGAGCACTGTGGGTAATATCCTCTCGCTGTTGTCTTTCTAGGTGTCCGAGAGCATCTGTAGCGTCTTTTTCACAGGGATCATGCAAGCCGGGTCCATCTGTACACAATTATATCCCATTATATCATAAAGCCATACAGAGCCCCACAGAAATGTTTATATCCCGTCACCAGAGGTAAACCTACTAACCTGGCATTAAAATTCCAGAGCTAAGGCATTCAAGGACTCGCCTGAAAGCTTCACCTGCTGCCATGGGTCGGTTGGCGGTTCCAATAGCCTTTTCGCAAAGCAACTCTAGAGGCTGAAAGGATAAAGATTATGTATTAACACTAAACCACAAGTTAATTAAATCATCATGTGCCAACTTAGAAGAGGTTACCCAAGGCTGAGGCCCCTTACCCTGGTCCCCAGCCACCGTACGTTTCCAGCCAGGCATACAGCCACCATTAAGTCTATTAGACAGAATATTACTCCATACAAGCCTGGCCCAAGGCTGAAGGGGACAATTATAACCTATACCATTGACAGCTGTGAACTTCTTACCCCGGTTCAAAGCTCATAAACAAACCTTAAAGGTTTAACCTGTTGTCCACTTTGTGTACAATTTTCCAATATACTTGCTGCAACGCCTCATTACACAAATAATGTAAATAATTAAAAAAAAAATCCTCGCTTCACCGATTGTGTGTGTATTAACTTCCGATGTAGCACCATCTTTGTGCAATTATATATAATTAACACCTCACACAGTTCCAAACTCCGAAGTATGAAATGGTTATTAGCATCAGAAGATGGTGAAAAAAAAATTTGTATCCATTGGTTTCAGGTTTGAAAGTATTAAGCCTATATAAATTTGGTCTTTCCATGGTTTTACCGAAGCAAAGAATAAAGTAGATGTATCAGTTGGAGAGCACCCAAGAAAGTGATGCAAATTGTCCCCCCCACCCTCCTCCAATTTCAACACATTTTTCTAGCTTCCCAGTACATGGCATGGCATAAATCACAAAATCACATCACTGAGAAGTGAAATTTGTTATGCAGAAGAGCCTTCACACAGCTCTGTAAACAGAAAGTAAAATTATGAATTTTTGAAGATGAGCGAAAAATGAATGAATGCTGTGTCCTTAAGGGGTTAAATGACAGCAAGCAAAGATCTGAAGGATACAGGAAGTATTTGGGACAATTATACAACTTCACTACCAATATCAATTATAACCCCTTTAAAACTAACCACTGGCCTTGGAGGCAGCTCATTAAATCATTACATTTAGTACTGATACACTAATGATACATACCCATCCTCTTAAAGGCTCCCAGGTTGGAACACGGGTGCACAGGTCACGCAGCACACGGATAACAATTACGCAGGATTTAAGCCCGTTTGCCCTAGCCTGGGACAAGGAAAATCCCGTTTAGTACTCAATGTTACACAAACACAAGCCAGAAAAAAGAAAAAAAAATATATGTATATTTAAAGACATATAGTGCTACTTTGTCAAGGGTAAATGTAAGCTATGTTTAAGGATAAGCCTTATGTATGTTACATTAGCAATTACGGTGTAGTTATGGTAGAAATTACTCTTAGAACAAAGCAGCAACTAATATCTAAGCAGGGTTATGTTATCCCTGTGCAGGTGTATAGCCCTGCGGGGTGACAGGAGCCTTGTTCAGCACAGATACTGCTCTGGTGTTTGCTTACAAATATCTTCTAATGAAACATGTGAGTTGTTTTACAATTAATAAAAAAAAATTACATAAATGGCATTTACTACTTTTTAAAGACAGAAATAATAAAATGCAAACCTGGAACCACTTGGCGTGTCGGAGTGACGCCAATGCAGCAAGGCATTTCTGCCTGTCCAGAACGTCCGGAGGATCGCTGATTGATAGCGTTTCTATTCATGGATAAGAAGACAAGGCACGGTTTGACCAAGGGGTTGTCTGTCAGGTGGACAGGGGATGAGGCAGCTTCCAGAGGGCAGTGGGGCTTCACTCTGTACTACTGCTGACATATCACCCTAGTAACCTATACTAACAGGAGAGATCGGGCATCCCCCGGGTCTCACACTTCCCAATAACAAAACAAAAAAAAATTAAAATAAAATAAAAACCTGCAGCATCTGTGGTAGTACTCAGTCTATCAAACTGACATGCCTAATGCAATAAAGCAGCAGTCTGCATAGGAGATCATCATGGCTAGATTGTAATAAGCAAAGGGATGTTAAATTTCACGGGACACAACGAGGCTTATGATTTGTTATAGAAATGCCGTCTCAATGCCAGAATGCTGCTTTAGAGCAACAAGAGTGAAAGAGTGAGAAAATAAAGAGGAAAGAAAAAAGGGAAAGAGAAACTGATGGCTGACACTGCACTAAACCTTTCCACCCAGCTCGACTGCCCTGGCCACAGCCCATGACAGAGAGAGTCCTGTTGGTCAAAGGTCCAGCGTCCCTAAAAATCGACAAACTAGAAGTCTTGATATGTGATCAGATGTCAGAACTATATAGCAATATATATCATCAAAAGCACAACATGTCGGGACCGTCCTGTGCTGCAGCAAGACCGTGGTTTTAGATAAGGCTAGTCCATTTACTGGGGGAGGTTTTCATACACGATGTGGATCTGTCTAACTTTATCCAAAACACAAGTGGCTCAGTGGATTTTTTAACATCCCTTTACTATAAAAGAGAAGACTTTGGGTTTTCTTGCTGCAACACATACGGCCCGCTTAGAAAAATCATGCAAAATATTAAACAAACTAGAAATACATCCTTGACTACGACTGAATACAGCATCAACCGGGCCTACACATGATACATTAAAGCAGGCCACGTTCACACTGTATGGCTGAAACTGTAATATCCGCAGAGGCCGCCACTAGCTTGCAACACATTTGACAACAAGGCCCATAACAAGTGGGGAGTATTACAGTATATAGACTATTCAGCCAATGCTCTTACAGTTATAGACTTCAAGTGATAATGTGGAGGTCTAAAACATCACAAGGGACTGCAGAGGACGGGGTTGGGCTTGGTGGGGGGAGGGGGTAAAAGTACGGTTAAAGCCATTTCTTTACCATCCGTACCTCCGGCATTCAACTTCTCCACCTCCTCACGGACCAGAGTGGATGTCAGTCGGATATTTAGGGTCAGCTGCGGCTCCTTTGTGTTCTTGATGACGATTGAAGCTTCGCGGATGTTGGGCACCACGTCGTACTTCTCCTCAGATACTGACTACAAAGCAGAAGGCCACGTTACCAACCGGTGGCAGAGACACAAAGTCACATTCAAGAAATGCAAGACTGGCTTACGGCAAACTGTACGATGAGGTTGTCTGCAACTTTCTTTAGTAGAGAGATGGTGGGTTTGTCCTTGCACAGAAGAACCAGTTCCAGATCCAGGTCCCCCTTCAAGAGAAGTCCTTTGGCAACGAGTCCAACCCTCATCACACCACGGAGAGTACGTGTGGAGTTCTCACTAGATTTTGTTTCGTTACTGTAGATGAATAAATCAAGTTTATACAACGACTTTACACATCTACATCCCACTACAATACACACATGGATGATATTTACCCTTCCTTGTTCTCCTCAGGGTTTTCCACTGGGACTTCAGCTTCTGGTTGGGTAGTTTCTCCGGTATGAACCTTCTCTTGCTGGTCGATCCAGTCAGACACGGCTTTCAGTGCCCTTTCTGTGTGAGACACCATGTTCTGGACGGCCTCCAGCTCCTCTTGAGTGGGGTACACCATAGAGTGTTTTGCCATAACATGGCGGTCATCATTCAGAAAGATACGCATGGGACGCTGGAAGGGTCAGGAGAGGGGTTACACCACAACTTAAGCCAGTTTTAAAATTACATCTCTCCTTACATTTATGGTCATTAAAAGATTGCAAAAAGCCTATACAAACACAACGGCTGCTGACTCCAAGGCTACAATCAGACCTAGTTATTCCCAACAGAGTGCTATGACTTATCCAGCTGTAGGACCACAGTGGGATACGTACTCCTGTTCCTCCCATCAACTCTGAAAGCAGGAGGACAAGTAAACATTTGCAGGAGACAGTGACTGGCTGCAGAGCAAATGCACTCCAGAGGCCAGGGAGGGATACAGTACTTTTCATTAAATGGCCTCCGCTGAGCGTATACAAGGCATAGGGGGAAAAACATGACTGTCATACTGCTTCCTACAGTACATGATGTATACTGTACATGAATGCGTTCCTGGTATATACACCGAGCGTGCAGGGGCTGGTTAACATGACTTAAGGGACATAACTCTGTACTAACAAAATGGACAATTCACTCTATTCAGTCATGTAAACCAGTGCTGCACCTGTATAAAGAAAACAAGGCGTGACTGTAGCCTTACCATGAATATATAAATGCCATAACATCTCTGCTATATTGTACTACAAAATTTAGTATAGAAAGAAAGTAAAACCCATGGAAGCCCCTGGGCATAATAAGCAACATTTAGAAGCAGCCCCCCCCCCCCCATGTATAACATGCACATAGCCCTATGAGGAGTATTCTACATGCAGATATACTCACCATGACTGCAGTCTGTGGTTGGGGATGCAGAAGGTAATAATCCTTTTCAGGTAGAGAGCAGATCTGCAGAGAAGAAAGAAAGTCTCTAACCAGGCACATGGAAACACATCACACAGAACCAGCGTCACACCTCCGCTCAGGGAGCCCAGAGATCATACAATGGGGATTGGGAATCCTGCAGCATAGTGTAAGAGTCTGCAGCTGCAGCAGTGATTGAGTTCAGCAGAGCCTTCCATCAGACCTCACAAAGCGTGGCTCTCCATCACTCTGTATCCTATGTATCATTATGTGGCTGAATACAGTTTCTCCAGTATCTGGAGGAAGGAGCGGGTCCTTTATGCACATTGCTCTTCTATACATCACACCGGTGACCTGCAGGGCTCCACGTCTGCACCAGTGCACATGTAACCAGAATATAACACCCTGCAATGTAAGGGGATTACCTGGCGCGGGTGTGTGGAGGACACTGAAGGTGAAGCCATGCCACCTACACAGCAGCCAGACAGTACCCCGAGGGTGCGATCATGCAGGGTCACATGGCACATGGAGCTTCCTCCATTACAACACACTGCAAATTGCATAAAATCCACAAATCCTCCAATCACACAACCTACAGCACAGGATGAGACGCCCCACGTCTGCCACAGCAGGTTTCTATCATATCTAGATCACAGACACTGGCCGGGAAGTTGTGTGCCTTCTGCTACAATGTATCAGTGCAGTCCTGAACACCTACCCTAGCCCATGCCACCAACATGGCAATAACTCCCCTTACACACAGGTGGGGACCAGGTCACACATTGGCTTTAGGTGTCCTACAATGTAGCAACGTGTTACACCTCATATACCCCATGCAGGGCAGACAATATTCTAATGACAGCACTTTATACACCCAACAGGAGAGACTAGAATCAGAATTGAATCTATTGGCCTCTTATCAGCCATCCCAGGCCGAGGAGAGAATATCCATCGCTCCCCCCACCCCCTCAGAGGGTTAACCAAAAGGGGACTACAGACCCATCATCCTCCCACAATGTGCACACCAACGCTCTTTCTCCAAACACCGTGTAGGCCGCTAGCTTTATAGACCTTCCATTGCACAAACTATCCTCATATATGCATTATATGGAGGACATGACACCTTCCTATAGGGCTGAATAGCTTCACCTGGAGGACACACTTCAGGCTTCCAATAGGAGAAAAAGAGGCTTATAAGTGCATTTAAAGGGGTTGTCTGGCAGGACACTAATCCTGTAAATCAGCGGGACCTCTCAGAGGTCAGGACCCTTTGAGGAGAAGCGGCTGTGGTGGGACAATGTTTCTATAGTGTGTACACAGCCCAAACAATGTATAGGAACCGTCCTGACTCCATACAAAATTTCCTCCCCTCTCCAGACCTGATCACTGGGGGTCCAGCCACAGAGCACAGGGGCTATAAGTGATTACCACAAGGCCCTGCCACTAGTATCAGATACACCTCAGTCTTCAGCAGTACTATGCACCACTACATCAAGGGTTAACACTATTACAAGGTCACATGACCAGTATTCATGACCAAAGAGCACCTTTAAAATGCTGCATATCCCTTTAAGAGGTCATATTGCACAACAGGCCACATGCATGGAGCACATGAGGGGAGCCCCAGCTACTGCGCCAAGACAAAGGCCCCTGCAGCCTGAGGAGGAAACCCCGTGCGGCTCCATCACACCCCCCCCCCCCTCCATCTTATACAGCAGCCAGACACACAATAGTGAAAGCATATAGACCCATACTGACCGGGGGCAGAGAAAACCGCAATATAACCGCAGCTAGAGACAATACCGGCGAAAGAAAACAAAATGGCGCCGGTGCCTCACTAGAGAAAATGGCGGCGGACATTTTTTTTATATAAGACCCGGTTATAATAACCGGCAGAGGGATATAGCAGAGGATTTACCTCAGGTGTCGGTCAGTTACCGCTGGAAAACACCGAAAACAGTGATTTCACACTCACCTGGCGATGTGCGGCCCGACTGCGCAGCTAAACGGTCGGTGGGGAGGAGGAGCTGAGTCGTGATTGGCCAACCCCACTCACGTGACGGCAGCGACTGGCGCGAAAGGATGGAAGCGCCCGGCAATGTGGGATAGAACGAAAGCGACTCGGTGCGAGCGTATATATAGTGCCGAGTACGCCCCGCCTCCTGGGCCGTGACGTTCTCACTTTCTATTGGTAGTGAGGAAATCAGTGCCGAGGCTTGGAACGCACGGCGGTTGTGATTGGATGAAAGGGATTGATGATGCGCGTCGCAAACATGGCGACGTAATCACGCTGCAAGCTTCGAGAACAATGAAGATTCCTATGTAAATCGGTGCTCACGGAGATGAGACAAGGAATCCTTCATGGGAATCTCTATGGTGGATGTTTGTGATGTAACATACTACAGGGGAAGCAGCTCCTGTCTTGTGTAATTGTGTTAAGAACAATAAAGATACATTGATTCCCCTCCTGCTTGTGAGACTATAATCCCAAAAATACTAGATAGGAGGGTCTATAATAGTTCACCACATGAGCATGGGTCCGGGGTGGTCACCCACTAGTCACACTCTCAGTTGCTAAGCAACCACACGATTATATTATATATTGGTTAAGTTCCTCCCAATTTCATTATATATACACACAGTCAGCCAATTGTCCAACTTCTGGTAGACACCCATTGTATTCCCATAGACTCCCCAATTCCCCCAGATACCTTCATCTCCTCCAGACGCCACTGTCTATTTCAGACATCTCCCCCCATTAACACTACTTAGTCTCCACCAGATACCCTCTATTCCTTCCAGACACCCCCATCCCCCCAGACTCCTCCATCCCCTCCAGACTCATCCAGACACCCTCATCCCCCCCAGACTCCTCCATCCTCTCCAGACACCCCCATCTCCTCCATCCTCTCCAGACTCCCCCATCCCCTCCAGACTCCCCCATCCCCTCCAGCCTCCTCCTTTTTTGTTGTCCCTGTCAGCATCCATAAAATTGTAATGAAAAATAATCAAAAAGTCGTAAGTTCCCCAAAATGGTAGCAATGAGAATGTTACACTTTACACAGCTCCGTACAGCGAAATTATTGGCATCATAATATGGTGAAACGAAGAAGATGTTATTGAATGTATGAAAGGGGATGTCTGGAGGGGATGGGGGAGGCTGGAGGGGGATGGAGTAGGTGGAGGGGATGGGAGGGTGGGAGTGGGAGTCTGGAGGGATGGGGTGTCTGGAAGGGGAGGAATTCGGGAGGGGATTGGAGGAGTGCTGAGGGGGATGGAGGAGGCTGGAGGGGATGTGGGGGATGGGGGGGAAGGAGGAGGCTGGAGGGGATGGGGGAGGCTGGAGGGGATGGGGAGGCTGGAGGGGATGGGGGAGGCTGGAGGGGATGTAGGAGTCTGGAGGGATGGAGGAGGCTGGAGGGGATGGAGGAGGCTGGGGGATTGGGGTCTGGAGGGATGTAGGAGTCTGGGAGGGAGGAGGCTGGAGGGGATGGGAGCTGGAGGATGTGGGAGTCGGGAGGAGGATCGGGGGGATGGGAGTCTGGAATGATGGGGAGTCTGGAGGGGATGCGGAGTTCTGGAGGGGATGGGGAGTCTGGAGGGGATGGAGGAGTCAGGAGGGGATGGGGAGTCTGGAAGGGATGGGGAGTCTGGAGGGGATGGAGGAGGCTGGAGGGGATGGAGGAGGCTGGAGGGGATGGAGGAGGCTGGAGGGAGGGGATGTGGGAGTCTGGAGGGGATGGAGGAGGCTGGAGGGGATGGGGAGTCTGAGGATGGGGGATTCTGGAGGGATGGGAGAGTCTGAGTGGATGGAGGAGTCTGGAGGGGATGGGGGAGTCTGGAAGGGATGGGGGAGTCTGAGGGGATGGGGGAGTCTGGAGGGTGGCTGGAGGGGATTCTGGAAGGATGGGGACTGGAGGATGGGAGTCTGGAGGGGATGGAGGGATCGGATGGAGAGGTCTGGAGGGGTGGGGGAGGTCTGGAGAGATGGGGAGTCTGGAGGGGATGGAAGAGTCTGGAGGGGATGGAGGAGGCTGGAGGGGATGGAGGAGGCGGAGGGGATGTGGGAGTCTGGAGGGGATGGGGAGGTCTGGAAACGATGGAGGAGTCTGGAGGGGATGGAGGAGGATGGAGGGAATGGGGAGTCTGGAGAGGAGGGCTGAGGGGATGGAGGAGGGCTGAGGGGATGGGAGTCTGGAGGGGATGGGGGAGTCTGGAAGGGATGGAGGAGTCTGGAGGGGATGGAGGAGTCTGGAGGGGATGGGGATCTGGAGGGGATGGAGGGGTCTGGAGGGGATGGGGGATTCTGGAGGGGATGGGGGAGTCTGGAGAGGATGGGGGAGTCTGGAGGGGATGGGAGTCTGGAGGGATGGGGGAGTCTTGAGAGGATGGGGGAGTCTGGAGAGGATGGGGAGTCTGGAGGGGATGGGGGGTTGGTGGTGGATGGGGAGTCTGGGGGATGGCGGAGTGAGGATGGAAGGAGGAGGCTGGAGGGGATGGAGGAGGTTGGAGGGGAGGGGGGTCTGGAGGGGATGGAGGAGTCTGGAGGGGATGAGGAGGAGTGGGGGGGAGTCTGGAGGGGATGGGGATTGGAGGGAGGGGAGTCTGGAGGAGCTGGAGGGGAGGGAGGCGTTGGAGGGGATGGAGGAGTCTGGAGGGGATTGAGGGTTGAGGAGGTGGAGGGGATGGAGGAGTCTGGAGGGGATGGAGGAGTCTGGAGGGGATGGAGGAGGCTGGAGGGGGGGAGGATCTGGAGGAGAGGTCTGAGGGGATGGAGAGGTGAGGGGATGGAGGAGTCTGGAGGGGATGGAGCAGGCTGGGGGGGATGGAGGAGTCTGGAGGAGGCTGGAGGGGATGGGGGGAGTCTGGAGGGGATGGAGAAGGCTGGAGGGGATGGAGGAGGTTGGAGGGGAGGGGGGAGTCTGGAGGGGATGGGGGATCTGGAGGCGATGGAGGAGTCTGGAGGAGGCTGGAGGGGATGGAGGAGTCTGGAGGGGAGTGGAGGAGTCTGGAGGAGGCTGGAGGATGGAGGAGTCTGGAGGGGATGGAGGAGTCTGGAGGGGGATGGAGCAGGCTGGAGGGGATGGAGGAGTCTAAGAGGAGGCTGGAGGGGAGGGGGGAGTCTGGAGGGGATGGAGAAGGCTGGAGGGGATGGAGGAGGTTGGAGGGGATGGGGGAGTCTGGAGGGGATGGAGGAGGCTGGAGGGGATGGAGGAGTCTGGAGAGGATGGAGGAGTCTGGAGGGGATGGAGGAGGCTGGAGGGGATGGAGGAGTCTGGAGGGATGGAGGGTGGATGGGATGGAGAGGGGGAGGGGAGGGAGGGTCTGTGAGGGGATGGAGAGTCTGGAGGGGATGAGGAGGCTGGAGGGGAGGAGTCTGGAGGGGATGGAGGAGTCTGGAGGGGATGGAGGAGGCTGGAGGGGAGGGGGGAGTCTGGAGGGGTAGGAGGAGTTGGAGTGGGATGGAGGTGGCTGGAGGGGATGGAGGAGCTGAGGGGGAGGAGTCTGGAGGGGATGGGGGAGTCTGGAGGGATGGAAGAGGCTGGAGGGGATGGAGGAGGCTGGAGGGGATGTGGGAGTCTGGAGGGGATGGAGGAGGCTGGTAGGGGATGGAGGAGTCTGGAGGGGATGGAGGAGTCTGGAGGGGATGGAGAAGTCTGGAAGGGATGTGGGAGTCTGGAGGGGATGGAGGAGTCTGGAGGGGATGGAGGAGGCTTGAGGGGAGGGAGGAGTCTGGAGGGGATGGAGGAGTCTGGAGGGGATGGAGGAGTCTGGAGGGGATGGAGGAGTCTGGAGGGGATGGAGGATGGAAGGGATGGAGGAGGCTGGAGGGATGGAGGAGGCTGGAGGGGAGGGAGGAGTTGGAGGGGATGGAGGAGTCTGGAGGGGATGGAGGAGGCTGGAGGGGTGTGAGGAGTCTGGAGGGGATGGAGGAGTCTGGAGGGGATGGAGGAGGCTGGAGGTGATGGAGGAGTCTGGAGGGGATGGAGGAGGCTGGAGGGGTGTGAGAGTCTGGAGGGGATGGAGGAGTCTGGAGGGATGGGAGGCTGGAGGGGTGTGAGGAGTCTGGAGGGGATGGAGGAGTCTGGAGGGGATGGGGAGTCTGGAGGGGATGGAGGAGTCTGGAGGTATGCTCGTTCTCATTAGCTAGTTATGATCTGTACAGTGCTGGGGAATTTGATGGCGCTATATAAATAAAGATTATTATAATCACTTGGTGCTGCACACTCATGTTGGTACATCAGCGGATAGACACAGCCTGACCGCTGCTGCATCTATCATGAATGCCCTTAAAGGGGTTGTCTGAAGGCTGAAAAACATGGCTGCTTTATTCTAACAACGTTCTCGCGTCTGATCCCCCACAGCTCATCCCACCCCCCCCCCAGCCTCCTCCATCCCTCCAGACTCCTCCATCCCCACCAGACTCCCCATCCTCTCCGACTCCCCCATCCCCTCAGCTCCCATCTCTCCCTCCGACTCCTCCATCCCTCCAACTCCCCATCCTCGTCTCCAGCCTCCCCCATCTCCTCTCCTCCAACTTCTATGTTACCAGACCAGTCTTCTCTCCAGACAATCAGTGACTTCTGTATTTTTTTTTATATAGTTCATATGATACTTCGCCTAAACTGATACCTGTGAACAGGACTTCTTCATGTTTTGTTTTCAGATGATTTAGATGTAAATGAGCGATCAGCATTCACGGAGGCAAGCAGAGATGTTGAGGATGATCTAAACACAAAGTCTAGAAAGGCGTGGAACTTTTAAAATAGTCAAAATGTGTAAATTGAGGGAAAACCTTGTTCCATTCTAGTCTTCGCCATGATAACAAGTGGATTTCAGAGGTGTTTTACATGGGACTGCCTCTGTGAGCGACACGTTTACATATCCATTGCACCTATTTGCATAACGAAAGCCCATTGTGTGTGGATGTATCAGGTAGTCCATGGTGTATTGGGCCCTCTGACACCCGCTGCATTGATGCCCAGGGTGCCCCACTGGGGCAAGGATTTGTTATCCAGTTATGTAGATTTACATGCATTGTCCATAGAATGTCATCACCTGTGACTATTTATGGCGGCTGTCTGGGGCTGAACCGTCGTAACAAAACTAAAGACCAGAATGAAAATTACAATCAGTGACTGGCTGGTGACATCATCGCTGGACCAGGACAAAGGGTTGCTGAACCTACCGCTCCTTACCTGTCTATGGAATGGGGCATTAGTGAAGATGGGATCTTTCATTTTACTGCTAGGGCTTGGTTATCCACAACTGTTTTGCTGCCATATTCGATGGGATAGTTGCCCTCTACCATTAAATCATTGGGGTCTTGTATCTGTTGCAGGGTCTATTACAGATCCACTGTATTGCCAATTTTATGCAGTACAATTGTATTCCAGTAAACTGAATGAGCAATCAACCCCCTAGGGTTCAAATACCCTATGGCACATGTGCCAGAGGTAGCACTCAGCTCCTCTCAATGGGCACTGTCACGAGTGCTCCTGCACTGACTGTGTCGGTGGTGGTGAGGAGTGCGCCTATCCCCTAGGGGCGCGCATGCCGGCTTTTTTTGGGATTTAAAGGGCAGCGTGCGGAATATTGTGCTGACAGGCCACCCTTCTGTTTAAATTCCAGTACCTTTCTGGGTCCCCTGCCGATCTTCGTGCCTTTTGCCCTAGAAAAAGCTGTGTTCCATGCTCTGTGCGTTATTGTGATTTCCCGTTGTGACCCGATCCATTCCTGACTACGGTCCTCTGCTGCCTGCCTTGATCTATTGCTACGTACCCGACTCTGATCTGTGCTGTCTGTCCTGACCTACTGCTTGTCCCCGACTACCATCTTGCTCAACCCGGACAAAGTCGCACCTGTCGAACGTCTGGTGGTACCACGCTGCAGCAGTCCAACCTCTTGCAGGGCTTGGTAACGAGGTCCCATCGTCAGTGTCGGTTATGTCTCGTCCAACTACCCTGCACCCAGACCAGACTGCTGCGATCAGCACTATTTAACACAACAATCCTGGTCTCCTTTAGACTGCAGAGGGGGAGGAGATTTGTCAGGAGACCTGGTGGGAAGCTACAAGATTTTAATGAAATTTCAATCTACTACTTAACTGAACACTGTAATAAATTAGCGGGTTTAGGTTGTAGTTGGGGCACCTGGTCTCTAAAAGCTCCGCCATCACTGCACAAGAGGACCTAAAAATAGTTTAAAAAAAAGTAGTTAATCGAGTTTTAAAATCGCAAGTTTTTGTCCATTCAGCATACATAAAAATTGTAATGAAATAAGCAAAGTCTTAGGTTCCCCCTATGGGTAGTATTGCAACTAAGCTCCTTTCATGTCTATACCGTTGAGCTGCTCTACCGGCATCAACCATAGTCAGGTGTGGCGCTGTTTTCAGAAGAAAGTTGGCATGTTTTTCAACCCTTGGACAACCCCTTTCGCTGCCACAACCAAGAGTGGTGTCAGCAGGGCTCTCATGTACATAACCGCATATGGCAGCCATGAGCAAGACGCAAAAACGGCCTGTAGCTCACGGCCGCCATTTAGGTCTATTGCGCAGGGTCACGGTGCGGTGAGGCTCCTATGGTTATGGGAGGAATGAGCAGCTAAGCAAAACCCGGCTGAAACAAAACGCAAACTTCCCCGTTTGCAGACGTTTTCTGAGTACATTCATAGAAGGCAGAAGGGAGAGGGTCCCCTTTAGTATAAATCATAAAAATAAAATCACCGTTCCTAAATCCATTAGGATCAAGTAATCCACACCAAAGACACTTACCTCCTGCTTTGTGCCCCCTCAATGTGGTCCTGGCCTTATTTTCTTTCTTATGCCCTGATGTTGCTAAAAAATATCTGAAAATTATGAAAATGAGCCTGAGGGGCTCTGGGGGGTGGGGTGGGGTCATGACCAGAGCCTAAGGGGCTCCATGATCCATTTATTATTCACACCACTTTGCAGGGCTTACTCTTCCCTCCTCTGCAAGAGCCAGAAAACTGGTGATGTCACCCTTTTCTCAACAAGTCCAGCGCAAGCGCGATCGTCCTGCTGTGTGCAGCCAGAATTGTTGAGAGTCAGGCTAGGCACCGCAGAGGCAGGTATAGGCCTCAGAATAAAACAGAAAACAAAGTGTAGCCATTTTATTTCTCCCCAACGGAAAGGATTAATACAATTTTTTTTGTAATTATGTTAATTTCACCCTAAAAGTAAAGCCAATGGAAAATACAACCCTTACCGCACAAAAAAATAAGCCCTCATATGTTTATGTCAGATTAAAAAAAAAAAGTAAATACGTTGTCCTGAAAACCTAAACGGACCTGGTCTTCAAGGTGTTAAATAGCTGGAAAACAAAAGCCTGCTCCCTATTATTGTGGAAAAGACATTACCAGTAGTGACCACAAGATGTCACTAGAGTTTCCAATATATGGTGAAGAAGTAAATCACAGCACGCCACAAGTGAAGACTGCACAATTTTCTTGTTTGTTTTTCTTCTTCACACGGATAAATCCCATGGCCTCCATACACTACGACCCTCATTGTCACTCCCTAATTATTTTGGGCTCTTCTCTACACACTGATAATAATGGGGTTTAAATGGGGTTTGATAAGAAGCACTGATAGGGTTGGGAACAAAGCCATAGATGATAAAAACTATCATTCATGGTTTATTTACCACCCCCAACCCCCGATCTTCTTATATGTGGGACATTTTAGGAGGACAAATTGTGGACAGGACACAGGACATGATCAGCCTGGGAAGGAAACGGCCTCCAGAAGAAGAAGATGGGCAGGGGATCAGCAGAACATCCTGTGCTCAGTCATATGTGACCAGGAGAAGACAACAAAAAGCAACAATAGGAAACACAGAGCAAAACCAGAATGCCCCCCCGCACGCTCTACTACAAAGTCCTATGATCAATATCAATGCCCAAGGGGTCCCTACCAATAGTTATTATATAGTTACGCCCATGCTGACACTATTTTCAAGTGTCAGGTCCTGCTTTGTAGATAACTGCTCTCCTGATGCTGCCCCTCATCTTGCTGCAGGTGGTGCTGCCTGAGGCAAGTGGCTCGACTCAACTCGACTGGCTGGTGCTCCACTGCAATTCCTATTTGTAATGGCGATTCATAACCGGGGTTGGTGGTCAAAGTTTGCAGTTGTACCTGGATTTTCACAGACTTCTACTACATTATAGCATATAACTGCCAGACCCCCTTTGGTAGGATCCATAGGTGCACAAAGTAGGATCAATGGTTACTGACGCTGTCCTTTGTCAGGACCACATACGGCACCCATAGCCGAAAAAAAGCAAGAGGAGAAAAAGTTATATAATGTGGTGTGGTGGTCGAAAGATTTTATTACCATCTTTTGTATTAGACCCTTTAAATATATTGAAAGAGAACCTATCACCACATTTTCACAAATGCAGCTTTTGACAGGTTCCCATAAACTTATTAACTAACTAACACCCTTCTTTTAGCTAAAAATAGTTTCCTTTACATCCCAATAAATCATCTTTATGTCATGTGCCCAGGGTGATGTAATCTGAGGTCCTCGTACATCTGCAACATCTACCCCATGTATGTATCTGATCACATGAAACAGCCTCCATGGAGGATGGGGAGGAGTAGAAGTCCATGGAGGCTGCTGTGATTTCATGTGATCAGATACATACATGGGGTACGCATTGAAGATATAACAGGACTTTAGATTATGTCATCCTGGTCACATGACTTTAAGTGCCCAATGATGTAACAGATCTCTCTCTCTCTCTCTCTCATTACTCTATACAGCAGCAGCATCCAAGCAGTAAATGCTTTTTAATCATATTTTAGATGAAGTAGTTATTTTGGATTTCAATGGAAGGTTCTCCTTGTATTAAAATAGTGGTGTGATCTAGGGCTCTGGAATAGATACAGGGTATGGTATGGGGTATAATATTACACTTTGGTCTGGTATTACTATAGGGCAGTGGTGGCTAACCTATGGCACTGGTGGCAGAGGTGGCACTCAGAGCCCTTTCTGTGGGCACTCAGGCCATCACCAGAGATGACTCCAGGCATCTTCCTGCAGTCCCAGGCAGCCCAGGACTTGCTGTGAACAGAGCTATTTTAAAGTGACAGCTCTACCTGGGACTGTTTTCTGCTTTATTGGTGTCCTCAGGGGCTGGTATCAATGAAAGCTGTGACAGAGAAGGGAGTATAAATCACAAATTAAATTGCTGTGTTGGCACTTTGCGATAAATAAGCGGGTCTTTGTTGTAGTTTGGGCACTCGGTCTCTAAAAGGTTTGCCATCACTGCTATAGGGTATGGAATGGGGTCTAAATATATTGAAAGGGTGTAGACTTAGGTGTAGTACTGGAGTCAATTATTGACATATGGTCCTGGTCTGGGGGTCTTCTCTTAATATAAGTTATGGAATGAGGCCTAAATATATTGTAGGGGTTTTGTTTTGGTCTGGGGTCTGGGTCCGAAGTATAGCCTGGAGCTTCTGGGCTCCAATACCAGTGCGAGGTAGTGACTTATCTCTAGCTTCCTCCCTTATCTGGAGCCTTATATTAATATATAGGTCTGGGGTCTGATATTAATATAGAGGTCTGGGGTATGATATTAATATAGAGGTCTAATGCTGTTTCTGATGTTAACATAGGGGTGTGAATATATTTAAGGGGACTGGTCTTGTGTCTTATGTTTATATAGGGTTCTCATGTGGGTATAATTTTAGGGCTAAAGTTATTTAAGGGCTTTGGGGTCTGATAGAAGTACAGAGGGGACCTCTCAGAAATACTCTGAGACACTGTGACTGTAGGCATAACCCAGGCATCTCTAAGTGTTTACTTTGGGATAAGTAGGAGAATGAAAGAGTCTCCACGTAATAGACCCTTGGATGTTAAGGAGCAGGAGTCATAAGAAATTTCAAGTAGGTTTGAGTGGATATGTGTAGAGTCATTATAGAGATGTGACCGAAGACCCCAAGCCATAGCTCGGATGTATAGAGCGCTGTTACCTTCTCTTCCCGCCATCTGCATTGTAATTATCTACAACATAGGTCATATCTGTCCAAGATCCTGCTCATACACGTCCCACCCAGCCAGGATATCATCTCTGTCAGCACCCTCCGTTAGCCAAAAGAGCTGATTACAGTGATAGTAGAGAGAGTCGGCAGCTCCCTGCAATATCACTGTGCCTCTGCTTCTGCAGTACGTAGCAGCCGGCAGGCGCCATGTGATGATGTCATCCCTGCATGCCAGCTTCATAGCTACACACAGAGGAGAGAGGAGCTGCTGCGGGGGAACAAGGAAAGGTAAGTATATGTTTTAATTATTTTACTGTGGGTGCACAAGAGGGGAAGCTGCTGGGGAGGGCACAATAAGGGGGAGCTTCTGGGAGCAAAATAAGATGGGGAGCAACTAGGGGCGTAAAATAACATGGGGACCTGCTGGATAGCACAACGTTGGGAGCACTGGGGGGCACAATGAGAGGGAGAGCTGCTGGAGGGCACAATAAGATGGGGAGCAGCTGGAGGACATAATACGAAGGAGAGCTGCCGGAGTGCACAATAAGAGGGGCAGCTGCTGGGGAGGAACACAATAAGAGGGGGAGCTTCTGTGGGGGGGGGGGGGGGGAAAAAAACAGAGGGAGCTGCTGTGAGGCCACAATAATAGGGGGAACTGCAGGGGGGGACAATAATAGGGGGAGCTGCTGAAGGGCACAATAAGAGGGGGATCAGCTGGAAATGTACAATAACAGGGGAGCTGCTGGGGGCACAATGAGAGGGGGAGATAATGTTTAGAGCAACTGTTGTATATTATAAATTATGTCTGTAATAATACACAGCACAACACACTAATTATATAAGCTGCGAGAAATAGTACAAATATCTAAGATATTAAAATACATTTACGAAATATTGTCATATAGTGTGAATAGGGGGCACACCTTCAATTCAAGAAGAATCAATCAAATGGAGGAATCGGAAAAGAAAGTTACATAATGCTCCTCCTACAATAGGGAGTCTGGACATAGAGTCTGCTCCACCCACCATAAGGTGAAACAGCTATGTGACATCTGACATGGAGTCTGCTCCACCCACAGAAGGGAGGGTGGAGCTATGTGACATGGAGTCTGCTCCTCCCGCCATAGGGTGAAACAGAAGGTAGGGATGAGCTATGGGACATGGAGTCAGCTCCTCCCACCACAGGGTGACACAGAGGGGAGGGTGGAGCTATGTGACATGAAATCTGCTCCTCCCATCACAGGGTGAAACAGACAGGAGGGTGGAGCTATGTGACATGGAGACTGCTCCTCCCACTACAAGGGTGACATAGGCAGGAGGGCAGAGCTATGTGATATGGACAATGCCCCTCCCACTAATTGGTAAAATAGACAGGAGGGAGGAGCTATACGACATGGAGACTGCTCCTCCCACTTCAAGGGTGACATAGGCAGGAGGGCGGAGCTATGTGATATGGACAATGCCCCTCCCACTAATTGGTAAAATAGACAGGAGGGAGGAGCTATACGACATGGAGACTGCTCCTCCCACTACAAGGGTGACATAGGCAGGAGGGTAGAGCTATTTGAAGTTACTTCTTCTCCCACCACAGGGTGACATTGACAATGTGAAATAGGATTTGTCCAAGGTTTGGTGAAACATGAAGATGCTTTGCTCCGGTCTATGGTTGGTATCTGGTATCACAGCTCAGATCCACCAATGTGAATGAGACCTGAGAGCAATAATATTGTGTGGTACTGTTTCTGAAAAATAGAATAGAAATTGTATGAATGTCTGGACAATCCCTTTAAGTAGGCTACTTGAAGGACCCTGCAGGAACACTGGACATGTGCCCATGGCTGTACAAGATCACCAACCTGATACTTTACATTCTGTGTCATCGCCCAGCGGGGATCTTATCACCTACCTAACAAATACAGCATTAAGTATACATGAAGACATGACAGGTAATACCACCTGGTGTATAAGTGTAATGCGATCACCTACAGTGCTGAACCTCCCTGTATATAAGTGACCCTGTATAACCAGCCTCTGACTGTGCCGAATTATTACTGCCAGAGATGGGAACTTCTCTAGGTCTCTCACAACTCTGAGGGAAACATCCTCGACTTCTCCTATCTCCAATATCTAATTTTACCAATTCTTCCATCCCACTTTCAGACCACAATCTTATTTCTTTTACCTTTAATAATCCTTCACCTTCCCAGAATCCGTCCACCCATCGTTCATACCGGAACCCATTGATACTCACCCGATGATACCCATTGGGCCATTGATACTCACCAACTCACCGAAAACTTACAGTCTGCACTGTCACCATCTCCTCTTGTCCAAACCTGGACACTGACCACTATAATCATCAGTCACAGAGGAAGAAGTGTCCAGGCTCCTCTCCTCTGCTCGCCCCAATACCTGCATCAGTGACCCCGTCCCCTCACATCTGGTACAGTCTCTCTCTTCTGCTCGCCCCACTACCGTATCAGTGACCCCATCCCTTCACATCTGCTACAGTCTCTCTCCTCTGCTCGCCCCACTACCTGCATCAGTGACCCCATCCCCTCACATCTGGTACAGTCTCTCTCCTCTGCTCGCCCCACTACCTGCATCAGTGACCCCATCCCTTCGTATCAGTGACCCCATCCCTTCACATCTGCTACAGTCTCTCTCCTCTGCTCGCCCCACTACCTGCATCAGTGACCCCATCCCCTCACATCTGGTACAATCTCTCCTCTGCTCGCCCCACTACCTGCATCAGTGACCCCATCCCTTCTGTAGTATATAGCTGCCGGTTAGGTCTGTCCTCCTATATCTGGGGCGGTATGTCAGAGGACCCCCTCTGCCTCCATAGACGCTGCAGCCTCCTCCTCCGTCGTGAATCCTCAGCCCTCTCACCACTGCCCCCTCCTCCAGATGTGCACTTTGCAGGCAGTACTGGCCCGCCCACAGCCTTTACAATGATTTCACACCCTGACCTCCCTTCACCAATAGCACGAAGGGGGTGGAGTTAGAGGGTCTCCTCTGGTAGAACGCAAGTCCGCTACCTTCTTACAGTTAGATTTTGCCTGTTTTAAGAAGGCCAAACTCTCTGTAATACAATGTAAGAGTATCCCTGCATCCAATATGTACTCCAAATATGGATGGGAAGCTGTAAATGACTAGAATAAGATTGCCCTTTAAGGGAAAATATTAAGAATTTAAGAAAATACATAAATAAACATTATTTATCATCAGCGCCTCATATCCCTAGCGCTTTACAAATCATAGGGACGTATACAGATATAATATTACATAACATAGCACAGTCTATGGATGAGGCAAAGAGTAGGTCTATGGATGAGGGTGGACACAAGAGCTTACCGTCTATGAGGATGAGGAGGGGGACACAAGAGCTACAGTCTATGAGGAGATGGGGTGACACAAGAGCTTACATCTATGAGGATGGGTGACACAAGAGCTTACAGTCTATGAGGATGAGGGGTGACATGACACAAGAGCTTACAGTCTATGAGGAAGAGGGGGGTGACATAAGAGCTTACAGTGTATGAGGATAGGGGGTGACACAAGAGTTTACAGTCTTGAGATGAGGGGGGAAACAAAGAGCTTCAGTCTATGAGATTGAGGGGGGTGACACAAGAAGCTTACAGTTATGCGGATGGGATGAGGGGTGACCACAAAGCTTACCGTCTATGAGTGATGTGGGGGTGACACATGAGCTTACAGTCTATGAGGATGAGGGGGTGACACAAGAGCTTACAGTCTATGAGGAGGTGACAAAAGAGGTATAATAGCTTTTATAATGGCCCAGCTATTCTTTATAAGGGAACAGAATAAAATAAAATAATTATACCATATACATAATATACAAAGATTAAGTCAGTGGGGCTGCAGAGAAGCCTGGAGCTTGGTATATATCTGGTGTTTGCTGGTTAACAGATGGGAGGACACAGGATGGGTTAGTAAAGAGAGAGTTGAAATTTCATGCAGGTAGTGAGTGTGATAGGCCTAAAGAGTATCAAACGCTACAGAGATCCAGAAGAACGAGGAGAGAATAGTCACCTTTGGATTTTGCAGTGAGGAGATCATGGGAGACTTTAGAAAAAGCAGTGGAGAACATAGAGCGGAAACCAGATTGTAGGAGTTAGGGAGGTAGCTGAGAGATAGCGGGTTATAGAGAATGGACCAGGCGTTCCAGGAGTTTGGAGATGAAGGAGAGATTAGAAACTGGTCGGTAGTTAGCAGCACTGGATGGGTCCAGGGAACGTTACTTTAGTAGTGGGGTATCAACTACATGCTTGAAGGAAGTGAGGAAGACCCAAGAAGAGAGAGAGAGGTTGAAGATGTTAGTGAGGTGAGAAGTGTGACACTGGGAGAGAGGACTGACTAAGATGTGAGGGACGGGTTCACTGATGCAGGTAGTGGGGCGGCAGAAGAGAGAACTGTACCAGATGTGAGGGGACGGGTCATGATGCGGTTAGTGGGCGAGCAGAAGAGAGAAGACTGTACGCAGATGTGAGGGGATGGGGTCACTGATGCAGGAAGTGGGGCGAGCAGAAGAGAGAGACTGTACGAGATGTGAGGGGACGGGTTCACTGATGCAGGTAGTGGGGCGAGCAGAAGAGAGAGACTGTACCAGATGTGAGGGGATGGGGTCACTGATGCAGGTAGTGGGGCGAGCAGAGGAGAGATGTACCGAGTGAGGGGAGGGGTCACTGATGCAAGGTAGTGGGCGAGCAGAGGAAGAGACTGGACAGATGTGAGGGATGGGGTCAATGATGCCAGGTAGTGGGGCGAGCAGAGGAAAGAGACTGTACAGATGTGAGGGATGGGGCATGATAGCAGGTAGGGGGCGAGCAGACAGAGAGAGAGACTGTACAGATGTGAGGGGATGGGGTCACTGATGCAGGAGTGGGCGAGCAGAGGAGAGATGTACAGATGTGAGGGGATTGGGGTACTGATGCAGGTAGTGGGGTGAGCAGGAAGGAGAGAGACGTACAGATGTGAAGGGATGGGGTCACTGATACAGGTAGTGGGGCGAGCAGAGGAGAGGGACGTACCAGATGTGAGGGAGGGGGTCACTGATGCAGGCAGTGGGGCGGGGCGAGCAGAGGAGAGAGACATGAGCAGATGTGAAGTAGAACTGCTATAATACTGCCCCCTGTGTACAAGAATAGAACTGCTACAATCCCGCTCCTCTCTGTTATGCTGTGCCGACGTGTTGCTCAGCTCCTCCGGCTCGGTCTTGGTTAGTACAGGTGGATGATGTTGTGTATAATGTATTGTTAGGACTCGTAGTGATTGTGCCCGGGGCGGTATACACTGGGTGTTCCCGCTGTATATACAGTGTCTCTGGATGTGCTCGGGCTGCAGTCCTCCAGCAGGACGGTGACGGCCATCTCTCTGTAATTATAGCCGTGTATACTCCGCAGTGACAACGTGTCATTGGGGCGAGATTATAGCTTTGTCCTGTGTACAGGCGGGTTTATATTTAGATGGTGCCCGTCCTGTGGGTGTATAAGTTAGGCAGCTGGGTGACTGGCTGTACTGAGAACCTACCACTAGGGGGCTCTAGCTATAAATGCAGAAATCCATTCTCTCTTATATTCACTGACTAATGAGGTGCCATTAAAGGGGAGGGGGTAGTTAAAGGGACATGCAGCCTGGGAGGGGAACTATTTGTATGATTTCGGATGGGTCTCTGCACTGGGCCGCCTGACTGTGTAATGTATAATTTTTGGGTGGCCTCGTACCAGGTCATTCCAGCTGTCCCCCCCCCCCCCCCTCTCCTCCCGAATTTTCTCTTCACTCTATAATTTTGGTGAATTTTTCAAAGAGGATAAATTCTTGGTGTGGAGTACAGAGCCGGCGATCACACCGCACATATGTAGCGGCAGGGAGGGGCGCAAAGCGGAGTCACTATTTGGCATATACTAAATTTAACAGGGTAAATTTAAAGGGCCACACCACCCAAACGGAAATAATGTGCAAATGTATATAAATAATGCAGTCACTCAGCTTTCCCATAACCTTTCATGCTGCATAACTAGACTGATACATGATACTGGTCCATAGATCGTTGCGAGCTGCATCTCTACCAATAACAACATATAGGGGGCGCCACTATAAAATTTTTAAAACATTTTAATAAAGTGTCCCTTTTTTTTTCAGGAGAACCAAGGAAATATGATCCGAGTTTTAAAGGCCCGATCCATAACCGGTAAGTTACGAGTATAGATGCTCGTGTTAACACTTCTTAAAGGGATTTTCACCAGGAAAAGGAATACGTGGCTGTTTCCTCCTTTTAACACAGCGCCACATCTGTGTTGTGTCTGGAATCGCCGCTTTCGCTTCAAGTGAAATTTTATTATCCAAAACATCTCCTTGACGGGGTGGGTGGTGGTTGTGAAACAAAACAGCCCTTAGTAAATGACCCCCATTGACTTCTATAGAGGTCCATGGTCTGCGTGTAAGAAGGAGGGAAGAGGTAGGTGATGGAGGATGATTAGGAAGATGATGGTAGATAATGTTGGTTGGGGGGGTCATGGATAAAGATGAAGTGAAGAGGATAATGATGGAAGCGAAGAAAAGTGGATGATGATGATGATGGATGGCAATGAGTAATGATGGAAGAGTAGAAGTGTGATTGAGGGAGTAGTGATAATACCGGAGGTGGGTGATGAAGGATTGTGATGTTGTAGGATATTAATGGGGGATGATGATGGTTAGTAATGATGTAATATGAAAACTGGGGATGTTGATAGAGGAAGCAGAAGGATGATGATCGAGGGAGAAAGGATCATGTACATAAGGGAGACGTGTGATTGAGAATTGTGATGCTTTAGGATGATGCATTTTGTAATGTATCACGAACGCACACCACATCTAAAATCCTCCATCGTTAGTCTCTGGTTTAGAGGTGAAGTCTTATCGATAGGGTCTGGAAAACCAAACATAAAATGGCTGCTTCCCACCGCTACTAATACCGAAATAATCCCATTTCCCCTCCAGAATCGGCCACATGTAAAAGATTTTGAAGGCAAAATCCATAAAGCGCTTCCTAACGCGGCCGTCCATTTGTTGTGGTTTTCTGGCGTCTTAAGTGCCTCCTAAATATTTAATCTATTGTCAGACTTGGAGGGATCTGAGCGGATGCCAAATATCATCCATTTTCTTTATGACACTTATTCAATCCTCTTTCTTCTAAATGTTACAGCCAAGAAAGTGGTTGAATAAATCGTTGTGTCTGCTACTAGGAAAGCTGGGTGATGGCCAATATGGCTGCCCTCGTATGTGCGTATACACAAGCGCCATGTTGGTAGATTTGTCACTTAGTATAGTAATAAAGCTTGGTGATGAACAAAATGGCGGCTTCCACAGGAAATGTCAACCATCTTTTCAGGGCCTATAAAGGCGATACTATACATTGGTATGAGTGACCCTAAATATAAAAAAAATTGCGGGAGCTGTAATTTACGATATTGTTGTACAGTCCTGGAAATGAAAGCTGCGCTTTGGATAACAAGGACACCTTTTCATAGAAAAGTGTGACAGAAGAGGACGGCTTGACAAAATTGCTCAAATTACAGTAACCTAAAAATAAAAAAAATTCAAAAAATGAATAAAGTAGTTTGAGGAATTCAGCTTCAAATCCCTTTACCATAAACCAGTGCATTGTGGGGGGAAAAAAATACCTCAAATTCAACTAATTGATCATGTTTATTTTACGTACTGCCAACCATGTCACCTTTCCTGACCTGTCCGGTTTTTAAATTCCCAATAAAATAACTTTTATTACCGTAAATACTTTGTGTTGTACTACTCCTGTTTATTGCTCAGAGAAATGTATTCGTAGTTAGCCAAGTGGGTGTTACCAGTTGGGGAGGCGTGTCCCTGCACGGAATGACGCTGTATAATCGGAACTCGCCTGTGAACTGTGCAGGGAGACGCCCCCAAATGGTGACACCCACTTGGATAACTATGTATAAACTTCAAGAAGAAAAAACTAAAGTGGAGAGGTGATATTCTGTGTATATGGGGTGTGACCGCCCTTCTCTGTCTTGCAGGGGCTGTACGGACATCTTGTGCTGTATACTCATAGTTCTTGGTATTATTGCGTACGTGGCGGTGGGGATAGTTGGTGAGTACCACCCTGGCAGGTGCAATATGTTGGGTCTACCCCAAGGATTCTACCTCAAATGTGTTATATTACTATATACCCTGGTCCTTCTGTTATATTATCTCCACAGCCTGGACGTATGGAGATCCACGGAAAGTTATCTACCCCACGGACAGTAAGGGACAATTCTGCGGACAAGCTGGGACCCCCAACGAGTAAGAGCCATTATCGGAAATAAACACTACCCTTGTCTATGTGACGTATTAGTAATTGATGATTTCATTGGTGGTGGAGTCGCTTTCTAAGGACACCGCCCAGCACCACCACCACCTCCAAGAACCAGAATTCAGGACCACAGTGAACAAACATGGAGATACCACACGTTCTTGTTTTTGAGACATCCCTCTAATTGTGACAACCGTAGCGATGACACCAGAACATTGGTCAGCCCCTACCCCTGCACAGAATTGGTTCCTGCTAGCATCATGTCCCTTAATTTTTAAGCATTTACTTCTAAACACCACCCTCTCTTCCCCCGTCTATAAAGGAGTCCTACTGTCATGGCTCCCAAATATTTTGGTGCAGCTTCTCGTGATTTCCTTTACTCCATTTACAGGAAGAAGCCATTTTTGTTTTACTTCAACATCATGAAGTGCGCCAGTCCCCTCGTCCTACTGGAATTCCAGTGTCCTACTACCCAGGTAAGCCAAATTTAAGGGTTACACCTCCACAATCATGGAGGCCATGTTTCTCCTGTCTGTCGGGGATCATTTCAGATATTATTGATGGCTATTTTCCCCATCTTGGAACATTTGTGGGTAGTGAATTTCTCCCGAAGTCTTCCCTTCTGGTGGTCCTGTTGTCTGTTTTAGCCTTCATCCATCCACAATTTTCATCCTAATGTGTCATTGGCATTTTTTTACTTGGTCGTATGATGGATTTGTAGAACCTCTAGGTCAGTGATGGCTAACCTATGGCACTGGTGCCGGAGGTGGCACTCGGAGCCCTCTCTGTGGGCACTCAGGCCATCACCAGAGATGAATCCAGGTATCTTCCTGCAGTCCCAGACAGCCCAGGACTTGCTGTGCAAAGAGTTATTTTAAAGTGACAGCTCTACCTTGGACTATTTTCTGCTATATTGGTGCCTCAGAGTGCTGGTATCAATGAAAACTGTGACAGAGAAGGGAGTATAAATCATAAATTAAATTTCTGTGTTGGCACTTTGAGATAAATAAGCGGGTCTTTGTTGAAGTTTGGGCACTCGGCCTCTAAAAGGTTTGCCATCACTGCTCTAGGTCATCAGATCCCAGATTAATGAAGGTCTATTAAGGTTTCTTCCTTATTAAGGGGTTCCTTCACTAGATCTTAATATTTGCGCTAGATCTTAATGTATGCGCGCAAATCTATAGAAGCTACAAGTGGTTTGCCCAGAGTGTGGGCAGGGACTCTCTAACCAGATACTTCATGATCCCTCTGTGCTATGAGATGCTTTGTGCTGACGATGTGCTTAGATTATTTGGGTACAGGGTGTAGCCACACATTTATTTAGCTTCCGAACATTCTACGAGTATCTGACACTTGGAAAGAGATAAGATATGATATAAAACTCAACGACACTCTCAGCTTTGCTAACTCGCCTAATCAATAAAACACAGTCTGCTCTGCTATAAAGACCTAAAGATCTGTCTGTATCTTGTAAATTAAGTCACAACAGACTCTTTCTTCCGACATCAAGTTCCTGTGTCTGAGCTGTTCTTCTAATGCAGGGGGGAAGGGATGGAGGCAGAGAGTACTGCGGTGTGCAGACATGACAAGCTATTCAAGAGAAAAATCTGACCATAGTCAGAAGGTTTTACGGTCGTATCCAGGGACAACCAAAATTGTAAAAACCAGGACTGATAGAGATGATGCCACCGACTGTGGGCTTTCTGCCTTCACTCCCCCCTCCCTTGCACGTATTTTTGTGAGTATGTCTTTGCTCCTGTAATGTGAAATAAAGAGCAAGAAGATTTTAGTCTTTATTTAAGAACTCTTTTATTACATCTGTGATGTGCTATAGATGGCTGCATTGTACATGCCCTATTTATGCATAGACGCTATAAAGACCCCTCAGTGCAGTACATGCAGCTCCTCCAGACTTCAATAGGTGACACCTCGGTGCTAACAATCATTGTCTTCTCCGACAGATTTGTGTGGAGAAATGTCCGGACAAATTCCTGACCTATATTGGAGTGACCACTTCCCAGGATAATTTTGACTACTACAAGCAGTTCTGCAGAGAAGGCTTCAACAACTTCACCAAGGTAACATGAGTGTTATGCAGTTTGAGGTGGTGGCCATTACAGAGATGTATCTTGAGATTCCACACACACACACACCATTATGTTGGTGGTTGGGTTTTTCAGTCGCCTCATTTTTTACAAGTCTCATGGTTCATTTCCTACCTCATCCCGTGGAAGAGAAGCCTACACAGGTTCCTCCTGCCTAATAGCAAAGGACGTGTGATCAACCATTGCTGACACCCTCTCTTCAAAGACCTATACTACCAGTTCTGGATCTCTTGCTGTGCCATATACTGCTCTTTGTGGGTGTCTAAGATCCCAAACCTTCCCTCTATGCAAAAAGGTGCCCCCCCCCTCCCGAATTCCTCCGTTCACTCCGTTAGTAATGTGAGGTGATACAGGAATCTTTAACCAGAGAGTGTAGAACTCTGCTGGTGGACCTCTCTGGTGGTGGTTTGTCTGTCGAAGAACAAGTGGATCAGGTGTGATGACATCCAACTACCCGACCCTTTACTTCTCCCAACCACAGACTTTGGGGGACAAAATAAACATTACATGGTTGTCCGGTCCTATTGATATTGGAATGTCTGATGGTTCTTTAGCCTGGATGTCTGGTATTAGGATATATCTTCAGAGCAATCCACCAATACTATGGTCCTACCACATAAGGTACCACCTAAGTTCTAGGACCTTAACTACTGAAATATTCTAATGAGCCCACCAAAAATGTAACTGAAAGTGTCTTCTAGTAAATGGAGTAAAGGTATGGTCTAGATGAGTGACCACCTGATGCTCCAACTCAGCACTTCATTCACACCTTCCTAAATTTTGATGTGTGGGGATATCTTACATGAATGGCTTTGGAGGACACAATATGGCATTGGAGACTCTGGTGCTTGTATTTATAAGTTTATGAGGTTTTTTTTCTATATATCCCTAATCCCTGATCTATTTTTACCTTACCAGAGTGCAGTGGAAGTGCTCAGAGACCGAGACTGCCCGGCTATGATCACGCCGAGCAAACCATGTGAGTAGTGACCTCAGACTGCCGCTGTGGTAGAAGGTGGACAGCACAGTCTATGGTGGGAATGTCTACAATCGTAGACCAACCTCCCTTGTCATCGGTGGTGAGAGGAGTGGACTGGATGTTACATGGCTCCTCCCTTTTGTCTGTATGGCCTTAAGGTGGGAGGGTCTGACTCCATTTCACATAGATCCTCCCTCTTGTCTCATGTCCTTCTCATTTTGATTTTCTCAGTTACCAGAAGATGCTTCCCAGCTGTTAACATCAAGAAGGGGGTGGTCATGGTCGGAAACTCAACGACATTCGATGATGGAAGAGAACAAAGACAACGCAATGTGACTGATCTATTGGAAGGAGCTAAGTAAGTGCCGATCATGCCCCAGGCAGGTCTCGGCTGGAGTACTTTTTCAGTACCCGGGTATCTTTCTCCACACAGGAAAGCTAATGTGGTCCTGGAGGCTCGGCAGGTGGCCATGAAGATCTTTGAGGACTACACGGTGTCATGGTACTGGATAATCCTGTAAGTATTTTCTCTGTCATTACTGGACTGGTTCTCTTCAGTGCCCAGGTTCTAACCTCTACCCATGTGGTCTGCAGCGGTCTCGTCATCGCCATGTTGATCAGCTTGATCTTCGTGGTCCTGCTGAGGTTTCTGGCCGGGATCATGGTCTGGGTGATGATTGTCCTGGTGATCGCAGTGATGGGATACGGTGGGTAATGGCTTCAAGTGTTTAATATTTGGGTCTTATTACAACATTTCTGATATACCCATCACCACCTCACAACCTACTTTCCATTTGGCACCTACAGGAATCTTCCATTGTTACATGGAATACGCCAATCTGAAGGGAACAGCGGGGTCCGATATCAAACTGACGGACATTGGGTTTCAGAGCGATTTACGCGTCTATCTTCACCTGCGGCAGACATGGCTGGCCTTCAGTAAGTTGTTGTTTGTTTTAAGTTTCCCAAAATGTTCTTCATGGGGTTTGAATGGCTTGGTGTTAAGGAACTGTGTGACCAGTTTTATAGTGTATACTGGTGCTGCTCAGTGGAAACTGTCCGACAATACAGTCTCTTCTCTCCAGTGATCATCCTGTGCATCATGGAAGTTGTCATCATCCTGTTACTGATATTCCTACGGAAAAGGATCATGATTGCCATCGCTCTTATCAAAGAATCCAGTAGGTGAGGAGCAGATCGCTGGGTGTTCCTTTAATACCTTGTACATACATGACATTACTTATCCTGTACTGATCCTGAGTTACATCCTATATAATACCCCAGAGCTGCACTCACTATTCTGCTGCTGGTGCAGTCACTGTGTACATACATGACATTACTTCTCCTGTACTGACCCTGAGCTACATCCTGTATTATACTCCAGAGCTGCACTCACTATTCTGCTGCTGGTGCAGTCACTGTGTACTTACATGACATTTCTATGACTCTGTACTGATCCTGAGTGACACCTGTATTATTCTTACCCCCCGAGCTGCACTCACTATTCGTGTGCCTGGTTGCCAGTCACGTTTGTACTACATGCATATCCTTATCCTGTAACTGATCCCTAGTTACATCACCTGTATTTATACCCTGTCCAGCTGCCTCACGTATTCTCTGCTGGTACAGTCACTGTGTACATCTATAGACATTACTTATCCTGTACTGATCTCACTATATATTCATCACCCCAAGCTGCACTGCACTCATTCTGCTGCTGGTGCAGTCCACTGTGTACATAACGACAACTTATCCTGTAATGATCCTAGTTACATCCTGTATTATACTCCAGAGCGCACCACTATTCTGCTGCTGGTGCAGTCACTGTGTACATACTGACGTTACTTATCCCTGTACTGACCTGAGTTTCCATCGTATTATACCCAGACTGCCCTCACTATGCCTGCTGCTGGTGCAGTCACCTGTGTACATACATGACATTACTCCTTACTGATCCTGAGTTACATCCGTATTATACTCCAGAGCTGCACTCACTATTCTCCATGCTGGTGCAGTCAACTGTGTACATACATGACATTACTTATCCTGTACTGATCCTGATCTTATTACTTGTGTATTATACTCCAAGTGCCACTCACTACTGCTGCTGGTGCAGTCACTGTCGTAAATTCCAAGATTTCAGACTTGTAAATTCTATACCCTAACGATATGCAAAAGACACTTTGCTTATCAATCACTTCAGCTTGTAAGCGCTAGTCATTATTCATTTGAATACTTAACCAAACAAAACCATGTGTCAGTAGCTGAAAAATCAGTAAATCCTTTATTTGAAAATATCCACATGGAAAATCAATGGACAGACAAAGTAAAACCAATTAACAAAAAACGAAAAGCAGATCAACTGCTTTCGTAATAGAACCATAGCAGGTTCAGTCATACATTAATGTGGCTAGCAACCTCAAATGGACCCACACACCCTTAGACCTGCCCTAATGAAGAAGTCACGGTATGCCCAGTAGCAGCAGCTTTTTGTGCACCATAACACATGAAAGGAACAAACATAGAGATCACCAAGTGGAATGAACCATGACTACACTGCTGTGAAAACTGCAAAGCATGAATCTACCCAATATAGGTAGGTCCCAGAGGGAACCTGATATGTGGCAACCTCCATCGTTCATGTGTTTATGTTATTTTTATCGTTGCCTGATCATGATTTGATTCTCTCTCTTTTCAGGGCGGTGGAGACTGTCATGTGCTCCTTGGTCTTTCCCCCTGTTACTTCTCCTGGTCTGCCTCTGTATTGGCCTTGTGGGCCAGATCACTGCCGTTATCCTTTGTACCGCCTCCTAGACCTCTTTATGTTTGTCCCTCATGCGTTACACTGCAGCTCGCGTTTTGCCCACCATTAATCTGTAAACTGTTTTACTTATCCTTTGACCCCTCCATACAGATTCCTCTCTACCTCCACGAGGCCATCATAAGGTGTCACTGAGACACACTGTATTCCGTCGCGTCAAAACCTGTACACTAGGTAATATCTTCTTCTGCCCACAGACTTGTGTATGGCGCTTGGACGGTGGTGTATAACTCTTACTGTCGCTTCACCTATAGGTGGTGCTATTGAACAGGTTCTACTCTGCCTACTTGGCCTACTTTTCCCATGTGCACTTGCCTCACACCTGTATCTCCACAAGGGTATCCTTGGTGCAACCCCGAGAGCTTTGTCACCAGTATCCAAATTCTTCCTTAATGTCTTCTTTGCAGTCCTTCAACTGCTAGTAATTTTTCCCGGATTTGGCCCGGACCCACCTACCAGTTTGCCTTCTATGGCGGATTTCAATTGACGCTACTACCTATACCACAGACCTGATCGTCTTCCACGATCTATAACGCCTCACTGTTTCTTCTCTGGCTGGCAAACTTTTGGTCATCGCTACTGTGGTCCAGGTGACTCTCGACACGGAGCCTTTGCCTCTTATTATGGACTATTATACGACCGTGATGACATCCTGCGTTTCCCTCTTCCTCCCTCGCTGGAGTCGCGGCTCCTCAGAGGGTGTTGCTAAGTTACATTTACATTCATGAGTTAATTGCAGTTCCAACAGCGACCTAATGAAGAAGGTGGGCGCTGTTTTTCCTTCCGTAGTGTGTCCGTATAGCATTCCCAGGATCTTTTGTTCTCCTACGGAGGCCCCCTTATATGCTCCCTTCAGGACCACACGGGATCGCTGGCATGTTGGGTCTCTGATCCTTGCGATTGTGCAGCTGAATCAGATCATGTTGAAATTTAGACCACAACTTAAAGGTTAGTTAATTGGAGTTTGGTCACACAGCCACGCCTCCCTTGACACATAGGGGGTATGTGGACTGGCACGCAAGCTTTTCCAATCATGAGACCAGAAAACCTTGAAATCTAAAGCATACTTTGAAAACTGCTAATATAACAGAAGTCCAGGTATCCTTATATTGTTCCTCCCCATTGCTTGTAAGTTCTACATTCATTTGATTTTTTTTTGTCTTTTCAAATGTCCTGATGCAGGTTTTGATCATTGTCGTTCCTTTTTGGAGCTGAGTTTGTGCACAGTATGAGTTCCCCTATCAGAAGAATGAGAGAGGGATGCTGGCTGTTGTGTACTTGCTGAGATATATTCCAGAGAGGAGGTGATGATGGGAGCTGAATTTCTCTCAGCCAATCACCACAGCCACGTCGCTCTCATTCCTTCAAGGAGTTGGGGAAATGATGTCGCTGAGCGATTCACACATTCAGGTCCCCTATCAATCCGGAAGCTCAGTGCGGCAGAGCTAGAACACATAATATCCGTATCTTTGAAGGCATGGTGTGGAACAATATAGGATAGTCGTACTGCTGTATAATGACATTTTTCATACATTGTTCAGTTGGACTTGACTTTACCCTGATTTAATGAATCTTTCTCCCTCCCGTCCGGCAGAGCGATAATAAGTTTTGCTCGCCTCCCTCCTCGCTGCCTCAAGTGTGTTGGTCTGGTGCCTTGAAATTCTCAAGTTCCTGAATCGAAACGCCTACATCATGGTAACGAAGACAAGGCTTCCTCGGAAGCTCCTCTACATCCACTACAAATCCCAGCTCCTGATACTAACAAACCCATCTTTTATAGATTTTGCCATTTTGACCAACTTCTGCACTCGGCTCGGAACGCCTTCTTCCTGCTGATGAGGAACATTGTCCTTTGAGTGAGCGCATGTAGTCATTGACGACCGGTCACATCTGTGTCATACGATTTACAATACTGCCCCCGGGGGGGGGGGGTGGATGACTGTGGCACATCTGTCCCTGTTCTTCTGTTTTTTTTTTCCATGTTGCAGTTCTCGATAACGTCACCGACTCCTGCTTCCTGCTTTCCTTGAAAACTGCTGTTTGTTGGGCTGTGCGTGGGTAAGTTCATGGCTACACCAAGGTGGGCCGCAATACCCTGGTGCCAGGCCTCTCGGGGGTCAGGGAATAGTTGGCCCAAGGACTTTGTACCCCTGGAATGGTGGGGGTGGTTGGTGATATGAATGTTTTTTTTGGCTAAAATTAAGTTTTTAATATTTTACCACTTTTGTAGGAATCCTGGCCTTCTTCCTTTTTTACCAAACGCATCCAGAAGTATACAAGACACGGCCCCCACTCTCAAGTACTACTTGGGTGCCGATTTCTGTGAGTGTCTGGATAACAATTACATGCCATGTATAACAACAGCTCCCCCTAGTTGGGTTGCTTGGGGGCTGCAGGGCACACAACATAATGTAATCACTGATGTCCTCCATCTCTCCTCCCTCCCGCACAGACGTTTGTGATCGGCTCCTACCTCATCGCCCACGGCTTTCTTCAGTTGGTACGTATGTGTGTGGACACCCCTCTTCTGTGTTTCCTGTAAGTATAGCGTATGGAATACAAACGTCAGGGTGGACAGAAAAGCTTTGCCTCTTCCTTGCATCTCTGCGTGTGTTTCGGGGTCCCCCCCCATCTAGTACAGAACCCCTATCTTTACTTAGGGCCACTGAATACCGCAGCACAAGCGAGTGGCGTATGGAGCGCTGAGGATAACAACCTTCCTAGAGGCCTACAGAGGAAATCCTTATAGAGAACCCTTCATCGGGAGCCCTTTTCTGCTTCCCATGTCCCCATAGAGAATTTGTTCTCTATGGGACATGGGGGAGTCAGAAAAAGGGCTTCTGATGACGGGCTTCCACTATGGGCTCTGTCTGGGTGATGCTCATCCGTGATGGCAGCCTCTCCCATCCCTGCGCCATCAGTGCTACAAATCATGCCCTAAGTAAGACAGGCTGCTGTAGTAGCCCCTATCTTCTCTAATGGTGTAATACTATCCTTAACAATCCTTGTTTTCTCTTTTCCCTCCTTTTCCCATTTTTTTTTTTTCCACTTCTATCTCATCCACATCTAATCTGTCTCCATGCATCACCCCTACACACCCTGCTTGTAGCCTAAATCATCACCTTCCTTTCTCTTCTCTCTCTCTCGCTGCTGCTCTCTGCGGGCCCCTCTGCCCCCTCGCTCTGCTCTTCTCTTCTCTCTCTGCGGACCCCTCGCTCTGCTCTTTCTCTCTCTGCTGCGCCCCTTTGCCCCTCGCTCTGCTCTTTTCTTCTCTCTCTGGCGACCCCTTTCCCCCTCGCTCTGCTCTTTTCTTCTCTCTCTCTCTCTGCGACCTTTGGCCCCCTCGCTCTGCCTTTTCTCTGCTTCCTCCTCTTCATTCCTCCGTCTTGCGACCCCTTTGCCCTCGCTCTGTGCTCTCTCTTTTCTCTCTGCGACCCTCTCTCTCTGCGACCCCTTTGCCCCCTCGCTCTGCTCGTCTCTTTTCTCTCTGCGACCCCCTTGCCCCCTCGCATCTGCCTTTTCTCTCTCTCTGCGGCCCCTTCTCTTATCCTCTGTGCGGCTCCTCTTGCCCCTTCTCTTCTCTCTGTGTGCGGCTCCTCTGCCCTTCTCTTCTCTCTCTCTGTTCGGCTCCTCTGCCGCTTCTCCTCTCTCTGTGCGGGCTCCTCTGCCGCTTCTCATTCTCTCTGTGCGGCTCCTCTGCCCCTCTCTCTCTCTGTGCGGCGCTCCTTCCCCTTCTTTTCTCTCCCTGTGCGGCCCCTCCTCCCCCTCGCTGCTCTTCTCTCTCTGCGGCCCCTCTGCCCCCTCGCTGCTCTTCTCTCTTTCATTCTCTCTATGACGCTGCCGGGGGCCCGGGTGCTGTCATAAGGTGAAGATTGGAGCGAATGACGGCTCCTTGGAGCGGCCATATTACATGTCCTCCGGAACACAGCCGATTTTACTGAAAAAAGACGCGAGCTTTAATCCCATTGAAGGCCACGAGAGCCAAGCTTAAGGCGGCTGCGTGCGGATCATATCTATAGACTTGCTTCTCGCTGGATACCACTTAGACCCTCCCCCTCCTTCTGTACCCCACGTCCCGGAGAGAGACCTGGGCACCTGGCGGTGTTTAGACCGGGCTGTCGCCTTAATGGAGCTAGCCGGGACCCTAAGGGTTAATCTGTCTGTACCTTTTCCTTCATGTGTGTATGAAACCTGTCAATGTATGTAGCCACTTACCAACACAGCAGTGCCTTGTTTCTACCTATGCATGTTCCTGTACAACCTCGTCAATGTCCAGACAACCCCCTATCTGCACCACCCCTCCTGCTATCACCCCAACATTGCCTCCATCAATCAACCTCTTCCATTCCCCCCGCACAGTGAAGATCTGGAAAGTAACGACGGCTCCACGGATAGACCTTATTAGCATTGTCCACCAACTCCAAAAACTGCTAAACTGCTGAACAACAAAAAAAAGACCAGACTTGCAAATACCGCTGTGATGTCACCACTGGCCCTGCCCCCCCCCCCCACAGGCTCCATACTGTGTCCAGTGACGACGGTCCATCTTCGAATGTAAGACTCATGTCCTGCTGTTCAAAAAATGGCTGACCTTCTTATAAAGTTACAAAATTGTGGTTGCATTTAGCCGCCACTAGAGGGAGCTCAAGTTATGAGCAGTCTACAGTTGGCTCCCAAGCTCCCTCTAGTGGTAGCTGAAGGACACCATTTTATCATGCAGAATATTTGGAGCTCTGATCTTGATATCTGCTGCTGGGAAAGCTGGGTTGGGACCAGTACTTGGCTTTCCTAGACCTAGAACTTGACTTTCCTAGACTCTGGATGACATTTATGACTCATATTCTCTCTGTATTACAGGGCAGACCTGTACTATGAGGGTATAGTATATAGCAGTATATATACTGTACTATGAGGGTACAGCAGTATATATACTGTGCTATGAGGGTACAGTGTATAGCAGTATATATACTGTCCTATGAGGGTATAGTGCAGTGTATAGCAGTATATATACTGTACTATGAGGGTATAGCAGTATATATACTGTACTATGAGGGTAGGACCAGGTTGCCAGGATCAACCGGGACCCCCAGGACCAGGTTGCCAAGATCAACTCAGGCCCCAGACTCCTTAAATGAACACAGACCCCAATACCATCAATGGTGCTAAAAATCTATTTGGCCCCCACATCAGGCCACTAAAAACCAATACTGACTTTGATGGCATCATAGCCCAGACGATAGAGATTTCCGACCCCAGATCAGACCCCTAACATGGTTTCAGACCCCAGATCAGACCTTCAAACCCCCAAAATAAATAGAGACCCCGGACCAGACTCCTGACCTCAGGCGACATGAAAAGAAAGCTGCACATAAAGTTTTCTTCACTTTCAAGACCAGCAATCCCCAAGGACTGTGTGTACTGGGCTCTAGTGGAAGTTCTGCTCCTGATGGAAAACATATAAAGGCAGTGACTCGTCAGGGAGTGGGGTCCAGACTGACTCAATTATTTTCATTTCTTTTATCTCCAAAATTTCTTTCTGCTATAAACACAGCAGCTCAAATCCGTCCTGATACTTTGTTACAATGTGTCAGTGCAGCATTATTCTTGAAGCTGAATGAACACTGTGTTGACCCAATGCATTTGTAACAAACCCACAGCTGTGAGACGTATGAGCCTCTGGGTATAGAGAGTGTAATAAGCTCCCATACAGTGACAGCAAGCAGAGATCTTTTCTCCTCATTCCAGGGTTCTCTGGGATTATCGTAATAACACATGCATGACCTGGATGACAGATTATCTATAGGGTAGTAATTGGGCCGGAGCTGTTTGGTCCCGCCATGGTTACATTAATAAGAGGCTTTTCTAAACTATTTGTACAACCCCGCAGGGCCTACCAGAACTTGTGGGTCACATGGTGTTTAGAGTTTAACAAAAGGCTTAGACACAGGGCAGTGTTCACACTGAAAATTTATCCCTCACTGTACAGATTATGTACACGGTGCCACCACGGGCCAGACCCCGGCACGTGCACGGCGCCCCGGGGGCCAACTATACCCTGTGCCTGCCCCAGGGGGCCAGACCCCGACGCATACGCAGCTCCCCATAAACAATCTGCTTCCTTTTTACAAACCAAAGACCTCCCACAATACAGACACTACATACATATCAGAAATCCCTGCAAATAATACTGTTTAACAGGAAATTATTGTTACCTGAACCTACCACTAGAGGGTGCTCCTCGCATACGGATATATGTACGCGTACAATGACACCTCTATTGCTTTTATGCGCCTAATGGTCTCGTCATAAATTGAGATTGTGGCGAGATCCTCTGCAGACTACAGGACACTGCGCTCCCTTAACCATTGTGACAGGACGTCCGGGGAACGTGGGATGTCCCTTTAAAGAAAACCAGCTGCATCTAGCCACGCCCTCCCCAGAGACGATTGGTTGCGAAACGTTGGAATACAAGACGCTAGTTCCGGGTTGGCTGCCGTCGCCATTGGAATGCATGACGTAATGAAGTGGGCGTGTTCTATTCGGCAACGTGTTTCCTGCTCCGGCACAGCATGGCCGAACTGAGCATTAACCACAAGTTCGCCGAGCGCTACAATCGGTACCGGGAGAAGGAGGAGCTTCAGAGGCGTAAGTGGCCGGTACTGGTACTACAACCCCGCAGTGTGATGCATCGTCTCGTCTGGGGAGATGGCTGCGACTTGTAGTTCTCTCTTTCCAGCCTGAAATGATGTGTGGCATGCTGGGAATTGTAGCTCACCACCTGGGATATTATGCAACTGGTAGGGCAGATCAGGCTCTGGTGTCAGGCAAGATGCATCCTGTTCTACCCTGCTGCCCCAGCTACAGCCCGTCAGTTCTACCCGGCCCCCCCCCCCCTCTCCCCTGCCCCGCGCCCCCCCCCCGCCCCCCCGACAGGCCTGCCCCGGCCCCAGATGGAATCCCCCACCTCCACGTTATAGCTCACACCACCTACAGATGTTCTCCAGGCATACCCTATGACGGGCAATAACTGCAGGCCCCTAGCCAGCCGCTGGTGCCCCCAATATTCTCATCAGGGGCCGTCACCTTATCCTCCCTTTGTGTCTTGTACAGTGAAGGATCGTTATGGCGACGAGCAAATAAATGACAGCGAGTCTTCCAGCTCGGAGAGTGAAGATGACCTGGTGAGTGCTGAGCAATGTCTGCTGTCACCTGCTACAGGGAACCTGTCAGCAAGAAGGCCAGCGACCATTGATCTGAGCACTAGAGGCTGGTGAATCCATCAGCCTCTATCTATAGATGACCTGTGTCCCGGCTGTCCTTGCGCCGGCCTCTACATGATAAATTGTCTCCATGTTCTGTAGGAGATCGTCGTGGACAAAGACTTCTATCGCACTCTGTCCCTCCTCAAAAAGAAAGACCCCGTTATCTACAAGAAGGATGTCATATTCTACAAGGAACCTGGTAAGAATCTGTCTGGACTAGTCCCGCTTTCCTTTCAACCCCGCGCTTATATAGTATTTATATTCCTGTACATAGGGGGCATATTATAGTAGTTTATTCTGTACCGTAGGGGGCAATACTCATGCAGTTTATTCGTATAGGGGGCAGTATTGATAGCAGTTATATTCTTGTACATAGGGAGGCAGTTTTCTAGATATTATATTCTTGTACATAGGGGGGCAGTATTATAGTTTGATTTCTGTACATAGGGGGCAGTATATGTAAGTAGTTATATTCTTGTCATAGGGGCAGTATTAGGAGTTATATCCTTGTACATAGGGGCGAAGGTATTATAGTGAGATTTATCTGTCATAGGGGGCAGTCATTATAGAGTTTTATATCCTTGTACATAGGGGGCAGTATTTAGAGTTATATATCTGGTAACATAGGGGCATGTATAGCTAGTTATATCCTTGTACATACTGGGGGCAGTCTTATAGCGTAAGTTATATCCTTGTAATTAGGGGGCATCTTATCGTCGTTGCTATCCTTGACATAGGGGCAGTATTATAGTAGTTTATCTCTGTACATAGGGGGCAGTATTATAGTTGTTTGCTATATGTGTACATAGGGGGCCAGTCTTATAGTCTTAAGTTCTCATATATATTAGTATCCTTGTACATAGGGAGGGCAGTATTATAGTAGTTATATTCTTGTACTCGGGGAGCAGTAATTATAGGTAGTTATTATTCTTGTACATAGGGGCAGTATTATAGTAGTTATAATTCTGTGTACATAGGGGGCCATTATAGTGAGTTATATTCTTGTACACAGGGGCAGTATTATGTAGTTATATTCTTGTACACAGGGGGCAGTATTATAGTAAGTTATTCCTTGTGAACCCCTCCATAAAGGGGGCAGTGGAGTATATAGTAGTTATTCTTGTACATGGGGCAGTATTAGTTATATATTACTAGTGCGGCAGGTTATTATTATTCCTGATACATGGAGGGCGTATTATAGTAGTTATATTCCTGTATCCATAGTGGGGCAGTAGTATATGTAGTTATTCTGTAATTAGGGGGCAGCATATTATAGTAGTTATATTTCTGTACATAGGGGGCAGTTTATAGTAGTATATTCGTGTACATAGGGGCAGTATAATGTTAGTTATATTCCTGTACATAGGAAGCCGTATTATAGTAGTATACAGTCCTGGTACAATCGGGGGCAGTATAATAGTAGTATATTCCTGTACATAGGGGGTGCAGTTCTAATAGTAGTTATTCCGTCCAATAGTGGGGCATATATAAGTAACATATAGATTTGTACAGGAAAGCATCTATGTGCTGTCTCTCACCTTCTGCTTTCTCTCCTTGAGCTCTTCTCTTTTCCTCTTCCTCCGATCGTCTTTCCTCCTCACCGAGTTTGCGATGGTTCTGGGGAAAGTTTTAACCTGGATACAGAAAACATTGTAGACCATTGATAATAACCTTATATAACATACACAATCAGGACTGACGTCTTTCACGGGCAAACAACAGAATTCACAGTGACCACTCCACAAATCGAGAATCTCCGGTTTCCCTCAAACCTAAATATTGAACTTTCTCTCAAAATATGACTGTTTCTGTAGGAGCTTTCCCCATCTGAGGTCTGAACACATTGGGAGCTTCTTCCAGGGCCGGGGGGCTGGAGGACGAGATGAGAAATTTGAACAACTCTGAGCACTTGTCTCTCATGCTCTACTGAAATACACCCTTAGAACTCACCATCTTCACCATCCTCCTCCTCCTATATCGAGGTTTGTAGGCACTTGTTCAGAAAAAAAATCCCTCAGATCGGCTCCCCTTCGTCTATTTCGATCGGTCCATATTGCTTAGATAATCTGCTCAGACAAAGCACCGAACCGTGATCCCCTATCGGCCGGATGTTAGGAGAGCCGGGGGGTAACATGGGGGGCTCCTCTGTACTCACCATCCCTACTATTCATCCTTGTCTCTAGCTCTTCTGTCTTGAGCCAGGCAATGTATCCTCTTCCTCCTTCTCCTGCGGAAAATCTGAGACAGTGTCACACTGTAAACCCACCTGACTAAAGCGGGGTCTCGCATCTAGTGCAACGCTACAATTCCCAAACATCCCCCTCCCCCTGAAAACAAGATCTGAAGATCTGTAGTCCTGCCCTAGACAGTTGACATGATGGCATCTATTGGAGCCCCATAGTGGCCAGAAGTGAAAAAAAACTAAACAAACAAACTTGATATATATTTGCATATTAGGTTGTTACCGGGGCCTCCCCGCTTCAAGAATAATCCCTGGAACGCGATTCGGCTCACACTACTTGTTTTTTTCGGTTTTCATACGTTTTTAGTTAATACAGATTTGCTGTTGTCCTTCCCTCTCTCTTATCATCGTCACTTTCCTATACAAATTTACGGAAACTGCAGTATCATAGGGGAAAAAAATTGTCATTAGTTGGTCTCCCGATGTGGGAGGAGCAAAGTTTATGTCACATTGCTCCTCCCTCCGTGTCACTCTGTAGTGGGAGAGCATATTCATGTCACATAGTCCTCCCTCTTCCATCTCACCCTGTATGGTAGGAGCAGACTAATACATAATATGTATATCTTACCTTTCTCGGATCTGTCGCTGTTCATCCATATACGTGGGGACTGAGCTCTCTGAAAAACAGAAAATTAGTTTGCATTAAATTCAAGGAGGACGGCCAGAACATAAATATATGGCCGCTTTCTCTCCCACTACAACACACACGCTGTGTCGGGCAGTGCACTCAATGAAGTTGTAGTACCCTGCACAACCTGAGGCCGAGTGGTGCTGTCTCCATGTGTTTTGTATAATCCCCTTCCATTGGCCGGTGCTGAGACCCCTGAGGCGTGGTCCCCGGTGTGTGGACCAGGTGACAATGATGACCCACATGCTGGACACCTCCCTACCTCATTCTGTATAATCTCCTCCTCTCCATCAGAGTTTTTCCTCTCGTATTTACTACAGGAGAGAACCATAAAGCGAGGTGAGTGACCCGGAACACATCACGTGCTGTAAACCCAAGGTTCCGGAACATGTCCTCACCCCTCTTCTCCAGGATGACTTTCCGCTCATAGTCCTTCAGGCACATCGGCTCTCCTTAGCGCTTTACTCTGGCCGGGAGCCGGATCATCATCATCATCATCTGAGGAGCAAAAACCCAGGAATTACACAGGGAGGAGAGGAGGGGGGAAGGGGGGACGAGAGAGCGCAAGAGAGACGAGGGGGGGGGTGGGGGGCTAGAGAGCGCAAGAGAGACAGAGGTTGGGGGCTAAGAGCCAGAGAGCAGAGGGGGGGGGGCTATAGAGCGCAAGAGAGACAGAGGGGGGCTAGAGGCGCAAGAGAGACAGAGGTTGGGGGGGCTAGAGAGCGCAAGAGAGACAGAGGGGGGCTAGAGAGCGCAAAGAGAGACAGAGGGGGGCTGAAGCGCAGAGAGACAGAGTGTTGGGGGCTAGAGAGCGCAAGAGAGACAGAGGTTGGGGGCTAGAGAGCGCAAGAGAGACAGAGGGGGGGGGGCTAGAGGAGCGCAAGAGAGACACGAGGGGGGGCTAGAGAGCGCAAGAGAGACCAGGGGGTGGGGGGGGATGGGGGTGAGGCGAGGAGGGGGGGGGCTAGAGAGCGCAAGAGAGGAGACAGTGGGGGGCTAGTACAGGCGCTAAGAGACAGAGGGAGGGGGGGCTAGAGAGCGCAAGAGAGACAGAGGGGGGGGGGGGCTAGAGAGCGCAAGAGAGACAGAGGGGGGGGAGCGCGGGGTTGAAAGGAAAGGCGGGACTAGTCCAGACAGATTCTTACCAGGTTCCTTGTAGAATATGAACTCTTCTTGTAGATAACGGGGTCTTTCTTTTTGAGGAGGGACAGAGTGCATAGAAGTCTTTGTCCACGACGATCTCCTACAAACATGGAGACAATTTATCATGTAGAGGCCAGGCGCAAGGACAGCCGGACACAGGTCATCTATAGATGGAAGGCTGATGGATTCACCAGCCTCTAGTGCTCAGATCAATGGTCGCTGCTTCTTGCTGACAGGTTCCCTGTAGCAGTGACAGCAGACATTGCTCAGCACTCCAGTCATCTTCACTCCCGAGCTGAAGGACTCGCTGTCATTTATTGCTTGTCGCCATAACGATCCTTCACTGTACAAGACACAAGGGAGGATAAGGTGACGGCCCTGATGAGAATATTGGGGGCACCAGCGGCATGCTAGGGCCTGCAGTTATGCCCGCATAGGGTATGCCTGGAGAACATGGATGGGGAGCATCGTGGGGGGGGGATTCCATCTGGGGCGCGGGCCAGGCCTGCGGGGGCCAGGGCGGCCTCAGGGTAGGACTGTCGGGGGGGCCGGGGCAAGGCCCAGGTTTAGGACTGTCGGGGTGGTGGGGGGGCGGGCAGGCCCAGGGTAGGACTGTCTGGGGGGGGGGGGGCCGGGGCAGGCCGGATGGGTAGGACTGGTCGGTGGTGGTTATGGGTGGGGGGTCGTGGGGGTAAGGTCTAGTGTCTTTTTTTCTCTTTCTGTTTTTTTCTTTTTTCTCATTTTTTTTTTGTTGTTTTTTGGTTCTTAGGGTTTTTGGTTTTTTTTTTGTTCTTTTTTTTTGTTTGCTTCTGTATTTTTTCTTTTTTTTTTTTTTTTTTGTTTTGTTTTTTTTTGTTGTTTTTTTTTTTTGGTTTGTCTTTTTTTTCTTGTTTGTTCGGTTCTTTTTTCCTGAATTTGTTCTCTCTATTTTTTTTTTCTCTTTTTTTGGGTTTTTGGGGGAGGGTTTTATTTTTTTATTTTGTTTTGATTTCTTGTTCTTTTTAGTCTTTTTTTTTTTGTTAATGGTTTTTGGGGTTTTTGTTCTTTCCCCTTTTCTCTTCCTGTCGTTCTTTGAATCTGTATCCTTTTGCTATTTTTCGTTTATTCCTGTTTACGCCCTTTTGCTCTTTTGTCCTGGTTTCGGGCCGCTTCCGTTTCTGATTGGCAGTTCGAATTTGTGGTTGGGGTGTGTGGGGGGGGTTTGGCGCGGGGCTCTTTTCCCCCTTCTTCCCACGGGGGAGATCTTTTCCTCTCACAGGGCCTGGGGCTCCTTCGGGCGTGATTCTGCCCTACCAGGGTGGTTTTGCATAGGGTTTACTCCCGGTGTGAGGCTACCAGTCCCAGCATGCCCCCACAGGGTCATTTCAGGCTGGAAAGAGATAACTAGCCGTCGCAGCCATCTCCGGGTCCAGAGCTAGACGATGGTTGCATCACCGGGGTGGGGGGGGGTCGGGGGTTGTAGTACCATAAACCGTCCCCTTAGCGGTTGATTACGTACACGCCTCTTGAAGACTCCTCCTTCTCCCGGTAACCGGATTGTAGCGCTCGGCGAACTTGTTTGTGGTTAATGCTCAGTGGGGGGGAGGGAGGGAAGGGGGGGGTTCGGCCATGCTTGTGCCGGATCAGGAAAACACTTTCCAGATGGGAACCGATCGGGTTGCCCACCCTTCAGGTGTTCATTCCTTCGAATGTTTGCATTCTCAATTGCGGACTGTCATCGCCGAACCCGGAGCTAGCGTCTTGTCGATTCCAACGTTTTCGCAACCACTCGTCTCTTCTGGGTGAGGGCGTGGGCTATATGCAGTGGGGCCTAGATGCGTTGGCTGAGCTGTTTTTCGGTTTAATGTCCCGGGGCCCATCGTTCCCCCTGGACGTCCTGTCACAAGGTTAAGGTAAGCGCAGTGTCCTGTAGTCCTGGCAGGGAGTGAATTCGTCGGGCCACAATCTCATTTATGACTAGACCATTAGGCGCATAAAAAAAGCAATAGGATGGAAAGGGTGGCATTGTACGCGTACATATTCCGTATGCGAGGATTCAGGGCAACGTGCACCCTCTAGTGTAGGTTCAGGGGGGTAACAAAATTCTCCTGTTTAAACAGTATTGATTTGCAGGGATTTTCTGTATGTATGTAGTGTCTTGTATTGTTTGGAGGTCTTTTGGGGGTGGGTTTTAAAACAGAAGCGCGTTGTGGATTTATCGGGGTATGCTGGCGTATGTTCTGTTCTGTGGTCGTTTCCCCCTTGGGGCATGCACGTGTATAGTTGGTGCCCCCGGGCGCCGGCCAGTGCCGGGGTCTGGCACGCCAGTGTTAGGGGGCACCAGTGTACATAATCTGTAACAGTGAGGATATAATTAGTTGGTAGGGCCGTGTGAACACTTCCGCTTTGTCGTAAGCCTGTGGTTGGTGTAATAGCTCTAAACTGGAGCCGGGGGGGGATGTGACCGCCAAGTTCTGGTAGGCCCTGGGGGGGGGCGAGTTGTGTTGGGGGTGGTGGGAGGTTGGGGTGGGTGTGGTACTGGATATAGTTTAGAAAAAAGGCCTTCTTATTAAGTAACCATGGGCGGGACCTAGAACAGCCTCCGGCCAATACTACCCTATAGATAATCTGCTCTCTGCACAGGTCACTGCAGTGTTATTACGATAATCCCAGAGAACCCTGTATGAGGATGAAAAGACTCTCTTTCTCGATGTCTTGTGTGGTGGGGGGCTGGTTTTGGTGTTCACATTGTATGGCGAGCTTATTAGTACACTCTTTACAGACGCCGTCCCGGGTTTTATGTGCTGGGGGGCCCAGGCAAGTCTCAAGTGACTTCTCGGCTGGTCGACCTGTTGCTGTGGGGTTTGTTACAAAGCATTTGTGGTCATGCCATTTTTCATTTCAGGCTTTCAAGAATAATGCTTCGCACGGTGTACACATGTGGCACAAGGTTATCAGGTACGGATTTGAGCGGTGGGCTCTGGGTGGGGTGGATTTTTTCTATTATCACAGAAATTTTGGAATAAAGACGATGACAATAATCTTTTTGCATTGAGGGGGGGGGGGATTGTTGGGGGGTGTGGGGTGGTGTTTCCGTCCTCGGGCACCGCTCCGTGGGGCGCTCTTGATAGACGCAGGTCCACTACTTACGGTTGTTTTTCGGCATGGCAGGGACAGCGTTCACTAGAGCCCAGTACACACAGTCCCCCGGGGGGGGGTGGTGGGGCTTGCTGGTCTTGTGAAAGTTAAGGAAACTTCGATATGTGCATCTGGGTTCTTTATTCATGTCGGCCGGCCTGAGTGTTCATGGAGTCGGTGTGTCCGTGGTCTCTATTCATGGTTTGGGGGGTTTGAAAGGTCCTGAGGCGTGTGTGTGGTCGTTGAAACCATTTAGCGGGTGGGGGTGGGTCGGGGTGTGACATCTGGGGTCGTGGAAAAGATCAGTTAGTGGGGTCTAAAATCGTCTGGCTATGATGGCATCAAGTCAGTTGTAGTTTTAAGGAGTGGGAGGGGGTTTTTATTGGGTGGCGGCTGAGTGGTTGGGTTGGTGTCGCACGAGGCTCGTATTTTGTATCAGGGGGGGGGGGTGGGGGATGGGGGGGCACCTACCATGTTATTTTAATTGGTGTGGCTTCCGTTGGTGTGTTTCCTATGGGGGGGTAGGCAGTGAGGGTCTTGTGGTTGGCCGTGTGTGGGGCGTGATTTGAGAGTGGAATGAACCGTAAGCTTGTCATGAGCGCGGCTGGGGGTGGATGGGGGTCGTGTGTCAAGCAGGGTCGGTCCCGGGGGGGGTGGGGGGGGGGGTATGGGTGGGTGCGAGGTAGGAAGTGCTGGCGGGGGGTTGGTGGTCACGTACTGAGGAGTTTGTGGGTCTTTGGTTGCATAAGGTCGATCCCGGTTGATCCTGGCACCTGGTCTTGGGGCCGTGGGGTTGAGCTCCTAGGCAACCTGTTCGTGGGGGTCCCGGTTATGCTTAAAGAGGCGCCCGTTGTCGTGATGGAAGGGGTGCTGTGATGGTGGTGGGGGGTCTGGTAGGAACTCGACGTGGGCGGTGCGGTGGGGGAGTTGTTGGGGTGGGGGGGGGCGTGGATGGGGTGGGCGGGGTGGTAGGGTAACATTTGTCTGCCTTGTATCGAATGAGAGAAAAAATGTCTCGTCTGGGGGGGGAGTAATGAGAATCAAGAGGGCCCGAATAATAGGTTCCGAGGTGTCTGGGTCTCGGGTCGGCTCTCTATGGTGTTATGTTGCACATCTCACAGCCCGTAGGCAAGTGCCTACAATGTATGGATAAAGAAATTGCTGAGCATGTCGGAGCGTTGGGTAGCTGTGTGGTGGTCAAGTTAAAACATAAAACCTGTAACAACTGAGGTAGTAATAAAACACAAATAAAAAAAGAATCGCCTTTATAAAAGTGACCAAACAATTCCAAAGTCCCAACTATTAATGGTTAATAATAAAAACTGGTAAAACCAGTAGACAACCTTCTCCTTCCGATGGGTTTGTAATAAATACCCAAAATTCATAATTTTTACATGAGGAACGTGCGTATCGAATAAAAAAGAAAGAGAAAAAAAACCTGCCAGCGGTAGGAGGGGTGGGGGGGGGGGGGTGGGGGTGGGGAGTGGGACCCAGTGATGGGGGGGTATAGGTGGAGGGGCGGGGGGGGGAATAACCAGGGGGGGGGCGGGGGGGGGGGGGGGGGGGAGGGTGCGAGAGGGGTGGTGGGGTGAGTGTGGGCGGGGCGAGGGGGGGGGGGGGGGGGGGGGGGGGGGGGGGGGGGGCGTGGGGGGGTGTAGGGGGGGGGGGGGGGGGGTTGGGGGGGGTAGGAGGGGGGGGGGGGGTGGGGTTGGGGAGGTGGGGGGTGTTGTGTTGTGGGTGGGGGGGGGGTGGGGGGGTGGGGGGGGGAGGGGGGGGGGGGGGGTTGGGGGGGGGGGGGGGGTAATTGGGGTGTTGGGGGTTGAAGAGTGGAGAGTAGTTTTGCTACAGTGTGCCGGGGTTGTAGAGCGGTGGTGCGCACCTCTTGTGGGCTGGGGCTGGCCATGGTTGGGGTTTTCTGGTCTGCTCGTGGTTGTGGCACTGCGGTGTAAATATATTGACGTGCAGCAATTGTGCTGTGTTCTTGGAGGGTGTTGCCGTATTCTGTAGAAAGTGGGGGACGCTGTCCTCTTTCTTTACGGTAACGGGGGGTAGGCCATACGGGGGTAGGAGAGTGGGTGGGGGTGAAAGGACGAGAGGGTAGGGAGAAGGGAGCCTGCGCGTGCTGCGGGCGGGTTGCCACTGGTTCCTCGAGTAATGAGGGTGGGAACTCTAGGCGGCTGGTGAGTATACGTCCCCCATTGACGGCAGTTGTGAATGTAGCCTAGATAGCGGGAAACATCTGAGTTTATTTTTAATTAATAAAAAAAAAAAAAGCAAGCAAAGATTTTTAATACCGTTCGAAATGAGTGCAGAGACTCTACTGAACACTTTCAAAACAGCTCAGACTAATTAATCTCAAACCACAGAATCATGAGGGAAATTAAGAGAATAAACAATTAACGTGTGGTCATCTATCACAGACAAAAAAAAAACGTTGCTCACAAAGGGAAAAGAACACTAGCAGGCCAATCGGAATGCTTGAGTTTTTATCAATCGAAGAAACCAAAAGTCGTAAAATGAATGGGAGCCTAAGACCATATACAAAGTACACAGGAAAAGGTGAGAGAAACATCTGCAACAAACGCCCGTCCGACCACTGCTCTAGGTCCTTCGCCCAACTCATCTATTGTCGATTACAAATTATAGACCTCGGGTCTTGGACTGACCTTGTTGACTATAGAGCAACGTTTTGTTTCATTAATGAAGGACACTACGAACTAAAGATGGGGGAGGCAGGGGCCATAATATCGTTTTTTTGAACTTCTAACTTTTGATATTCAGAAATAGAGTTCAGTAGCAAATGAGTGGGTCAGGGTTAAAAGAAAGCAAAAAGCAGACTTTAGAAGTTACCCAATTAAATCAATTGTAAATCTGCGTGTAAAGGATGGCCAAGACCCAAAACTGTTGTAAATAAATTTTGTGGGTTGTGTGATGTGGAGAAAAAAGATTCATAAACAAACGGAGGGTACAATCCGGATAGCAACCCGGGGACATTAGGAGAAAAGGCGGGAGGACAGGGTGAGTCAAAGCAAGGGGGAAAAAAGAAGAAAGGCCAAGTAATTCACTATCGGGGGACTCAGAAGAGTGCAGGGATTAAAAGGGTCCAAGGGCTACAACTAGAGCGTTTGGATCAGGGTTATCAGGGGGAAGAAGCTAGCGATGGCAGAGCTCAAAATATTATTACAGGATATTCATATGAACCTGTTGGACCTGGACAACGGGGCCGCTTTTACAGAGAGCTTGTCGCAACTACAACGTATTTTCACAATTTTACTTACACAGAACCCCATGTTGCTTAGGAAACATTACAAAATATATTCCCCAAGACGTTTTCACAAGCCAATTTCCATATTAAATTTCTTACTTTTTTAACCAATATGTACATTTATATGGCTGATAATAAGAGATAAACAATGAAATTGTAATGGTACTGAGGGCCCTGTTTTACAACAGTTCACAGTAACCTTCTGAATTTTCAATAGCACCAATTAGAGTTCATCTTCAATCATCTCTTTAAAACTGCTCTGGGGAAATGAGAGCTGGCTCGGGGTGATTTTTTTGGTTGCGCTCTTCTCTCTCGCGACCCCTCTTCCCCCTCGCTCTGCCTTCTCTTCTCATCTCTGCGACCCTTTGCCCCCTCGCTCTCCTTCCTCTCTCGCCCCCGCACTCTGCCCCCTCGCGCTACCTTCCTCCTCTGCGGCCGCCTCTGCCCCTCGCTTCTGTGCTCTTTTCTCTCTGACCCCCCCCTCTGCCCCCTCGCTCTCTTCTTTCTCTCGCGGCCCCTCTGCTCCTCGCTCTGCTCTTCTCTCTCTGCTGGCCCCTCGCCTGCTCTTTTTTCTCTCGGCGACCCCTCGCTGCCTCCTCGCTCTGCGCTTTTCTCTCTGCGCCCCTCTGCCTCTCGCTCTCTACTCTTTTCTCCTCTGGCCAACCCCTCTGCCTCCTCGCTCGCTCTTCTCCTCTGCGGCCCTCTGCTCCTCGCTCTGCTCTTTCTCCTCTGCGGCCCCTCTGCCTCCTCGCTCGCTCTTTTCTCTCTGCGAACCCCTTCTGCCTCCTCGCTCTTTGGCTCTCTCTCCGCTGCTACCCCTCTGCCTCCCCCCTCTGCCTCTTTTCTCGCTGCGCCCCTCTGCCGCCGCGCTCTGCTCTTCTCTTCTCTCGCTGCTCTTTCTCTCTCTCTGCGCCCCTCTTGCCCCTTCTTCTTCCTTCTCTCTGCCCCCTCGCTCTGCTCTTCTCTTCTCCCTCGCTGCTCTTTTCTCTGCTCTCGGCGGCCCTCTGCCCGTCTCTTCCTCTCTCTCCCCCTCGCTCTCTGCTCTTCCTCTTTCAGCCTCTCTGACGCTGCGCGGGGCTGGTGCTTAATAAGGTGAAGATCTGGAGAGGAATGACGCTCCTTGGAGCGGCCATATACAATGTCCTCCGAACTCCGCCAGATTTTACTGAAAAAAGACGCCGAGCTCGGAAGTCCAGCGAGAGGCAAAAAAAAAGGCTGACGGCGGCTGCGTGCGTAGCGTATATGTTTATACTGCTTCTCTACCTCAACCACTACTTACCCCTCCCTCCTCCTCTGGTACCGCACGTCCCGGAGAGAGAACTGGGCCTGCGCGTGTTCGACGGGCTGTAGCCTTAATGGAGCTGAGGGCCCCGGACACTAGGTTAATTCTGTCTGTACCTTTCTTCATTTGTGTATGAAACATGTCATGTATGTAACTTACCAACACCCAGTTGCCTTGTTGCTGAACCTACTGCATGGTCCTGACACCATCGTCATATGTCCAGAACACCCCCATATCTGCACCCGCCCTCCTGCTATCACCCCAGCATTGCTCTCATCACCTCTCCATTCCCTCCCGCACATGGCGTCTGGACGGAACACGCTCCACGGAGAGACCCTTTTACATGTCCACCAACCTCGCAAACTCCTGCTGACAGAAGAACAAAGAACCAACCGCAAAATGACCGCTGTGTATGTCGCCACTGCCCCCTTCCCCCAGGCTCATACTGTTGTCCATTGACGGTCATCATAGAGAATTAGATACTCATGCCCCTGTCAAAAATGGCTGAACCATTCTTATAAAGTTACAAATTGGTGGTTGCATTTACCCCCACAGAGGGAGCTCAATTTATGACAGTCCGACGTTGGCTCCTAATCTCCCTCTAGTGGTAGCTGAAGGACACCATTGTATCATGCAGAATTTTGGAGCGCTGATTCTTGATATCTGCTGCTGGGAAAGCTGGGTTGGGACCAGTACTGGTTTCTAGACCTAGAACTTGATTTCCTAGACTCCTGGAGACATTTATGACTCATATGCTCTCTGTATTACAGGGCAACTTTGCAAATCCCGTAGTCTAGGAAAGAGGGGTGCATTGCTAGCTATAAATAACCATAGTGGTTGTCACCACCAACTTTCCGATTTGTCTTTTTGCATTTAAGGGGTGCGCACTTGAGGAATCAACGGAAGGGCAGGGACTCTTGGACAACAAACACACGACTACGGCTATCTCCCGCACCCCGTCACCATATTTATGCCCTAACCATACTGACTGTCCCTTTGTTTTGGAGCAGTGGTTATGGATATATCTCTCTCTCTCCTCTTCTCTCTCTATTCGCCTGGCGTCGTTTATGTCCTTTTGTCTTTATCTCTTTTTGGGGGGCTCTCCTCCTGATCCGCCCTGTTTCCCCGGCTCCCCCCTGTCATTGCGCCGCCGTTTGTTCCCCTTTCGCCTTAAAAGTGGCCGTCAGGATGCACTCCTCGAGCGGAGTAAGAAAGGATTTGTAAGAAGTGTCTCTGCCCTGGACCTTTTGCCCTTGTTAAGTGTTGTTGTGTGTTTTGGGGTTAAAGTGCGTGATATTAAAATGGGGGGGGGGGGAACTCACGGATGTGGGGTCCCCACATTGGTTTGGTCCATGACCTGCTTTCACTCAGGTCCATTCAATGATGGGTTTCGCTGCGTACAGCTCAACCACTCACACAGTTCGGCGCTGGGGCCGGATGAGGCACTTGTTTGGAAGAGACACACGGCTGTGCACTTCCACATGTTTACATCTCGTAAATGCAAATATAAAATAAAGATAGAGAACCCCGTTGAACCGGGAGGTCGAAGGACTTGTGAGCCATCGGGGCCCACGAGGGGGCGCTCTTATAAGTCAAGGGACCTCGTATCTTGGTCATCGTCGACAGCTCCTTTTGATGTGTCCGCACTATTCCGCCACACCGCCCATAAAGATGTACACGCAGCTTGCTGAGCATGCAGGTGTCCTAAATGGGGAGGTGGGATTTAACTAAGAGGTCTCTGTCCCACATCTTTTGAGCTTTTGCGCTCTCTTTCACACAAGTTGCAAGGGCACAAAGATTTAGGCCGCAGTCACACGTACCGCTAGGCGTCCTCCCTACGCGACGCTAGTGCACAGGGGAGGTCCTCGGTCAAAATGCACATGCGTTTTCCAGGGAAACCATGCTATTGTTAAGCCGACGCATCGTTTCTCTGGAAACGCATGTGCCGGTTTGGGCCGAGGACCTGCCCCCTGTGCGCTAGCGTCGCGTTACGAACACGCCTTTAGCTGTACTGTGACCGCGGCTTATTCCATCAAAAAGGAATGGCTTCCCCACTGAAGTGAGTGATGGTCCTTCCCTTCCCAAACTTAAAGGGGATGGAGCAGTCATTGTTGTTTGACGCTGGACCCTCCACCGATCCTGAAGAACAGGGGTCCCGCGCTAATTTAATGGATCATCCGGTCGAACTACCTACTCCGCCCCGTTCTTACTGTGGGAGCATTGGAAATTGCTAGCACAGCGCCAAGCATCTCTGGGCACGACATTCACTGTCTGAGGGGCTGTAATACCTAGCGCTGTGCTTCAGCAATTTCTGACACTCCCATAGTATGAATGGATGAGGCCGTATTTTATGCTCCCTCTGCTCCATTACTTAGCAGTCGACGCCCACCCGATCATCTCTCTTGCTCCTTTGGTTGTGGTTTAACTGTGGGTCCCCAAGTTTGGAACGGGGAACTTATGAGAACCTTTGACCCCATAGAAGTGCATCTAAATATTTTTGTCATGTACAACTGATCACCAAGACGCAGCCCGGATAAATGCACAATCAAACACATTGGTGCCCCTTGCTTCAAGCCATTGCCGTGATTGGCCAGGGGGGACCGAACGCATGCGTTGTGTAGATCCTACATGTGTACCATATTGCTAAGGCCGTGTTTCACACAGCTTGCTTTCGTTTTGAACCCAACATAACTGCTCCTACTGCACTCATGTTTAGGTAAACTTTTTGCGTTACTAAATTTGGATCACAGGAAGAGCCTTTTGTGTGGCGCTTCATAACACATCGTAACATGCCATGTGTGTCGGAGAGTAAGAGCAGAAAGCGACAAGGGAGACAGGAGATAATAGAAGACGAAGATAAAGAAAGAAAAGAGAGAGGTAGAAGAAGCCCGGCCCAGTTGATTATTATTAAAAGCGACTACTGCCAATAACTCCATATCAATGTCCGGCGTGACATAAACTACTAAACTCTACTCTCAGCCATATGGCGCCCACATAGTGATCCGTTGTTTTTTTTACTGCCTCTTTTTGTCAGTTCCCTTCACTGTACTCCCTTGAATTCTATTCATGGACTACAAGATGGCTAGACTTGATTGGGAACTTGTAGGAACGCACTTTATAATTAAAAAAGAGCGCCACACAACCTGTCCTGCAGTCTGTGAATGGAAACTGCAGCTGGTCCAACTACCACCCCCATCAAGACTATTAGGACATACTTGAGTTACCAACCTGAATGTCAGTCCACTTCCCTTATTTTGGGGGGTTTTTTGGGCCGCCCTCTCTGGCATATGCCTTGCCGTGAGTGGCTCCTTTAAGAGTTGTGCCACCTTTGGCTTTACCTGAGCCTGCCTCTGACGTGACAGGTTGCACACAGAGGAAGAAAGGGCAGCCATTAAGGTCGACACAGTTGGCATCACCTTCTAGCAGCTCTGTGACTGTCCCTTTCCTACATATCACACTCGTCACCATGTCTGCATCTGCCGTCTTCGCGTCCCTGGACCTGAAGGGAAATAAGGTTCCCAGAGTACCTACCTGAAGAGCTGAGGAATCACTTCCACTCTGCTCTCGGTAGTACTCCATTTTCCCATGATCCTTGTAAGCCCCTCTATTGAGGGGATACGCCGGTAGATGTAGTTTAGAGTGCATTACCTCTATGAAGGATATGGAAACTTGTATTAGTTCATAACGATACCTTGGAGTACTATAAAAGTGTAAAAGCTTTAAATATACACTGTCTGTAATAAGACCCATACATTTGGATTTTATTTTGCATGTCATACTTGAGGGCTTGCATGTGTTTTTTGTGGTATAAAAATACACACATACATTTGCTTCTAGAAATAGCACCACAAATGTCTGTAGGTTGTGTCTGGTAGTGGAGTCTGACGCCACTAGTGGATGTGCAATACTGCACGGAAGCTGTAACATGAAGTGTGCAGCCAATGTTTTTTTTATAATTCTGGAACACCCCTTTAAGAATTTGGGGTTGGTCATCTGGGGTGGTGTGGTAACACTACACTTGGTCACACATGACGCAAATAGGGGGTGGCTGACTTCTAATGCCCATAAAAGGAAGAGGAGGGGAAAGGAGGAAGGAGTTTTCATGACCATTGAGGAAACTATACATTGCCCAGGCAACAGGCAAGTTCATAATGTGACAGAGTCGCCCTATTCCGAGATGCCAATATTAGTGTACCCTCTACGTCAAGCGGAGGCGTTTTTCTGTGTAACGGGGACTTAAGTATGTGTTTTGTGCCAATCTTTAAGTCCTAGCAGTCTTTCATTGAAAGGGGATGTCTTGGCTGAAACATAGCTCCTTATTAAGGGACAATTTTGAGAGTTGATTATTTCCCCAGTGTGTTACTTCAAATCAGTTGCGACAATAAGTTTTGTACCCATCCTTAACCTCTATGGGATCCATCCTTTCTGCAGGCCCCATCATACTGCCGGAATGTATAAGGTGGGGACATCATTGGCAGAGATTGACTCCTGTCATCGCCCCTGGTGGTCCCGAGGGAGATAGAAGTCAACCTTACGGCCGGCTCTTCTCTATCACGCAAATTCCACTTCTTATGGATCAACACAGCAACCTCTACGGCGATCCTACCTGTTATTACAGAGCGCGAATGCTAATATAAACATTAATGTGTAACCCTGCGACCAAAAGTGGACATTCCTTTAGTTTATACCAGCAGACACCTATTAAGTCTTACAAGACAGGTCAGATTGTCTCTTGGCACGTTCTGTTGTACCAGACCCAAAGTAATTGCTTCATGGAGGTACCCACCCATAGTAATCACTCGGATTGTTGGTATCATACTCTGACAAATAGATCGTCTCCATCCACACCTCAAACCTCTGGTGTCTGTTGGTGATTTCGTATGACCCCGTTTGAGATTTTTAAGGTTTAGTCCTTAACGTGTTCTGTAGTGGTCGCATAACCAAAAGAACGCCCCGCGGCCCGGGTCTACTCTTTCCTGTATAAAGTTGTAGAGGTAGTGAACGTCCACACGCAACGGACAGGGTCACCAGGGCAGTCCAATGGGTCTGGCTCATGTCTAACGGGCTTCCTTCTCCTAGTAGGTTTTCCATGTACTTCAGGAGTAGAAGACGAAAGCATCCGGGACAACTTTGTCCATTGTCTAGACCGCTGGACGAGGTGATGACTTTTGGTTTCCTCAGACCACAGACAGCAAGATTCGTCAGAGTAAGTTCATCGATATCGGAAGTAATATTCATTTTTAGACCAAGTTTTTGACCTCGCGGACTCCTCGGTCTTCCTTCTGTAATTAATACTAGACCGACCAACATCGGTGGACCCTCCCCTCTTTTGTAGAGCTCGTGCTTCTCTAGGTCAAAGTCTACATGTTGCCCCTTGATATATTGTAGTCATTGATGTATAACACTCATTGGATACTGGGTAAAGAATCACACCCAGCCTGCGCAGATTCTTACCGAAAAGGAAAAACGGCATCCATCACAGCTCCAGCGGCGCTTCTCCTGCGTTGGATCGGGTCCAACCGTGATGCGATTAAGAGGCAGGTCCTCGACGTGTCCCCCAGGTGGCGCTGCTGCGCTGAAGAGCATCGAAACGCACTCGAGTTCACCGGTCTATCCGTGACAGGAAGTGCAAGCTCCGTCGACCCTGTTTTTTTTTTTTTAATTCGGGCGGTTTTTTCCGAATACGTCGGTTTTTCGTTTCGGGGAAGCCACGCCCCCTTAGGTCCGCTGTGCCATGCGGCCGTCGGGTAACACGCCAGGAAAACGCGAATCGGGCCCTTAGTAAATAACCCCCCCATTGTCCTGTAATCTCCCTAGACAAGCATGGGTCGCGGGTATGAGGAGTATTGGGTGGGCAAAACATGTTTGGGGTCTACAAGAAGGTGCGTTTAGTGGTTGTTTGTTGAGGAAGAGTCAGCTTAGTTCTTAACCTTGCTCTCACCTAGGAGACATCACACACAAGGCAAACACAGATTGGACCGCCCAGTCCCGGGTGCCCCACGACTGGAACCAATGCAGTGTCCTTGAGGTCTGGAGGGACTCAATAAAGAAGGAACGAAGTCTTCATAGACGTCATTGTATCTGTTAACTTGCTGGTGGGTATCTCTTCATTTGTGGAGTCCTTTTTACGGAAGTGATTTTTACCCCGACGACAACAAGTGCTGATGTGTAATGAAGCAACCCGGATATAGTTTAATATTGCCATATGGATTTATTTCAGGTGACAGTAACGCAGCGTGTACCACTAAGTGAGATTGTGGAGAGTGTTGAAATCTCAAAAGTCTTGCCCTCTGAGATGCCCCCACGGATAAGGCTTGGATTGAATGACAGCAGTCCTTTCGAGTAACCTGGACGTGAAGTACCAGGTAGTGGGATGTAAGGGAAGGGCACTGGAAGGGGTGACCTGAGAGCCAGAAGGAAATGTGACCCTCCACCAAAGCCAGGGGTCATAATAAATCTATAAAGGTGCGATAAAAGGCAGACGTTTTTCTAGGAAGAAGCAACAAATTTGTGAATATTGCTAGAAGAATGAGGGCCTATAGCTTTTTATTATAAAATCGGAAGAGGTCACTTGCTGTCTGAGAGAGGGAGAGATATCTTTGTACAGTAGGGATGATAACTTATCCCTGAGCCATCAAGTACAGGCGAAGATCCACCATACGGACTTCCCAATCCGATCCTTGTACCCTCGGTGATGGTGGGCCAGAGGTAGGGACCATGTTAGTCAAGGCTCCCCTAATGCCATGGATATTTGGAGAAGACACTTAGTTGTGAAGACCTAAAGACCAAAGAACCAGTTTTTGTTCTCATGTTCTAAAAGTGATGGCAGGTTGGTAAGTCATGAAATGCGGAGTGCAGGTTGGTAGTCAGAAATCAGGATGGCAGGTTGGTTACATGAAATAGGGATGGCAGGTGTGGATTTTGTCACTAAATGCCTATTAAATCTATTTGAAGAAAGCTTCTCAGGGACCCTCGTCCTAACAGCGGAAGGACTTATAAGATACTTCGGACTGTTATCAAGTAAGTAACATGTGGGTTTTTTTAAACTATAATTTAGTGTTGATATAAGTACTGTCTTGACTTTGACCAGGTAATAAGATAAGACTGTGGAGCTTGAAGATGTAAAATTCCACCAGTGACGTCCGGATCTCCCCGTGTCGATACACGACCGCACCATCTCATTGTTTTCCTCCGTGATGTGAGTTTTAGCTGAGTCCTTACCGATCTGAATCAGTACCCAGTCTAGGAAACGTACAGCAATCGTTTTCTACTGATATTGTAGTTGTGCGTGTGCTATCTAATCTTCTGTGATGCTGACATGGAATGGATGATTTTTTCCCAGATTCCGTGCATACCTGGAGAAACATTACTAACCTTTGACATTCGTAGAGATCACTAGAACTCGAAGGTTGGACTCTACAGCTTGAGCAATAGTAGAGACTTATTCCTGGGACTTGAATTCAGGGGCTGGGACCCTTTTGTTTGAAAGAGCGGCTATCAATGTGTATATTCATCCATACGTCCAACCTTGATTGGATCGAATCAAGTCTGACAATTCCGCCACAGTCGACTACGAAACTCATGGTGAGAGTAAAGCTTGGAAAATAATTACAAAAACATTCTGATAAAATTTTTGGAGGCAACCCTCAGAACGAACCTGAGTTTGATTGTTGATCCTGGGACCACGTCGTTCGTTAGAGATTTTGAAGTTTCTCCTCAATTTGAGGTTGTAAGGGGTGGAAGAATGGATTGTGACGCGTAGAGTGGATAGATGTGTATCATGCGTTGTTCTCTTCTTCTTAGTTTTTTGGGCACAGACTAAGCTTTGTGTCAAATTTTATCTTCTCCAGCCAAAGGGTCAGTTTAAGAACAATCGGGGCAAACCGTAAGGGAGAGTTTCAGTTCCTGTTCCAAGTGATGCAGATCTCCAAAAATTTCAAGACCAGTGTGGGGGCTCGTGCTAATATTCCCCGAGAAAAGTGGTGTGGGACATAAAGTCTTCCGGTGAGTAAATGACTTGACACTACGATTATTTTGTTGCTCCTTCTCTCTGTCGGATCAGAGCTGTATCTCTTGGGACAGGATTAGCTTTTTTGGTCAGGGTGACCTCCTGTGCTACCTATGTTAAGTGCGAAACCCAATTTGTGATCACCATTTTAAATTCATATCTCTTATCATCTGTCACCATTGTGCAGGGGGAGGAGAAAGGAGTGTCGAGGAGGGCGCCTCGGGCTCCGAGCGTGAGAGGACAAGAGTTAGAAGGAAAACTCTCCAATAGCGCAAGTTCGAAATTCCTTATTTACATGTCCGGGATCCAGGTAAATGAATAACTTACTGTGAAATTTTAGTGATATTGTCCTCCTTATGGAAGCGGCATTTAGTCCACTAAGTTCAGGAAAATGAGGACCACAAGACCATGGGCATTGACCCCTACCTACCAGTAAATCTTGGGTTTCATGTTGAAATGGGAAAAGAGGAGAACATTTGATTCCTACTATTAGAACTATTTTATATATTTGTATTATTATAGTTTTGTCCTTTCTAAGGTTCGTAACATGAAAAGTATAGACAAAGATGGATACCAAGCTCGTCCATGGTCATATTAGAACTCAGGTGGAGGGACGTGAGCAATATGAAAGAAGGCGCAGCACATGAATTTTTTAACTACTCCTAAGTACCCTTTTCTGACTTCAACATGAAGCCTAACCTTTCTTGTTGAAATATGGTTTAACAGGCCCAAGAATGTGGGCACTACCAATACCCTGGTGTTCATGGTACATAGAGCACTCATATTTGTTAAGTCAAACTAAGAAGGCCACTAATACCACTTATATGACATAGCCAAAGACTTAGATATTTGTTTGGTCTTTTACTTACCTGACACTTTTTTGGACAAGATATTCTTCTCTTGGGTTATAGATCACATCAGAGCACCTGCCCCCAAGACTGTTCTAAGCTCAACAAGATTCAATAGGTTGAATTCTACCTTTCCCCAAACCTTTGTATTTCGTTTTTTCTTCTTAGGCCTGAGGTGAGGTTCTTGTAGGGTCCTCTTCTAAGACTTTTTTGAAGGCGTTTTTCAAGGTTTCCAGGAAAAGGGTCTTGGTTATAATCTCCAGGGTTTGTCTGTGACATTCCTAACTGGACTATTGCTACAATTATACAATGGGTTTGATGCCATTCTAAAAAGTCAACTATTTAGTGAGTAAGAAATATGTGGTGGATTGTATAAAGTAATGACCGTCCTTCCAAAAACAGCGAATGACGAGTGTTGTAACCCATTCCCACTGACTGTTGCTGATGACGCTGCATCTGACAATAGGATTGGTCGTCCGAGAGATTGCTTATTTGGTAGCGAGAAGCCTTCCCTTAGGCCACACTTCCATGACCAATTCCGGCAGGAATTTTCACTCTTCCACGTGTCGGATTTACAACCCAGAGATCGGTGACTTAGACTTTTTTAAACCCTGACATAAAAAAATGTTCCCTGTGACTGCTGATGTAATCGTACCTCTTGGTGAGGATTGTTGACTACTGGACATGCCTCTACTACGCACTTGAGATCTTTTGCCCAGTTTATAGACCTTCAGAGGGTCCCTAAGCTCCCCTTTTCGTAAGACTTTTCACATTTTGCTCCTTTTCCCTTCCCCAATTCTTTGCATTTTTTTATTTATAAAACATTCAATTTTTTTTCTGTTTTTATTTGCCAGATTACCAATCCCACAACTGTTTGCCGCCGGATTTATCCTCCTTGTGCATTGCTCCTTTCCCACCCTCGTCCTACATTTCCTACTCTTTTTGTATTCCTCGTCAAAAACCAGAGCACTGAAAATAGTTTTCCTAGACAGATCCGTTCCCCTGCAGTATAGATGGGACCCCCCATCAATGTTTCGCAGTCACCCCATTACCAGTGGGCTGAGATCACCCTAATCCTAGACCTCTCTGTATGGCCCCTATGATGTGTGTGTATACATTGAATGTGCTTCTTCAGGACATGTTGTAAAGGGCTACCTTGAATTCAAACTCTCTACTCAAAATGTAAAAAGATCACAACTCAAGTGAAATTTTATAGTTTTTTTTCTTAAAGGGAAGAGTCCTCAAACAAATTTGTACCGAAATAAATATCAATTTTGTATTACTTTTAAAAAAGCTAATTATCATCATTATATTAGTATTTTTTAAATTATGGGAGACGGTTGAATCTGCAGTGAAATAACTCCATGGATTCTTGAGGCAGCCATTTTTAAATGTTAAATAACGTTTATTAAATCCTGGTGTTTTTTTGTGAAATACCAGTGTAGGCTTTGAATAAATTTGGTTGAATAATATCAACCCTAAAATTGCAAATGGCTGCCTCTTGGACACCTCCATTTTTCATGGTGTTTCCCATTCATAAATGTATGTATTTAGAGTTAAGGGGGGGGGGGGTGTCTGTTTTAAAACTGAACACAACTTTTTATTTTGTTCTAATCAGATTTTTTTAAATTCTTTTTTTTTTTTTGGCATTTGGATCTTCATTATTGGTATCATAAAAATTCTGATCTATGGGATTTGGGTGGTAATGGTTATAACAAATACCCACAAGACTAATATCTCTCATATAGATGCTAAGACCGGTTCATCCCTCTGCAACAATGCCCCAATGTTGACCTTCTCCCTCTCTATAGGGAGGGGTTGCAGGGTGCGGTCACACGTTGCATTTTGAAACGCCATTACTTACAGCTGAAGGAGAGGTTGATTTGCCCAATTACATTTATGTTAACGAACATGTTAACCCCATGCATAAACGTTTAGTGTTTACAGTGTAAATTTTGTGTTTTCTAATTAGGCAAATCAATTCTTCTCACTGTAGTAATGCGTGTTCAAAACCCATAAACGCACCACACGCCACATGGTGAGCTCGCCCTCGGGTATGTTTTTTATCGGCTGCACACAATTGGAATCTAGAAACCACTGAGGACCGAACTTAAGCTTTTAAAGAAATTCGCAGATCGGTTCAGGTTGTCGTTTCTTTTCAGATAAGTAAGCTTCTTTGCATAAAATCAGAAACTGGTTTAACCCTTTTGGTTGATGTGATATGTACTTTCCTGTTTTCAATAACTATTGCCCAGAGCAAAAAATATATATGTCGGTAATAGTGAAGGGAAGTGCTGAATCAAAACCTGCTTCTGTGTCAAAAAAAAAAAACAAAAAATAACCGTGCTGCTATTTAAAAAAAAAAAGGGTTTGGTTATATCACGCGTGTGTCTGGGGTGTTGTATTACCGCGTTCTGGTTAATATATATGTATATTATATATATATATATATATATATATTGTATCTATGTGTATGTCACATGGAGTTCCACGGCAGATGTCAATAAGGGGCTCCAAAAATACGAGGGGGAAAAACTTGCAGGACCCACTTCCTCACCATGGGAAGAGCCTTTATTTCCATGACATCAGGCAACAGCGCCCCACCTACATGACAGAGGTAATTTTTGTGTTTTTGGGACCATCATTGTAGTCAGTAGTAAATGAGAGCAGTCACATCTGCATATTACACATGACACCACAACCTGGTGATGTCTACGTGTATTTTGGCTTACAACGATTGTTCCCAGCAGACATAGTATAAGCGGATGAGTAGTAAAGTTATCCCCAAGTCACTGGGCCATAAAGGGTCTTTGGATCCGTATTGGTAGAGCAATTCATGACAATCCTGTAGCTGGGGCTCTATGACTTCTCATGGTTCCCCTTTCTTCTTTTTTTTTTTTTTCTTAATCAATGGTCACTGATAGAACGTTACTGTTTGCTAAGTGCTTAAGCCTCCAAAAAAATCTATCATTGGGTGAGTAATTGCATTGTCCAATACACTAGATGGACTCCTAAAACGAATGCGTGACAAGGTTAAGGCAAAGGTTCAGCATAAATCCAAAGGACAAGATGTTCTCCAAAATGCCTCCAAAGATGGTGCCCAATCCTATAGTCAAATCCAGGAAGGAAGGCGATAAATACTGTGGATGAGGGTTTTTTTTTTTCTTTAAAGGATTTTTTTTCCATTGAGGACCGATCCTTAGGGTAATTATTTTTGACACAAGGGATAACGGCACTCTCTGGTAGTGGTTGTGCTCGTGTAGGATTCTCAATCCAGAAATATCTTCTTTGTACGTGCCCATTCTATCCTTAGGATAAGTCTTATGGTGGTTCCCTTACTTGACCTGACTCTCCCCCCTTTGATGGATTTTGTCTGGTGCCCGTTCACAGGAGGCACAAACTGGAGCCCGACATGCATTAAAATGAGGAGCAGAGGTGTTTTTAACGTAAACAATGTGTTCCCGAGGGGACGGGGATGTGATGCGCGACCTCCCTCCTGAACCCCGACCTCAGGGACAAGACACTGAGGACAGAACCCGCCCTGCGGCCATATTACAAAAAACAACAAAACCCTCCTACACGAATCCGTAGCCTCTGAATTGGGTGCCAGCGAACTCAATATCTCCGCTCCGCACCCCACCTTCCCATGATACTACGTAGTAACGGCGAGCCCTTCCTTTATGCTTCTGCTCATTGGGCGGGCGTGGAGGGCCGGGGGGCGGGCTTGAGGTGACAATGACGGCTCTCGTCCTTGCCCCTCGTGACTTGCGAATACACTTGCTTTTTTTTAAAAAACCCACACTTGTACCACGTGTGTGCGTGACGTCAGACACACACACACACAGAGCAGCGCAGATCCTGTGTGCAGAGCTCGGCACCGCTCCGGCCGTTAGTTACGTGAACACTAGACTGTGGCGGACAGGTGAGGCGGACAGACCACTGTGCCGCGTGGGTGGTGCGGCGGCTCACTGTCACTTGCCGAACCTCCATCCTGTCCCCCATAAGAGTCTTAAAGGGCAGCTTCCAGCAGGGTGTGTTATCATCGTGACTATCGCATTAGCTCCCGAGTCGTCAGTAACATAGCGCAGGGGGGCAAAGTGATTAACAGCTTTAATAATTGGTGTTCTAATGGGTTATAGGTACGTGTCTAGTTGTGATATTATACTTGCCTTACTGGTATATATGTGCCAACTGTGAATACAATGTGCAGCGTATAGCATTCTATATACTGTACTGGGGGCGGTTCGTATATGCAGTAAGATCTACTGTACTATGAGGGTAGAGTATAGCATATATATACGGTACATGAGGGTACAGCGTATATATACTGTACTATGAGGGTATAGTATATAGCAGTATTATACTGTACTATGATGGTACAGCAGTATATATACTGTGCTATGAGGGACGTGTATAGCAGTATATTACTGTCTTGATGGTATAGTAATAGCAGTATATAACTGTACATGATGGTAAGCATTATAACTTTACTGTACTATGAGGGTATGTAATATAGCAGTATATATACGGTAACATAGGGTACAGCGTATATACCTTGCTATGAGGTACGTGTTAGCAGTATATTGCTGTGCTATAGGGTTAGTAAATATAACAGTATATATACTGTACTATGAGGGTACAGCATATATATACTGTACTAATAGGGTATGTATATAGCTATATATACTGTAGCTATGAGGGTCGCATTATATACTGTGCTATGATGGTACAGTGAACCTATATATCGGTCCTTGAGGGTTAGTGCAGTGTAAGCAAGTATGCGATACTGTAAGAGGGTAAGCAAATATATATACTGTACTATGAGGGTACTGTGCAGTGTATAGTGGTAGATATACTGTGCTATGAGGGTACAGTGTATAGCAGTATATAACTCGTCCTATAGGGGTAGTGGCAGGTAAGCATTATATATACCTGTACTATGAGGGTTAGCGTATACTATACGTACATGAGGTATTGGGTATATAACTTGAACTATGAGGGTATCTTGCAGTTGTATACGGTATATGATAGAGTAGTAGAGGGGTAACAAGTGCATAGCAGTCTATATACTGTACATTAGGGTACTGTGCATTGTAGAGCAGTATATATACATTAGTATGAGGGTGCTGTATCCGTCATATATGAGGTTCTGCGGCTGTTAACCCCTCCTGTATACAGTATGTATGGGGGAGCCTTGTACCCAGTGCTGCAGGACACCACACACAGGGACATATATGAGAAATCTCTGCTGTCACCTATATGGGGCGATCCAGGAATATGGCTGCAGGCTTCTTCACTAGCGGGGGCTTCTTGATGAGCAGACAGCTGTGCGCTATTCTTACCCCACACCAGGTGCAGCTCCACATAGCACCAGGCGCCTTCTACGTCTAACAATTAGGATGGGCTCCCTGCGTGATGACATTTCTTAGGGTGGGGGCAATCCGACATGACAGCCACAATGCTTCAGCGGTACCCCCGTATATTTAGGATCATCAGAGTAACCCCCCTTTTTTATCGGTTCCTTCTTGAAATATATGCATACACTCTTCAACTGAATAAACCGAATTCAATATAATCAGTGTCAGCAGAGTGCCTCCCCCCCTTATAATCAGTGTCAGCAGAGTGCCTCCCCCCTATAATCAGTGTCAGCAGAGTGCCTCCCCCCCCATAATCAGGGTCAGCAGAGTGCCTCCCCCCCTATAATCAGTGTCAGCAGAGTGCCTCCCCCCCTATAATCATGTCCAGCATAGTGCCTCCCCCCCCCTATAATCATGTCAGAGTGCCTCCCCCCCTATAAGCAGGTCACATAGTGCCTCCCCCCCCCCTTAATCCAGTGTCAGCAAGTGCCTCCCCCCCCCTATAATCCGTGTCCAGAAGTGCCTCCCAACCCCGTATAATCAGTGTCAGCAACGTGCCCCCCCCCATAACCATGTCGGCAGATGCCTCCCCCCCGTATAATCAGTGGTCCAGAAGAGGTGCTCCCCCCTTATAATCGGGTCAGCAGATGGGCCTCCCCCCCTTATAATCATGGCAGCAGAGTGCCCCCCCACTTTTATATCATGTCACAAGTTGCATCCCCCCCCGTTTATATCAGTGTCAGCAGAGTGGCCCCCCCCCCTATAAGCAGTGTCGCAGAGTGCCTCCCCCCTTATATCATGTCACCAGGGTGCCTCCCCCCTATATCAGGTGGTCGAGCAAGGGCCTCCCCCCTGCTAATCAGTTCAGCGAGTGCCTCCCCCCCCTTGAAGCCTGTCAGCAGAGGGGCCCCCCCCTTATAATCGTGTCAGCAAGTGCCGCCCCCTTATAATCACGGTCAGCAGAGTGCGCCCCCCCTTATAATCATGGCAGCAGAGGGCCTCCCCCCCCTAAACAGTGCACAAGAGTGCCTCCCCCCCTTATAAATCAGTGGCAGCAAGTGCCTCCCCCCCGTATAATCAGTGGCAGCAATGCCTCCCCCCCCTATAATCTGGCAGCAAGGGCCGCCCCCCGAGAGCAGGGTCAGCAAAGGGGCCCCCCTTATGATCATGGTCACAGAGTGCCTCCCCCCCTTTATAATCATGCCCTCCCCCCCCCTTATAATCAGTGGCAGCAGAGTGCCTCCCCCCGATAATCGTGGGCAGCAGAGTGCCTCCCCCCACTATAAGCAGGTGTCAGCAGAGTGCCTCCCCCCCTTATAAGCAGTGCTGGCCCCCCCCCCCTTATATCAGTGTCAGCAGAGTGGCCTCCCCCCTATATCATGTCAGAAGAGTGCCTCCCCCCCGATAATCATGTCACAGAGTGCCGCCCACCCCTATAATCAGTGTCACAGATGCCTCCCCCCTTATTTCATGTCAGCAATGTGCCTCCCCCCCTATAATCTAGTGTCAGCAGAGTTCTCCCCCCTATAATCAGTGTCACAAGATGGCCCTCCCCCCCTATAATGCAGTGTCAGCAAGCCTCCCCCCTTATGATCATGTCAGCAGAGTGCCCTCCCCACCTTATGATCAGTGTCACAGAGTGCGCCCCCCTCCTTAGTCAGTGTCCAGCAGAGTGCCTCCCCCCCCCTTATATCAGTGTCAGCAGAGTGCCTCCCCCTCCCCCCCTTATAATCAGTTGTCAGCAGAGTGCTCCCCCCCCCTTATAATCAGTGTCAGAGAGGGGCCTCCCCCGCTTTGACAGTGTCAGCATTGCCCTCCCCCCCATAATCAGTGTCCAACAGAGTGCCTCCCCCCCCTTATATCATGTCACAGAGTGCCCTCCCCCCCCTTATATTCATGTCACAGGTTCCCCCCCCTTTGATAGTGTCAGCAAAGTGGCCTCCCCCCCTATAATCATGGCAGCAGACTGCCTCCCCCCCTATATCAGTGTCAGCCAGAGTGCCTCCCCCCCCCATATCTGTACGCCAGAGTTGCCTCCCCCCCTATAATCAGTTGCACAAGTGCCTCCCCCCCCTAAATCAATCAGTGTCAGCCAGAGTGCCTCCCCCCCCTCATAATCAGTGGCAGCAGAGTGCCTCCCCCCCCCCTTAATCAGTGGTCAGCAGAGTGCCTCCCCCCCTAAAATCATGTCAGCAAGTCCGGTGCCCCCCCCTTATAATCAATGGTCAGCAGAGTGCCCCCCCCCTTATAATCAGTGTCAGCAGAGTGCCTCCCCCCCTATTTCCTATATTACTCGTGTCCAAGTGCCTCCCCCCCTTATAGCACGTGTCCTCCGAGTGCCCCTCCCCCCCCTTAAAACGTGTCAGCAGAGGGCCTCCCCCCCTTATATCAGTGTCAGCAGAGTGGCCTCCCCCCCCCCCCCCCCTTATAATCAGGTCAAGCAGAGTGCTCCCCCACTTTTCTTTTTTTTTCCTTTTTTTTGTTTTTTTTTATAATCATTGTCAGCAGAGTGCTCCCCCCTATAATCAGTGCTCAGCAGAGGCCTCCCCCCTTATATCAGTGTCACAGAGGCCTCCCCCCCTTATATCGTGGGTCCAAGTGCCTCCCCCCCTTATAATCAGTGCAGCAGAGTGCCTCCCCCCTATACATCAGTGTCCAGCAGAGTTCCTCCCCCCTTATAAATCAGTGGTACAGAGTGCTCCCCCCCTTATAATCGTGTCACAAAGTGGCCTCCTGCCTCGCCCCCCTTAGTAATCAGTGTCAGCAGAGCCCCTTCCCCTCCCCCCTATAATCATGTCGCAAGTGGCCTCCCCCCTTATAACAGTGTCAGCAAGTGCCTCCCCCCCTTATAATCATGTCAGCAGAGTGCCTTCCCCCCTTATCCTCATGTCAGTCAGAGTGCCCCCCCTGTAGCATGTCAGCAAGATTCCTCCCCCCCCTATAATCAGTTGCAGCAAGGGCCCTCCCCCCTTATAATCATGTCAGCAGAGTGCCTCCCCCCCTTAGCATCATGTCTCCAGAGCCCCTGTCCCCTCCCCCCCCCTTATAATCATTGTCAGCAGAGTCCTCCCCCCCTTATACTCAGTGTCCGCAGATTCCCCCCTTAAGCATACCCCCAGAGTGGCTGGGGTGCAGTGGATTTTTTATGTGAAGAACGTGTAACCCATCAGTTTGGTGTAGCATGTGCTGCCTGTGACCCACCCTATTTCCTCCCTGACAGATCCCAGTGCCCCCCCCCCCATCCGCACCCCTCCTGTTGGCTGCACGAGCCCAGCGCTGAGAGACCTCCTGACACAGCCGCATCTCAGGGGGCCTGACGAGGTGAGAGACTACTGTACCAGGAGAGGACATCCCTCCTGACTGGGCCTGAACCGCTTGGAGGACCCGCCCTGCAGGTAGTCCCTCCTCTTCCACCACAACTTGAGGAAGCCCAGTGTGTTTTTCCATTGACCTTAATTGCTTGGTGGTGGATTGCTGCGCCCTCCAGTTGGTGGCTGCCGGAACCAAAATCTCTCCCTGTGGAGTACTGGATTGGATAACACGGCCCCTTCTCCGTTTCCCCTCCTGGGTGTGTTCGGTAGTACCAACCGGTGTCCCTGTACCTCCTGAACAGGTGCTATTCCGAATATCCAGATTCTACGGCAAGTCACGCCCGGCGCACGACGCGGCTCGGCATGGTTTCCTGTACACCCTGCAGGTCCTTGCAATATGGTCCGAAGTCAACACTCCTGACACCTCTGGCGCTCTGCCCGTTCACTTGCGCTTCCGAGGAGGGTCATGTCCTGTCATTCGCCCTACCCTCGCCCGCCTCCCGAATCCAATCACATCTCATCAGACCCGAGAGGGCAGGACCCCCCACAACTCCGCCTCTGAACTGGATCCGAGCCTGGCGGCCACGTAGAACTGCAATGGGTAGAAGCATGACTTCCTGAGTTGGGAAGACGCCCCTCGCAACTTCGGTGCCGTCGTAACTTTATTAAGCGTGCTACTTAAAGGCGTCAGTGACGGCAAAGCCATTTTAGTTGGTATATTACATCCTTTGTAACTCAGTTGTTGTATCTTAAAACCCGCCATCTAACTGGCACCCCTTCACCTGATGGGCCATCATTTAACCCTTGGCCAAAGGGCGGCTTATACTGGGCTGAATCAGACGATGCTTACGTTTGGGGCGCAGGCGTGTCATCTCCCTTATGTCAGCGTATATATTATTTGTTTTGGCCGTTATGTGCAGTTTTACTTTAATACTCAGTTGTGTCTTCAATTTAATCTTGAATGATTTTGAATCGGGTTTTTTTTCTTATTTTTTTTCCTTTTAAATTTATTTAACTTTTCTATACTTTAATTTTCTTTTCTTTTTTTTTTTATTTTGTACATTTTTTATGTTTGTCCCCCTGGGTATTTCACTATCGTACATTTCCTCTCTTTTATGTGGACTATATAGGTTTCCCTGTAGCTTAACTCATTAGATAAGTCATAGATTAGGAATTTTTGAGGGGGAGGACGTGAAGAAAGGATTTTTTAGTTATCTTACTAATCCTCCTACTGAGATGCCATTCTAAGAATTTGCTTACTCAGATGAATTACACTTGTCCCATTTCCTCCAGCTCCATCGTGGAGAGCACCGGATAAGACAATCGCAAGTCAAAGGAGTGCCGGTCCCATGTTTAACCCTTATTTTGCTACGAAGGAGGCTCTAACGTATGGGCCATACATTTTATCCCCATAGCACCAATCAGAGCTCGGCTCTCATTTCCCGAGGCAGTTTAAGAAGATGAAAAATACTCTAATGGTTCTATTGAAATTCAGCAAGCTTTACTGTGAACTGTTGTACACGGGGCCTCATTACCATATACAATTTCATTGTCTTATTCTCTATTATCACCTTAATAACATTATTGGTTAAAAATTGAAGAAAAGTTATGATGAATTGGCTTTGTGAAACGTCCTTGGGGACTAATTTGTACTTTTCGAAGCAACAATGGCTTCAGTGGAAAAAATTTTGACAAAAATAGTGTTTGTAGTTGGCTACAGCTTTCTTTAAAAGGGGTTGTCCCAGTCCCACCAGCATATCGGAATATTGTAATGCTATTTAATGAGCTCTCCATCGCAGCACCATGAGCCCCACTCTAGTTGTGCGGAAATCACCTATACTATCCCGCTAGATTATGGCTGTATCATCTTTCCCCGCTTCTAATGTGGGGACGAGACCAGTGTATGCATTTCACAAACACACCCAAAAATTAAGTTTTGGTCTTGCCAATCCCTTTAAACGATACCTTGATATTGGATTTTATATTGCGTTTTTTTTTTAAAACCCTGACCACTGCCATTTCTATCAACTCTATTTTTCGAATATAAAAGTTAATTAAAAAAAATATATATATGCCCGCGCCCCTCTAGCTGTGTGTGTTTCTTCTTAAATGAATCAAAATTTTTAATTCAAAGTACCGTTGATTTTTGAATTACAATATATTATTTCTAATAATATACATTTTTTATGTCTTTGTGCAATTACTTTTTGTGTTTTTTTTAAATGTTCTTCGGCCTTATTACTATTGGAATAAAAATATTCTTTGTGTGTAAGCAAGTTTTTTTTGTGTGAGATGACATCTTACTTTATTTACCTCATGAATTCTGTGGTTTGATATTAATTCTTTTGAGCGGTTTAAAGCTTTTCCCATGTAGAGCTCTCCCTCCCTTTCACTGTTTAAAAATCTTTCTTGCTTTTTTTTTTTTTTTATTAATTTAAAAATAACTCAATTTCCTCCTTAGGCTACCTTCACACTGCCGTAGGGGGTGGCCGTATATCCAGCCGATATACGTCCCCCATAGAGGGCAATGGGCGGCACGGCGTACCGTACCCCTTAGAAAGATAGGACTTCCCATCTTTCTTTCTCCAGAATAACTGCCCAGTGCGTCATATATTCCTTATGGGAGCAGCCTGAGGCGAGTGGCGCTCTCCCCGGCACTGCCTTGTTCCAGGGTTTTTTTTATTTTATAGTTTGTAAAAATATGATTTTTGTGTCTTTATTAAACCTGGAAGGAGAATGTTTGTTACTAACTGGGTGTTACCTGTTTTTAATATTAAATTAATATTTGTAGACTTGGTTTGTTTTTGGGCTTTTTTGGCGCTTTGTTACTTTTTATGTATACATGACATTACTTATCCTGTACTGATCCTGAGTTACATCCTGTATTATACCCCAGAGCTGCACTCACTATTCTGCTGCTGGTGCAGTCACTGTGTCCATACATGACATTACTTATCCTGTACTGATCCTGAGTTACATCCTGTATTATACTCCAGAGCTGCACTCACTATTCTACTGCTGGTGCAGTCACTGTGTACAGCCATGACATTACGTACCCTTCACTGATCTGAGTTACATCAACTACCATGACACCAACATACCACCAAACAACAACCAGCCGGTATTATACCCAGACGGAGCGCACTCACTAGTCTGTTCTGTTTCTGCTGCTTGGTGCAGTCACGGTGTACTACATACTTACGTATCCTGTATGATCTGAGTTACCATCCTTATTAATAATATAGCCCAAAACCCCAGCGCTTGCACTCACATTCTGCTGCGTGGCATCAACTATCACTACCACTGTGTACATAAATGACAATACTTATCCCTGTAGCTGTATCCTGATCCAAAACAACCCAAAATCCTGTATTTCCCCAGAGCTGCACTCGCTATTCCTGCTGCTGGTGGCAGTCACTGTGTACAGTAACATGACATATACTTATCCCTTTACGGATCCTTAGTTACATCCTTTAGGATACTCCAGACTTCACTCACTATTCTCTGCTGTGCAGTCGACTGGTACATGCCATACCTTACTTTATCCTGTACTGGATCCGATTTACATTCCCGTATTCTACTCCAGAGGCGCCCTCACATTCTGCTGCTGGTGCATTCACTGTGTCATACATACATTACTTATCCGGTACTGGATTCCTGATTACAACATCCCTGTATATCCCAGAGCTGCACTCCTATTTCTGTCTGCTGCTGCTGGTGCAGTCCACTGTGTACTACAATGACCGTTTCTTATCCTGTACGGATCCCTAGTTACAAACATCGCGGGGGATTATGAACCACAGAGCTGCACTCACTATCTGGCTGCTTGCAGTCCGACTGTGTCCTACATGACATTACTTATCCTTCATGCTGACAATGTTATTTAACCCTCTGTATTCCATTGTATTTAGTATGTTGCTATTAATGTCTCTTTACCAGGGGACTGGAATTGGGATAACTGGACTGGTGAGGAGCAACAAGAGGATGTCGAGAATATGGAAGTAGAAGAGAGAGAGGAAGAGGAGGATTTTGCACCTCATTGCGATGACCCAAATTTTGTGGTAAGGCTTCTATCCTTCCTCCGTCAGGCTTATATACGGTTGCTGTATTACATGGGCACTGCTACCTGTAATAGTGACCATCATGTAAGAGACTAGATCTGGCGTTGATTGATGAGGTCTTACTAGGGGTCATCTCTCTTTGCTTTCAGATGGATGCAGAGTATGACCCCCAGGCTGCTCCTGCCCTGTCTCGTAAAGAGAGGAAGAAAAAGCGTCTGGAGCGGGAGAAGAACGCCAAGAAGAAGAAGAAGTCCAAATTTGCGGAAGTTGTAAGCAAACAGAAGCCGGTATTTGACCCAGGTAAATGTCCATCCTTGTAGGGCATTGATCCGTGGGGGATGATAACATGAAGAAAAGTTCCTGCATTTGGGATGGGGGGGATAGTAGACGGCTGTGATTGATGTTGATGACTTGAAGAAAGGTTACTGTATCCCTTTGCTAAGGTCAATGGAGATTGTGAGGAGCAGGGATGATAGTTGGAGACCCTGATATTCTCCAGAAAAGTTCTGGGGTCCATGGAGGGTTGTACGGGGGAGAGATGATAGTGACAGCTTGTGATTTGTAAGATGGGGGGTTGGGGGGGTATGCAGTAACATTTGTGATGGGTAAGAGAAGGGAGGATGTGGAGTAACCTACCCTCACCTGGGGCTTGTCATTGTCCCGTCTTCCCGTGGGGTCACTATAAGTTGTAACCCTGATTATTGGAGACCATGGAGAGACCGGCACGCTGTCCGTATTATCTACAGGTGATAGAAGCTTCCAGGAGTACCTGGAGGAGTATTACAAGCTGGATTACGAGGATATGGTGGATGATCTTCCGTGTCGATTCAAGTACCGGCAGGTGGTGCCCTGTGACTTCGGACTCTCCACAGAAGAGGTAAGTTGTGCCATCTGGGGGGACAGGTTCTGACCCGACTGGTGATGAGAGGATTCGGCTTATACTCGTCTCTTCCTGCAGATCCTGGTAGCGGATGATAAAGACTTGAACAGATGGTGCTCCCTGCGGAAAACCTGCATGTACAGGTGAGGGCCCGATCCAGGGACGTTCTAGGCCAATCCCAAATACATCATCATTCAGCATCCGAAGGTCCTGTCCTGCTCTGGCTTAGGGGCTGATTTACTGATGACTTCTAACACCACCTTCTGCTTTGGATTTTGTCCTCCTTGTAGCCTCCCGTGTCCTGCTCCAATCCCTTATCCTGAGGTCAGCCGAGTCAACTCAGTTCTGCCACATTATTCCCCCTTTCCCACAGAATTAAGACGTACATTTGCTAAAGAGAATTCCTGAGGAAGGGGTGAATTAGCGGCTGGCTGAAGAGAAATCTGCTCAGACTTTGCACGTTCTTTCTAGTGCAAACTGCTTGCAACGGTATTTCAGAAGTGTCCGTCCCACATACGTGTCGTACGCGGCCCTTTTGCGGCGTGGCTACACTAGTCGTCATGCGACGTGTATTTCTGCACTTGAAGGGAGTGTTTCGGTGCTCAGTGCACTAGATTTAACAGGCAAAGTCTGACAGAAGTGTGTCTCCTGTTAAAGGTGCACCAAAAAAAAAAAAAAGTGGTGCAGTCTGTCTGAGCACTGCAGGGGGCGCCAGATTCAAGAAGAATCTGCAGCCCTCTGCACACGGCAAGAAGATTATCCAGTTAGGGTGGTGTTAAGTTTAATTTATGTAAGAACATTTCGGAGGATTTTAAGGAATTCTGGAAGGGGGTGACCGTTTCAGCCAATATATGGACTGCTTGGACCATAGGAAGCCACCGATTGGCTGAAATGTGTCCTGGCACCCCTAGCACGTCCAGGTCGTCGGTGCTGAAATACTCAGGATTTGTGGAAAATTCCTCTGGATACTGTGACGGAGGAAATGTGGCTCAAATCTCACGTGGATCGGTTACATTGTGACGAACACTCTGCCATTTGGATTACGTCAAAATATATTTGCAGCCAATGAATGGACACGATTGACGATTCCATTCACTAACTGCAAACAGAGATCTTACAAATGGGAGGATTTGAACTACAAGCTTCTCTGTGAGTCTGGATTACGGACTGAGCTGAGAGTTTGTTACAGTTATATCTACACGCCGCAGTTTGAAAGTCTGTTACAATGTATCGGAGCAAGAGAACATCTTCATGCGCCTTGCAGCAAACCCTCAGCTGTGAGAAGCGATTGTCATGTATGGGTTTTTTGTTTTTTTTCAGCCTCGTTGACAGTAAGCGGAGATATTAACATCAAGACAATAACTTCTGTGTTACAGATCTGACAAAGAGGATATTAAAGATCAAACCATCTACAGCCACAAGGGACAGAACACCTGGAAGAAGATGCAGATCCTCAAGTCTCTGGCTCAGAGGTGAGCGCCTCTTATTCAGTTTACCCTCTCCCTACATTTTACCTAAAATCCCTGCTTGTTAGAGGAGTCTCCTGCTCAGAAATGATCACCTACAATCTAAGGAGGACCCTGCTAGCAAGTATTGTGTTTCCCTACAGTGCCCCCACAGGGGAAGTGGAGAATTACACAATGTCCATTCACGTCTGAGTAAAGCGGGACGGATCCTCCAGAGCAAGAGCTAATGATGACGCTTTATTAAAGGGGTTGTCCCATGATATTGTGGGGGAAGTTCATACTGTGAATGATGCAGGGGTGACATCACTCTATTACCTTCTATGTGGCTTTGTGACCTCCATGGCAGTCACATGTACACTACGACTTAAAGGACATCTACCACCAGGATGAAAGACTGTATGCAAATTAGCCTGAGGGGCTCCAGGCTCCATTAACACCTATGGAGCCTTGAGCTCCTCAGGCTCATTTGCATACAGAGCTTCATCCTGGTGGATTGAAGGATAACAACCATTTTACCTTGCCTATACCATCCCTTTAATATTCTTAATCTCCCTTCAGCAATGACGACTCTGAAGAGCCAACGACTTCCAAAGCGAAACTTGGAAAGAAGGGACGCAACAAGTTAAAGAGGCGGGCCGTGGCGGAGACCGAGGACTCTGCGTCCACTACCGTGTCATCGCCCCCGCCAGCTACGGAAGAAACCGTCCCCGAGAACACGACTGTGATAGCGGAGCCAGCGCCCGAGGAGGCCCCGCGACGCCCTTGTTCCACCACACAGAAGCACAAGAACACTACTCTCTGCAACCCCGCTGAACCGAGAGAAGGCGGACGCCACTCCACCAGCAAAGAAGCACAAGAAAACAGACTCTGCTGCCAAGACCGCGGAGACCGAAGAGAAGGCGGACGACGTCGTCCCCAAAGAAAAGCGGAAGAAACCCAAAAAGAAGGGCGGGCTTCTGGCTGACAAATTGGAAGTGGGCGGGCAAGAGTTCAGCGGGAAACGGCTGCAGGCGTACGGCCTGAACCCCAGGAAGCTCAAGTTCAAGCAGCTCGAGAAGCAGAAGCAAGAGAAGAAGAAAAAGAAGAAGAACAAGAAGAAGAACAAGAAGAGCGGGGGAGGAGCCAAGGCGGAGTCATCTGCGTGACACACAGAAGAAATGTTTTTTAAAATTTTCAATAAAAAACAAACAAACAAACTTTATTTCTCCGGATAAAGTGATATCCACAATCTACAGATTCCAGTTTTTACAATGACTTGTCACAGGCTGGATCTCTAGAGGGGGTGCACTACTACTTTGTCATCACAAGGGGTCGCTCTGCTCTCCTGACACGTCTGTTCTCCTCTGTTACTCCTCCTGGAAATGTAACTACATTAACAACTGTGTGCAAATTCCTTTAATCGATGTCGACCATAGCAGATCTGACGGGATTGGGGAGACCCGGTTATATACAGACAGTCCCCGGGTTATGTACAAGATTTGTACTTAAGATGAATTTGTATGCAAGTCGAAAATGTACATTTTATAATTGTAGCTCAAAACAATTTAATTTTTTTTTCGTTGTCCCAGTGACATTTGGATCCTTAACCTTGTTGTTGTTGTAATGGGCACAAGGATTATCAATAAAGCTTCATTACACACACTTTACAGCTGATCATTGCAGCTCGAGACTAAAATAAAGCACTTGGAGAGCTTCACTGGAGGTCACAGTGGCCAGAGAGGTCTGTCTGTAACTAGGGGGTCGTCTGTCCTTAAGTAGGGGACTGCCTGTACATTTCCAGGAGGAATAACTGAGGGGCTGCACAATATAATGTTCAGGGGAGCAGGCAGCCCCTCATAAAGGGGTCATCCAGTATTAGAGAATTTTAGGATACATGGCTGAGAGTAGTGTATAGATAAAGATTCCATACTCTCCTTCTGATGAGGGCGGTAGTAGACATGCGCGGAGCCTCTAACTAGTGGCAGCATGGCTGAACAGGAGACCCGGAGAGGGAGAGTATGGGCTATTCTTTATTTTAACCTATATAATGTAGAATTTTCTAATCCCGGACAACCCCTTTAAGCTTGACCCATAAATGCCCCGATATAGAGACCTTTATTTGGTGTCACTCTCTTTAAAACAAACATGGACAGACACATACAGTGTATTTTCCTAGAAAGAACATCCCCCTTAATCTTCAGCCACACAAGACGTTGGACCCAGGGCTGGACCAATTCTTGCCGTGGCTGATCACATACAGGATCGGGCCAGGTGTTACATGATGGTGTCTGTGTCCATAACTTATTATATGGGTCACATAAGGCCCCATTATTATTGGGGTTTTCTAGCTGCCTGGTTCATGTCCACCAGTGTATTGTTAAAGGGGTATTCCCATTTCGGCAAATTAATGTTATTGTTTATATAATAAAAAAGTTATGCAATTTTGCAATATACTATGTTTCGATTCTTCGCTGTTCTCTAGATCTCTGCTTGCTGTCGTTCTATAGGAATCTTCTATGTTTATTTCCAGTGGACAGAAATCTGACCATGGTCATGTTATGCCACACAGGTGCACGGCTCGGTAGTATCACAGTAATCAGAGCTGTGAATTATAACGAGCTGTGTGACCAGGGTCAGATTTCTATTCAATTGAAGTAAACATAGGAGCTTTCTATAGAATGACAGCAAGCAGAGATCTGTGAGGAATTGATACAGAAAGTATATTGCAAAATTGTATAACCTTTCAATACACAAACAATTACCTTTTATTTGCTGAAATGGGAACACCCCTTTAAGCTTAACACGAGGGTCCTAATGCCCCCCTCACCCTGTACTGCTGGCAGCTCACACATATAGTACAGGGTTACCCCAGAAACTGAACTAATCTATAAAACCTATTGAACGGAAACCCTATAAATTAAAAGGAGTTAAAGGAGACGAACAAAAAAAACTGCCTTAAAGGGAATGTTAGAGGGAGTGTTAGGTATTGTACCTGGACATCTGTGTAGCAGCAGGACTGTGATACATGGATTTATATTCTAGGATTGTAGCTTTTCCCAAGTGCTCTGGGAGGGTGGGTGGGATATCCTCACACTGCTGTGCTCTCTGCCTTGAGATGCTCCGCAGTCTAGTTGAATGCTACAGTAGTCATGCAAAGAGGAAGGGCTGTGGAGTTGTTCAGTGCACAGAACTAAGAGCACAGCAGTGTGAGAACACCCCCCCCCCAGTCCTGATGACATAGTATACAGCACCTGCTCACACATTCCCTTTAACACAGTAACAGTGCAGGGGTCATGTGGGATACTGCACCTCAGCACCACACATGAGAATATGGTTGGCCTGCAATACCACCTACCGCCCATTTGGAGGAGTGGCGCTGGTTCCAGTTTGTATAAAGCAGGAGGTCTCTGGCTGCAGGAGACTTTGGGATTGTCACCCCTTCCTTATGGCTGCTGGCTGTCAGTGAATGGAGTATACATTCCTTAGAAGATAAAACCTGATTGGCTAGAGCTAGCCTTGGACTTGTGCGATGATGCGTGTTAGCCATGGTCAGGTGACAGTCCACAGCCAGTCATATTTCAGCACACGACTAGGCGGAGCGGCGGTCCGCACAGCGATTGAACACACAAGTTTAAAAGGATCAGTGTAACAGCAGAAATCGGGGGGCACCCGGTCATGAAGGCCCCCAGGTTATAAGAACTCAAACTCATCTGAACTGGGTCTCTTTGCCATGGTCCCTCTCTTGCGATGAGCGAGGGCGTAGGAGGTGGAGAGCGGCGGCACCTCGGGCACGTGGAATTCCTGAGCTTGGCCTTCGGAGACGCTGAACACCGGATATTTCTCCTCCCCGGATGGAGAACTCAGCACCTAGAAGAGAGAACACTGGGCGGGTCAGTACCAGGAACCATAGAGGACCTCATCCAGCCTTCCCTGGACCTCCTGTAATGGGAAGCAATAAGGGAATCTCCCATCATCCCACAAGCCAGCGCCATCCTGTACCTTCATCAGATGGTCACAAAGAGCCCCAAAATCTTCTCGATTCCTGGCGTAAAAAGCAATAGTGCAACTGGGATCCATCTTAACGATAGACATCTTACGTGGAGCATTACAGTGATAGGTCTGCGGAGAAGATAACATGCAAGTATGAATACATGTATATACACATGACCCCTGCTAACCCATGCTACATCCTGTATTATACCCCAGAGCTGCACTCACTACTCTGCTGCTGGTGAGCTGCACTCACTATTCTGCTGCTGGTGCAGTCACTGTGTATTGTCGTGTATGTACATGTCTGGTGGATACACATCTTGCTGTAGGTTATACTCACATCTAGCGGGAAGTCCTCAGCGCTGGTGTCTATGTAGCTCTGGCAGTAGTGTGGATCCAGGTATAACAGGTGGTTTTCTAATGAAACAGGGACATTAAGTTTCCAGATATAATATAACTTGGGATACCATGTTCAGGGGGGATAATGGGGTACAGAACATATGTACAAACCTTGATAACCAATGAAGTACAGTGAATGTTTGGGTTTTCCTCCTATAATGCCCAGACATGACGGCATCTGGAGGAGCTCCTGGAAGTGAGGAGGAGATCATCAGGCTGAACATCCCAACACCTTCAACCTTATACCACACTCTAGTTACACCCAAAGCTGCACCTATAATTCTCTCTATTAGTGTTACCTTGATGCACTGTTTATATACTGGGTTGAAGGACTCTCCCCCGAGTCGTACAGGTACGAGGATGATGACGGCTCTTCCTGGAGGACCTGTATCCAGCAGCTGCTCCACGTCTGCCTTGTACACTGCACATATATAAAAGGGTTAATGAGAGCACCTATTGTAGTGCTCAGTCCTGATCCCTGCCGCCCCCACCTACCTGTACAGTCCTGAGACACGTACACAGTCAGCTCCGGGACCTGAGGAGACGTCTCCAGTGCTTTCCTAAGGGCAAGATAAAGTCAGAGAGGAGTCATCTTAAAGGGATGTTCTAGCTCTTCCCAGACCGGTGAAGTCACATACATTCATCACATGGCCTGCTTACTACTCACTCTACATCAAAAGAGAAGGCATGAGCTGCAATACTGAGCATTGCCACAATACAACAAACAGCAGTTTTTCAAAATGGCACTTTTTTGCCAGTTTGAAAAACATAAAAAAAAAAAAAAAAAAAAAAAAAAAAAATTCAATAAAAAGTGATCAAAAGGTCGGTAGCATTGAAAACGTAGCAAAAAAGCCATTGAAAAAGTTGCAAAAAATGACACCACCCACAGCTCTGTCGTACACAGAAGTATAAAAAAAGTTTTTAGCGCCAGAAGATGGCAAAATAGAAAAAAAAAATTCTACACAAGTTTTTTTAATTTTTGTAAATGTATGAAAACATTATAAAACTTATATAAATGTGGTATCCCTGTAATCGCACCGACCCAAAGAATAAAGTAGACGCGTCATTTGGGGCGCAGAGTGAAAGGCGTAAAATCAAAGCCCACAAGAAAACGTCGCAAATGTGTTTTTTCACCATTTTCACTGCATTTGGAATTTTTTCCCGCTTCCCAGTACACGGCATGGAATCAAATTTCGGAAACTGCAGTATCATAGGGGAAAAAAATTGTCATTAGTTGGTCTGCCTATGGTGGGAGGAGCAAAGTTTAGTCACATTGCTCCTCCCTCCGTGTCACTCGTGAGGGGGAGGATCATATTCATGTCACATAGTCCTCCTCCTGTCATCTCACCCTGATTGTAGGAGCAGACTAATACATAATATGTATATCTTACCTTTTCTGGATCTGTCGCTGTTCATCCATATACGTGGGGACTGAGTCTCTGAAAAACAGAAAATTAGGTGCATTAAATTCAAAGGAGGACGGCCAGAACATAAATATATGGCCGCTTTCTTCCCCCTACAACACCACAGCTGTTCCGGGCAGTGTCACCAATGAAGTTGTAGTACCCTGCACAACCTGAGGCCCAGAGTGGTGCTGTCTCTCATGGGTGTTGTATAATCCCCTTCCATTGGCCGGTGCTGAGACCACTGAGGCGTGGTCCCCGGTGTGTGGACCAGGTGACATGAGATGACCCACATGCTGGACAACTCCCTACCTTTTCTGTAATATCTCCTCCTCCCATCAGTAGTTTCCTATCCTAGTATTTACTACAGGAGAGAACATAAAGCGAGGTGAGTGACCCGGAAAACATCACGTGCTGTAAACCCAAGGTTCCGGAACATGTCCTCACCCCTCTTCTCAGGATGACTTTCGCTCTAGTCCTTAGGAAATCGGCTCTCCTTAGGCGCTTTACTCTGGCCGGGAGCCGGATCTCATCATCATCATCTGAGGAGCAAAAACCCAGGAATTACACAGGGAGGAGAGGAGGGGGAGAAGGGGGGACGAGAGAGCGCAAGAGAGACAGAGGGGGGGGGGTGGGGGGCTAGAGAGCGCAAGAGAGACAGAGGTTGGGGGCTAGAGAGCGCAAGAGAGACAGAGGGGGGGGGGGCTAGAGCGCAAGAGAGACAGAGGGGGGGCTAGAGAGCGCAAGAGAGACAGAGGTTGGGGGCTTAGAGAGCGCAAAGAGAGACAGAGGGGGGGTAGAGAGCGCAAGCAGAGACAGAGGTTGGGGGCGCTAGAGAGCGCAAGAGAGACAGAGGTTGGGGGCAGAGGAGCGAAAGAAGAGACAGAGGGGGGGGGGCTAGAGGAGCGCAAGAGAGACAGCGGGGGGGGGCTAGAGAGCGCAAGAGAGACCAGGGGGGGGGGGCTAGAGAGAGCAAGAGGAGATAGTGGGGGGGGGCTAGAGAGCGCAGAGAGACAGAAGGGGGTGGGGCTAGAGAGCGCAAGAGACAGAGGGGGGGGGCTAGAGGCGAGACAAAGAGCGACAGAGGGGGGGGCTAGAGAGCGCAGAGAGACCGAGCAGGGGGGGGGGGGGTAGAGAGCGCAAAGAGACAGAGGGGGGGGGGAATACTGCCCCCTATGTACAAGAATATAACTACTATAATACTGCCCCTATGTACAAGAATATAACTACTATAATACTGCTCCCTATGTACAAGAATATAACTACTATCATCGTCTGTTCTGATTACAGGAAAAAGAGAAGAAACAAGAAGAGCTGAAACAGTTGAAAAACCTGAAGCGTAAAGAGTTGCAGGAGAAGCTGCAGAAGTTGCGTGGATTGTTAGGGGAGCAGGATTTAGGAGTGACGGAGGACGACCTGCTGGAAGATTTTGACCCTGACAAATATGATAAGGTCATGCAGGTAAGTGATCAGTGCCGGAGAGTTATTACTGTACATACAAGATGCATATTAGTCCTGAAACCAGAGGAGCTTGCACTCTAATGTATTACCCACAAAGCATAGGCAGTCACACAGGCGGAGGGGTGTAGACCATCATGTTACTGTTGACCAATCTTTGAACCATTCTACTTGACAGAAATGTTTTGGTGACAATTTCTATGGTGTAGAGGAGCAGCAGAAGCCACAGTTTGAAGATGACGAAGTGCTAGAAGGTAATAACCAAGTATCACTATCTTATATTAGATATCTGAGTTACATCCTGTATTATACCCCAGAGCTGCACTCACTATTCTGCTGCTGGTGCAGTCACTGTGTACATACATGACATTACTTATCCTGTACTGATCCTGAGTTACATCCTGTATTATACTCCAGAGCTGCACTCACTATTCTGCTGCTGGTGCAGTCACTGTGTACATACATGACATTACTTATCCTGTACTGATCCTGAGTTAAATTGTGTATTATACTCCAGAGCTGCACTCACTATTCTGCTGCTGGTGCAGTCACTGTGTAAATTCAAGATTTCAGAATTGTAAATTCTATACCCTACTATATGCAAAGACACATTTGCTTATCAATCAATTCAACTTGTAATGACTAGTCATTATTCATTTGATATGTGGCACCCTCCATCTGTACATGTGTTATGTATTTTTATGTTGCTGATCATTGATTTGATTCTCTCTCTTTCAGGGCGGTGGGACACGTCATGTGCTCCTTGGTCTTCCCCCTGTTTACGTTCCTGCTGGTCTGCCTCTGTATTGCCTATTGGGCCATCACTGCCGTGTATCCTTTGTACCGTCCTCCTAGACCTCTGTTTGTCCCTCATGCTTTACACTGCAGCTCTGTTTGCCCACCATTAATCTGTAGAACTGTTTTAATCCTTGACCCCTCCATACAGATTCCTCTCTACCTCCAACGAGGCCATCTATAAGGTGTTCAATGAGACGCAGTGTGATTACGCCGGCAAAACCTGTAACCCCGAGGTAAGTTCTTCTTCCCACAGGCCTGTGTATGGCGCTTGGACGGTGGTGTAATAAGTACTTACTGGTGTTCCACCTATAGGTGGCGCTATTGAGACAGGTTCTTCCTTGGCTAATTTGCATACTTTTCCCATGAGGCATTGCCTCACACCTGTATCTCCACAAGGGTATCCTGTGCACCCCGGAGCTATGTCACCAGTATCCAAAATCTTCTCTTAATGTCTTCTTTGCAGTCCTTCAATGCTAGTAATATTTCCCGGATTTGCCAGGACGCCACCTGCCAGTTTGCCTTCTATGGCGGAGAGACCTACTACCACAAGTACCTGATCGTCTTCCAGATCTATAACGCCTTCATGTTTCTCTGGCTGGCAAACTTTGTCATCGCTCTGGGTCAGGTGACTCTCGCCGGAGCCTTTGCCTCTTATTATTGGGCTTTTAAGAAACCGGATGACATGCCGGCGTTTCCCATCTTCTCCTCGCTGGGTCGGGCTCTCAGGTGAGGTGTTCTATAAGGCTACATTTACTTTCATTAGTAGCTTGCAGTTCCAAAGACGGCCTATGGAGAAGGGTGGCGCTGTTTCCGGAAGGGGGTTCGTAGAGCCTTCAGCATTTTTGTTCTCACTGATGCCCCCTTATATCTACCTTCAGGTACCACACGGGATCGCTGGCATTTGGGTCTCTGATCCTTGCGATTGTGCAGCTGATCAGGATCATGTTGGAATATTTGGACCACAAACTGAAAGGTGAGCTATGGAGTGTAGGTCAACAAGCCACTCCTCCTTGACACATAGGGGGTAGTGGACTGGCAGCAAGCTGTTTCCAAGCATAGACAGAAAACCTTGAAATCTAAACATATCTTTGAAAACTGCTAATATACAGAAGCACAGCTATCCTTATATTGTTCCTCCCCATGCTTGTAAACTTCTACATTCCATTTGATTTTTTTGTCTTTTCAAATGTCCTGATGCAGGTTTTGATCATTGTCGTTCCTTTTGAGCTGAGTTTGGCAAAGTTATGTTCACCCTATTCAGGAATGAGAGAGGGATTCTGGCTGTGTGTGACTTGCTGAAGAGAATTCCAGGAGGAGGGGTGAGCGAGGGAGCTGATTTCTCTTCAGCCAGTCACACAGCCAGCGTCTCTCTCATTCCTAAAGGAGGTGGGGAAATGATGTAGCTGAGCCGAGTCACACATGCAGGTCCCCTATCAATCCGGAAGCTCGAGGTGCGGCAGAGCTAGAACAACATGAATATCCGTATCTTTGAAAGGCATGGGGTGGAACAATATAAGGATAGTCATACTGCTGTATAATAGCAGTTTTCATACATATGTTAGATTGACTGTGACTTTACCCTGATTAATGATCTTTCTCCCGTCCTGCCAGGAGCGGATAATAAGTTTGCTCGCTTCCTCCTCTGCTGCCTCAAGTGTTGTTTCTGGTGCCTTGAAAAATTCATCAAGTTCCTGAATCGAAACGCCTACATCATGGTAACGGAGACAATGGCTTCCTCTGGAGCTCTACATTCAACTACAACTCCCAGCATGCCCTGATACTAACAGACCCATCTTTTTATAGATTGCCATTTATGGAACCAACTTCTGCACCTCGGCTCGGAACGCCTTCTTCCTGCTGATGAGGAACATTGTCCGGTGAGTGAGCTGCACGTTAGTCAGTGACTACCGGTCACATCTGTGTCATACAATTTTACAATACTGCCCCCGGGTGGATGACTTGTGCAACATCATGTCCCTGTTCTTCTGTTTTTGCAGTGTTGCAGTTCTCGATAAAGTCACCGACTTCCTGCTGTTCCTTGGAAAACTGCTGGTTGTGGGCTGCGTGGGTAAGTACATGGCTACAGCCCAAGGTGGGCCGCAAGTACCTGGTGACCAGGCCTCTCGGGGGTCAGGGATAGTTGGCCCAGGGACTTGGACCCCTGGATGGTGGGGGTGGTTGGTGATATGAATGTTTTTCTGCTAAAATTATTTTTTAATATTTTACCACTTTTGTAGGAATCCTGGCCTTCTTCTTTTTTACCAAACGCATCCAGATTATACAAGACACGGCTCCCACTCTCAATTACTACTGGGTGCCGATTCTGGTGAGTGTCCCCAATAACCAATGACAGGCCATGTATATAACCAGCTCCCCCTAGTGGTGGCTGCAGGCACACATAATGTAATCACTGATGTCCTCTCTCCCTGCACAGACGGTGGTGATCGGCTCCTACCTCATCGCCCATGGCTTCTTCAGTGTGTACGGGATGTGTGTGGACACCCTCTTCCTGTGTTTCTGTAAGTATAGCGGTATGGATACACGTCTAGGGGTGGACATAAAAGCTTGCAATCTTCTTGCATCTCTGCTTGTGTTTCTGGGGTCCCCATCAGTACAGACCCCCTATCTATACTTGGGGCCACTGAATACAGCAGTAGGCTGACAGTAAGGAGCGCTGGAGGATTAACACCTTCCTAGAGGCCTACAAGAGGCAAATCCTTAAAGGGATACCTGTCATCGGGAGACCTTTTTCTGGCTTCCCCACGATAGTGTTCTCTATGGGGACAAGGGGGAGTCAGAAAAAGGGCTCCTGATGACGGGCTTCCACTAAATGGCTCCTGTCTGGGTGATGCCCATCACAGTGCTGGCAGCTCTCCTCCCCTGCAGCCATCAGTGCTACATCATGGCCCTAAGTAAAGACCTATCTTCTCTAATGGTGTAATAACCTATCCTATACTAATCCTGGTTTCTCTTTTTCCCATTTTTTCCACTTCTATCTAATCCACATCTATCTGTCTCCATGCATCACCCCTACACCCTGCCTGTATCCATAAATCATTTACCTTCCTTCTCTTCTCTCTCTGCGGCCCCTCACTCTGCTCTTCTCTTCTCTCTCTGCGACCCCTTTGCCCCCTCGCTCTGTAAAATCAAAGCCCACAAGAAAACGTCGCAAATGTGTTTTTTCACCATTTTCACTGCATTTGGAATTTTTTCCCGCTTCCCAGTACACGGCATGGAATATTCAATACCATCACTATGAAGTGCAATTTGTCGCCACACAGCTCTTTACGCGTAAAAAAAAAAAAAAAGTTCGAGATTTTTTGATTGTGGGGAGTGAAAAATAAAAATGAAAAAACAAAAAAAGGGCCAGGTCCTTAAAGGGTTAAACATCAAATGTGAAATGTAGCTGCTATCCTGTCAGCAGGATGTCCTCCTCACCTCAAGATGTGAGCCACAATGCTGGGGCCGTACCAGTCGCCTGCTTTCTTGCCGAGGCTCCCCCCTAACCTCACCATGTGATGGAGACCAAAGGGGGCATTCGGGTGGTCCGACAGCCATCGCAGGATGTCCCTATGGATAAGCTCCTGGTGAGGATCCTGAACATGTGGTCTGGGAGGACGGGATGTGGAGTGCGAATACAGAGGACCCGAGAGAGAGGCCGCAGAGGATATAGAAGACAAGGAGTTAACGGAGGACGAACAAATGGGCTCCATCTCCACGAGAAGAGTATTCAGTGCTTCCGGCCACGACCAATCTGACGGGCAGAGAGACTGATATCAGTATACAGCACAGAAATATACCAAAAACGTATACATAGGGGGGCAGGATTATAGTAGTTATATTCTTGTACATAAGGGGTGCAGATTATGTAGTGATATTCTTTATATAGGGTGGCTAGTATATAGTAGGTATATCTGTACATAGGGGGAAGTATTATAGAGTGATATCGGTATGTAATAGGGGAAGTATTATAGTATTATATCTTGTACTAGGGACAGTACTCTAGTTCGTTATATTGTACATAGGGAGTAGTATATGGAGTTTATGTGTGTTGACATATGTGTGTTTGGCGAATATAGTTCGATTCTTGCCATGGAGCAGTATTATAGTAGTTCTATTTTGTATACTGGAGCAGTATTATAGTAGTAGATTGTCTTGACAGGGCGCAGTATTTTTATAGTAGTTAGATATTCTGTACATAGGTGGCATATTATAGCATTATATTCTGTACTTCGGTTTGGCATATTATAGTAGTAAATATTCTTGGTACCAAGAGGGGGCAGTTTACTAGTGTTCATTCTTGTACATAGGGGACAGTATTACGTAGATTAATTTTTCACTTGTACATAGGGGGCAGTTTATGTAGTTAGTATTCTGTACATAGGGGGCTTTATGGTAGTTTTTTATCAGTGTTCTCTCTTGTACATTTAGGGGGGCTTTGGCAGTAGTATTCAGAGTTATATAGTACATAGGGGACAGTATATAGTAGATAGTCCTGTGCATCGGTGGCAGATAGGTAGGTATATACTGTACCAGGAGGGGGGCAGTATTATAGTAGTTATATTGTCTTGTACAAGGGGGCAGGATATTATTATGTTATCTCTGTTGTTTTTTTTTTTCATCGGGGGCAGTCTTATAGTAGTTATCTATGACAACGGGGCCGTGATATAGTAGATTATATCTTGTACTATGGGGTTGGCCACAGTCTAGTATAGTAGTATATCCTGTACATAGGGGGAAGTATTTATAGTAGTATATCTTGTACATAGGGGGAATATAGTAGTTTCATTCTTGTACATAGTGGACCCAGTCTTATCGTATGTTAGTATTCTTGTACATTCGGAGTGAGTATATAGTAGTTAATTCCTTGTAATATGGTGGGCGTAATATAGTTATATTCTGTTCAAGGTAGCAGTATATCGTGAGTTATATTCTGTACCATAGGGGCGCAGTCAAGGTATTATTAGTAGTTATATTGGACATAGGAGGCCGTATCATAGTGCGTTTATATTCTTTGACAGTAGGGTTTTGGTAGTATATAGCAGTTATATGTACTATTAGGTTGGCAGTCTATAGTTAAATTCTTGTCCATAGGGGCAGTATTATAGTAGTTATTCTTGTACATGGGAGCAGATTATAGCTTATTATTCTTTGTACAAGGGGCAGTGTTTAGTAGTTATATTCCTGTACATAGGGGGCAGTATTATAGTAGTTATATTCTTGTACATAGGGGGCAGTATTATAGTAGTTATATTCCTGTACATAGGAGGCAGTATTATAGTAGTTATATTCCTGTACATAGGGGGCAGTATTATAGTACGGGGGCAGTATTATAGTAGTTATATTCCTGTACATAGGGGGCAGTATTATAGTAGTTATATTCCTGTACATAGGAGGCAGTATTATAGTAGTTATATTCCTGTACATAGGGGGCAGTATTATAGTAGTTATATCTGTTTCTCTCAGGGTGCAGGGAATGTTGAATTATGTAGAGTATTGTAGAGCTTTTCATTACCAATTTGCTGTGATTGGATTGGTTGTTCTAGAAGTGCACAATTTGTCGCCACACTGGCGCCCTCCTTACGACCGCCATGTAAAAAAAAAAAAAGCTCGAGATTTTTTGATTGTGGGAGCCGTGAAAATAAAAAAATGAAATAAAAAAAAACAAAAAAAGGGCCGGGGTCCTTTAAATGGAGTTTTTTAAACATCAAATGCCTGAAATGCTAGCACGGCCTATTCCTGTTCAAGCAGGATTGTCCCTCACTCACCTCAAGATAGATGCAGGCCACAATGCTGGGGGAGCCGCCATACCAGTCGCCTGCTTTCTGCCGAGGCCTACCCCTAACCTCACCATGTGATGGGACCAATATGCGCTCTAGGCATTTCGGGGCGACTGCGTCCCGACAGAATAGCAGGCCATTACTTGTCCCTATGGATAAGCTCCTGCGCGAAGGCATCCTGAACATGTGGTCGGGAGCAGCACGGGGATTTGTGGGAGTGCCGAATACAGACGGCACCCGATGGCGCGACGAGAGGCCGCGGAGGATATAGAGACAGCGACGTTATACGGGGAGGACGAACAAAATGACGGCCTTCCATCTCACGCAGAAGAGTAGTCAGTGCTTCCGGCAGCCACTGACCAATCTGACGGGCAGAGAGGCAGCGAGACGGATATCAGTATACAGCACTAGAAATATACCAGAAAATCTTTATCATAGAGGGCCAGTATTATAGTTAGTTATATTCTTCGTACAAATAGGGGAGGCCAGTATTATAAGTTATTATATATCTTAGTTACATCAGGAGCAGTATTATAGTGTTTATATTCTTGTAAATAAGGGGACACTAGATCAGTATTAAAGAGTTTATCTTCCTAGTACATAGAGGGATAGTAGTGTATAGTAGTTCATATCTGGTACATAGGGGCGGAAGTAGTATTAGTAGTTATATTCGTGTACATAAGGGCGACAGTATTATAGTAGTATATTCTTGTACATAGGGAGCTAGGTTTCTTATAGTAGCTTATATTCTGTACATAGGACGGGCAAGTTAATGCTCATAATACGTTATATCTTTGTACATTAGGGAGCCCAGTGTATTATTAGTAGTTATATCTTGTACAATGGGAGCAGCTATTATAGTAGTATATTCTGACTGTAAATAGCGGGAGCCTAGTATGCTGATAGATAGTTATATTCTTGTTACATAGGGGGACCAGCAGTATTATAGCAGTTATATCTTGTGCTACTTAGTGCGCCAGGTATTATAGTAGGTTATATTCTTGTACATAGCGGAGCAACTATTTATTGAGGTAGTTATATTCTTCGTACATAAGGGAGAGCAGTAATATAGTCGAGTAGTTATATTCTTGTCACATAGGGGCAGTGTTTATAGTAGGTCTATTCCTCGAATACATACGGGGAGCAGGATATAGTAGTATATCAATTCTGCTACATAGGGGGCAGTATCTATAGTAGTTATATTCCTGTACATAAGCGCGGACAGTATAGTATAGGCTAAGTTCTTATTCCTCGAATACATAGGCGAGCATGTATTATAGTAGTTATAATATTGTCACAGAGCGGGCGCATGTAGTATTATAGTAGTTATATTAACTTGTAACATAGGGTCGGCCATTCTCCATGTATTATAGTAGTTATATTCTTGTACATAAGGGGATGCAGTATTATAGTATGTTATATTCTTTGTACATAAGGACGGCAGTTATTATAGTAGACTTATATATCATTTTGATACATAAGGGGGGCCCAGTATTATAGTAGTTATATTCACTGTCAAAGCGGGAAGTATATAGTAGTGATATTTATTGTACAATATGGGGGAAGTATTATAGTAGTTATATTCTTGTACATAGGTTGGACAGTATTATTAGGTAGTTATATTCTGGGACATAGGGATAGGCAGCTAGTATTATAGTAGTTAATCCTGCTACATAGGAGGCCGTATTATACTAGTTATATTCTTGAATAAATAGCAGAGCAGTAATTATAGTAGTTAGAGTCTTGTACATAGGGAAGCCAGTATTATAGTAGCTTATATTCTGATACATTAGGCCCGAGAAGCAGTATTATAAGTAGTTATTTCTGGGCGACATAGGCGCGTAGTATGTATTACTAGCTAGTTATATCTTGATCATTAGGTGGCCAGTATTTTATAGTAGTTATATTCTTAGTACATAGGCGAGCGAGATTTATAGTAGTTATATCTTGCTAAGTAGGAGAGCAGTTATTATAAGTAGTTATAGGCTTGTACATAGGGCCGTCAGTGTTATAGTAGTTATATTCCTGACATAGGGAGAGAGCAGTATTATAGTATGTATATTCTGTGATACATAGGGGGGCAAGCATTATAGGAGTTATATCCTGCTAATAAGGAGGACAGTATTTATTATAGCTAGTTATATCCTGTACATAGAGAGTGGGCAGTATTATAGTAGTTTATATTAATTACATACGAATTGGGGTACGGGGCAGTAGAGTATATAGTAGTTATATGATTGTAACAGAGGGTCCGCGCGCAGTATTATAGTAGTTAGTATTCTTGTACATAGCGAGGGGCCAAGTATAGTATAGAGTATATTCTTGGTAATTGGGCAGTATTATATAGTAAGCTATATTCTGCCTACATAGGCAGCTGGCCGCAGAAATATTATAGTAGCTAATATTCCGGCCCTACATAGGGGCAGCCCAGTATGTATAGTAGTTATATTCCGTACATAGGGGGACAGTATTATAGTAGTTATATCCCGCGACATAGTGCGGGGCCCGCTAGTATTATAGTCTAGTTCATATTCTAGGACATATAGCGGGCCAGATGCTTATAGTAGTTATATTCCTGTACTAGGAGGACAGTATTATAGCTAGCTATATATTCAGGCTACATAGGAGGCTAGTATAAGTAGTTATATTCCTGTACATAGGGGCAGTATTATAGCACAGTTACTTATAGTCGGGTGGTACATAGGGGATCGCGCCAGTATATATAGTAGTTATATTCTTGTACATAGTCCGCGGCAGTATAGTAGCTAGTATACTCTTTACATAGTGGGCAGTATTTATAGTAGTTATATTACTTGTGCCAGTAGGGTGGCGAAGCATAGCGGGCAGCAGTATTATAGTATTTAGTATTCTGTCTATAAGGTGCGGCAAGCGGCAGTATTATGGATAGTATAATTCTTGTTACATAGGGGGCAGTATTTACTAGTAGTTATAGTATATGCTAAGAGTCTAGGGCATGGCAGTATTTATAGTAGGTTAATATTGTACATAGGTGGGCAGTATTATAGGTGAAGTTTATAGTAGTCAGTGCGAATCTTATGGTACCATGACGGGGGGCCAGTATTTTTATAGTCAGTTCTATTACCTAATGTACATATGCCGCGCGCGACTAAGTATTATAAGCTAGTTATATTCTCTCTACATAGGCGGCAGTAGTATATTATGTAAAGTTCTATTCTTAGTACTGCGCTGTACATAGGGGGCAGTATTATAGTAGTTATATTCCTGTACATAGGGGGCAGTATTATAGTAGTTATATTCTTGTACATAGGGGCAGTATTATAGTAGTTATATTCTTGGCAGTAATAATACTAACCTCTGCAGAGAAGATGCATGAGGAGAGCCTGGGCCAGCATCATCTGGGCGCTCCTGATCATACAGCCCCATCCACAGTCTGTAGTCAGCTGAGTCCCCTCCAGTGCAGGGAAGTCCCGCCTGTAGGTCATCCAAACCCGGGAGACGAAATCCCGCTGAAACCGCTCAATGTCATCTGTGAGCACAGGGGATGCAATAGAGAATTATGAGGGGAGGGGGGAGTATTTTTGGACCAGTCAAGTTAGAACAGTCATCAGGATTCACCTTCGTAGCGGAAGTAGTAGTGTTTCCCCAGCAGATACAAGGGTGAGGTCCTGCTGAAGTGCGTCTTCATCTTCACCGTCCACCCTATCAAACAAAGAAGAAAGTGTCGGTAAGTACTGGTACATCTGCTCCTAGGAAAGCTGGGTGACAAGCAGTATCAATATTCTATGGCCCTGCAAAACTGGATGTCCTCTCAGAGTTAGGGAAAGCTGGTTGCCTCTCCTGAGGCAGCTGTAAGTATGTAGGCACCCAGCTTTCCCATCTACAGGTGGCAACTCTCTTACCATATTTGACGCTGTTCCATGCTGTCAGTAGTTTGCTCTTGATTTTATCCACCTCATCCGTGGCCCCATCACGTCCGGCTGCTTGGTACCCCATCTGAGGCGGGTCATGGCGGCCGCCCAAATTCCTGCGCCGCCGACCCTCTGGGCTGCCATACTGCACCGCCGCTGGTGACACCGAATTCATTTATCCAGTCTGTGACGTCAAGAGGGGAAGGGCATGACTGGGGGCACTCTGCGGAGAGAAGGAAAGGGGTTCATGTCACAGATTGTACCGGTTCTTCCTATTTAAAGGGGTGTTCCATCTCATCAATGTCATCACAGTCTGACCCCCTGCCTCTTGCTGATGATGATCAGTAAGGGGGTGGTCACACACACAATAGTGGGGCAGTCTTAAAATACTCCACTAGGGTTTAAAGGGGTTTTCCACCCCCTAGTGGCCACTGCTCTTATCATCAACCGAGCCATTGACTACACAGTGGACAAAGTCAGAAGCACAAAGTCTCCTTCCACTGTGTAGTGGTGGTTCTGGGGTACTGCAGGCTTAAAAACATACACTTCAATGGCAGCTGAGCCTGCAATACCTCAAAACAGCCACTATAATGTGGATGGAGATGCCCAATTCTGCCTCAGCAGTAGAGTGAAGGCCCTGTGAGAGTAGATACGGCATATATGGCATCATTAACACGTGGGGATTCTGTGACATCATTCTCATTTAGAAGCAATTTCAGCCCTAAAGAGAAAAATCCCCTTAAAGGGATGGGGAGATTATATACCGACTGACAGAGGAATATTAAGAAAACACAACGCCTTTAACAACCACCACCTCTCTAGAGCTGAAAGGCTGATGACTAACAGCGGTGACCCCAAAAATTCTCCCTAAATCAGTAACATATTTTATTAAGACCAATGGACAAGAAGCCAATTAAAAGTGGACAGGAGAACACCATCATAAATACCAGTCTAAACATACAAATATCCAGGGGCGTCACCAATGTAAAGACAAAAAGAGAAAAAAATACAAGGACATTTTCATGAAGAGTGACAATCTGATATTACACATTTTCTCCCCCACCCCCCCTGTCATCTATGAGAATGGACTAGTCTACAGGTGACTATACAGACAAGCTAAGCACATACAATACAGGCAGAGTGACCTTTGAACCCAGCACAGCCGATCTTACCTCATCTCATCCCAAAGGGGGGGAGTCCGCCGGAAATCACATGCCCACAGCAGCCGCTATCGCTTCCCTGCTTAGAGACACCTTAGAGACACTTCCCGGTTGCCGATGACGTCACACGCTTCACGTCGTTGCGTCCCTTCGGAAGCTTGTTTATTAGCGTGGTTTGAATAACTTTATTGACAAAGAGAAAACAGTGACAACAGCAGGACGAGGAGCAGGCGCGTTTGGGTTAGCGAACAAAGGGCTTCATTTGCATTGCCTTTCCCATGATCCTCTGCGTGCATGTAAAGTAGTCGCTCTGGGTTGTTTGGGAGCTGCTGGGAGTCTGGTTGTAGCTGTGTGGTGCTGTAGGTTAGCTTTGCGCAGTGGCAGTATCATAGCCAATGAGGTTTATCCGAGGCGTGATTATTGCTGATTGAAAACTTTACCCAATACCCCGCCATGATGACTTGAAATATAGTCAGCTACGGCAATTTTTGACAGTCTCTCAGGAGACTGAACAGTGTGTCGAAGAACAGATGATAAATTTCATTCTTATCACGTGATTACTGATGCTAAATCTAAATATTTGGTCAGTTATCCTATTTAGCAGATTTGCTACATGTCAGGTTAAATAGAAGGTTGAAGCGCCACCTATTGGATAATGCGGGAGGTGTGGGGAGAGTTGGCCGGTCCAAGGTGGAGGAGTATAAGAGACCCGGATTCGGGGATTTGGGCCCATTACTGTCATTACAATAGAGAAGCCAAAATCAATACAACTCCCTACAGTGCATGCACCCCATGTACAGGGCGTCCCCCCATATTACACACAGAGCACGTGCCCAATGTACAGGGCGTCCCCTTCATTACACACAGAGCACGTGCCCCATGTAAAGGGTGTCCCCCTCATTACACACAGAACACGTGCCCCTCACTACACACATCACACGCGCCCCATGTACAGGGCGTCCCCCTCATTACACACAGAGCACGTGCCCCATGTACAGGGTGTCCCCCTCACTACACACAGCACACGCGCCCCATGTACAGGGCGTCCCCCTCACTACACACAGTGCACGTGCCCCATGTACAGGGCGTCCCCCTCACTACACACAGAGCACGTGCCCCATGTACAGGGTGTCCCCCTCATTACACACAGAGCACGTGCCCCATGTACAGGGCGTCCCCCTCACTACACACAGAGCACGTGCCCCATGTACAGGGCGTCCCCCTCATTACACACAGAGCACGTGCCCCTCACTACACACAGCACACGCGCCCCATGTACAGGGCGTCCCCCTCACTACACACAGTGCACGTGCCCCATGTACAGGGCGTCCCCCTCACTACACACAGAGCACCACGCAGTGCCCCATGTCACAACGTCCCCTCACGCACACAGAGCAAGTCCCCAGGTATCGGACGTCCCCCTCACTACACACAGCGCACGTCCCCCAGACAGCGTCCCCCCTCACTACACCATAGCAACGTGCCCCCATGTACAGGACGTCCCCTCACTAACACCCAAACACGTGCCCCATGTACAGGACGTCCCCTCACTACACACAGCGCACGTGCCCCATGTACAGGGCGTCCCCCTCACTACACACAGCGCACGTGCCCCATGTACAGGACGTCCCCCTCACTACACACAGCGCACGTGCCCCATGTACTAGGGCGGCCCTCACTACACCACGCACGCCCATGTCACAGGCTCCCCTCACTACAACACCAGCAACACGTGCCCCATGGAAGGACTCCCCCTCACCTACACACAGCCACGTTCGCCCATGTACCAGAGCGTCCCCCTGCACTACACCAGAGCACGTGCCCCGTTTACGACGCCCCCTCACTACTACACACGAACACGTGCCCCATGTACAGGGTTCCTCCCCTCACTACACCAGAACGTGCCCCCATGTACAGGACTCCCCCTCACTACCACAGCGCACGTGCCTCACTAACAGACGCCACCCTGTCGCGCCCCCTCACACACACAGCGACACGGCCCCATGTACAGGGCGCCCCCTCAATACACACAGAGCACGTGCCCATGTACAGGCCACGTCCCCCTCAGTTACACACAGAGCACGTGCCCCACAAGATCCCACCAGACGTCCCACAGGACGTCCCCCTCCTACACAGACACGAGCGCACGTGGCCCCATGTACAGACGTCCCCCTCACACACAGGCACGTCCCCATTCGTACAGGACGTCCCCCTCACTATACCAGACACGTGCCCAGTAGCGTCCCCCTCACTACACACATGCGCACGTGCCCCATGTACCGGCTCCCCCGCACTATACACGCCAACAAGTGCCCATGTACAGGGACTTCCCCCTCACTCACACAGCAGTCCCCTCAACGACCCGCACGCCCCATGTACAGGAGCGTCCCCCTCCACTACACACACACGGCCCAACAGGTCCTCACACAGCACCGTCCCCATGTACAGGACGTCCCTCCCACCAGTCGCAGTTACATGACTCCCTACACAAAGCCACGTGCCCCATGTACACAGGACTCCCCCTCATACACACAGCGCACGGCCCCATGTACAGGACGTCCCCCTCACTAACCACAGTGCACGTTTCGGCCCCATGTACACGTGACGTCCCCCTCACTACACACGCGCACGTGCCCCATGTTACATGAGCGTCCCCCTCATACACACCAGCCACGTGCCCCATGTACAGACGTCCCCCTCACTACACACAGAACACGTGCCCCATGTACAGGACGTCCCCCTCACTACACACAGCGCACGTGCCCCATGTACAGGACGTCCCCCTCACTACACACAGCGCACGTGCCCCATGTCCAGGACGTCCCCCTCACTCTATACACATGTGCAACGTGCCCCTCACTACACCACGCACGTGCCCATGTACAGGGCGTCCCCCCATATACACACAGCGCACGTGCCCCATGTACAGGACGTCCCCCTCACTACACACAGCGCACCGCCCCATGTAACGGGACTCCCCCTCTACACACACACGCACGTTCCCCAGGTACAGGACGTCCCCTCACTACACACAAGCGCACGTGCCCATGTACAGACGTCCCCCTCATACACACATGCGCATCGTGGCCCCATGACATGGCGTCCCCCTCACTAACACCACACGTGCGCATGTACAGCCGTCCCCCTCAATACACACACGCACGTGCCCATGTACGGGCGTCCCCCTCACTACACACGCCACCGCCCATGGTACAGACGTCCCCTCACTACCACCAGTGCAACCGTGCCCATGTACAGACTCCCCCTCACTACACACAGCGCACGTGCCCCATGTACAGGACGTCCCCCTCACTACACAGAGCACGTGCCCCATGTGCAGGGCGTCCCCCTCACTACACCAGCGCACGTGCCCATGTACAGGCTCCCCCTCACTACACACAGGACGCACGTGCCCCTGTTCAGGACGTCCCCCTCACTACACACAGCGCACGTGCCCCATGTATCAGGACTGCCCCCTCCTACACACGCGCACGCATGCCCATGTCACTACGTCCCTCAACTACACACACGCACGTGCCCCATGGACAGACGCCCCTCAACTAACACACAGCGCACGTGCCCCATGTACAGGGCGTCCCCTCACTACACACAGCACGTGCCCTTAAAGGACGTCCCCCTCACTACGTCGCACAGAACGCCGTGCCCCATTACAGGGCGATCCCCCTCATACACCGAGCACGGCCCCGATGTACAGGACGTCCCCCTCACACTACAGTGCACGCGCAGCTGTGCCCGTACAGGGTCCCCCTCACTAACACAAAGCGGCAGTCTGCCCCCATGTACAGGACAGCTACCCTCACACACACAGTCAAGACGTCGCCCCATGTCACAGGACGATCCCCCTCATATACACGCCATCAGTGTCATCGCCACTGTACAGGACTGTCCCCTCACTACACACAGGCCACGCACCCATGTACATGGCGTCACCCCTACTACACACAGCGCACGTGCCCCATGTACAGGCGTCCCCCTCACTACACAACGACACGGCCCCATGTACAGGCGTCCCCCTCCTACACACAGCGACGCACCCCCGCATACGCCAGTACAGGGCGTCCCCCCTCACTACAAACAGCATCACGTGCCCCAGTACAGGGCGTCCCACCCCACACACCGCACAGTGCCGCCCCCATGTACAGGCGTCCCCTCACTACACACAACACGTGCCCATGTTACAGGAACGTCCCCCTCACTACACACAGCGACAGTGGCCCATGAGACAGAGACGTCCCCCGTCACTACACCAGATGCACGGTCCGCCATGTACAGGACGTCCCCCACACACACACAGTGCAACACGCGCCCCTATCAGGAATGTCCCCCTCACTTTACAACCCCAGCCACGTGGCCCCATGTACAGGAGTCCCCTCACTATACACAGTGGCACGGCCCCATGTACAGGGCTTCTTCTTCCCTCACTACAACACACGCACTCTCCCCCTGTACAGGACTTCCCCCTCACTACCACACCCGCGCACGTCGCCCCATATCAGGCGTCCCCACACTACACACAGAGCACGTGCCCCATGTAGAGGGCGTCCCTCACCTACACACAGTGCACGCGCCCATATACATGAGATCCCCCTCCACTCCACACAGTGCACGTGCCCCATGTACATGCTTCTCCCTCACTACACAACACGCGCACTCGCCCCATGTACAGGAACTCCCCCTCCTAAAACACAGCGCACTGCCCCCATGTCAGGGCGTCCCCCACTCACGACCAGAGACACGTCCCCATGTACAGGGCGTCCCCTCATACACACAGCGCAACGTGCCCCATGTACAGTGCGTCCCCTCACTACTCACACAGAGCAACGAGCCCCATGTGCAGCATAGCGCCACTACTGTAATGTACAGGGAGAACTGGCACTATAAATGGCCACGGGCAAGTGCACTCCTGTGATCCTCCTTAATGCAGTTTGCATCCACTGGAAGTATGAAGCTTTCTAAGCAGAACAGCAAGCAGAGGTCTAGAAATAGGAGATGGAATACATAAAGTATAAAAACACAAAGAAGATTAATTATTCCTCTGAACGGGGACAAACCCCTTTAGTTATCAAGAACTCACGAAAGAATGAGATAATATCACACAGAATGGTGCAAATTTACTTACCCGTCATTCGCGATCCAGCGACGCGCTCTCTCGGTGGATTGGGGGTCTTCCGGCGATTCCCTAAGGTAGTTCCTCCGCCGTCCACCAGTGGCGCAGCCTGCGCTGAATTCCCCGGAGCGCGCTGGATTCACTGACATTCACTGGCCTATCCTGGTGAAGTAAGTGCTAAATTGTGCGCAACACATTTTTTTTAAAATGCGGCGGTTTTTTTTTTTTTTTCCCAATCCTCAGGTTTTCTTTTGCCACTCCCCCCGATATCCGTGCATTGCATGCCGGCGCGGATGCGCTCATCCGCGTGCGCCAAAATCCTGGGGCAATTCATGGAAAAGTCGGACGCAAATGGAAATTTTGGGGTAACACGTCGTGAATGTGCCAATCGGGCTCGGCCCCTAGGAAATGACCCATCTATCTGCAGATTTCCCTGGTGGAGGTCATTGGTATTGCAGGTAGAGCTGTGATCACCGGACCAGGAATATATAGAGAGGTGATTGCCAATATATTGTAAAAATGTGTACCCCGGTTACATTTCCAAGTATATGGAGTTCTCACCTCTTCACACCCAGATTAATAACATTCGCATCTCTATCATTCACATCACAAATCAGTCTCCTGAGAGACTGTCAAAAAATTGCCGTAGCTGACTGTATACAAGTCATCAAAAGAAAAAGAAAGGCGGGGTATGGGGTAAAGTTTTCAATCAGCATAATCACGCCTCGGATATACCTCATGTGCTATGATAGCTGCATGCGCAAAGCTCCAGATCCTCCAGAGAGGGAGCGCGGCTATACAAGGGCAGTCACTAACCTGCAGAGCCACACCACAAGCGGGATTTCTGGTAGGGGATAATGCTAATACCATCCCTCACAAGCAGGGGGCATTGCCCAGGCTAAAGGAATCCGAACCCTGACACGACAACAAAACAAATGACCTCTTGTCCACAGGGAGCTCAGTATATCAACCTCATTAATAACCCGGATTCCGTAAATGGTGGGGTTTGCTCATCTAGGACGCCGCCCCGAAACGTAATAATAAAGATAGAAGATAAAACCGGATCACCTATGTCAGACCTTAGTATGAAACCGGGATGACAAGCAGAGCTCCAAGCCATTGGGACAATGTTGGGGTTATTATTGGCATAAGGGGCATAATATGAGCCGGGTAAATCCTCATGTATAAGTCAGGGTTGTTTGGGGAGACCTCCGCGCAGTCCGGGGGTCCACAGCGAGAATCTGTGTAGTAGGAGATATAAAGGTAACGACAGCCCACAGCGGTCGCTGCCATCCCAACCAATCAATGGAGCTCATGACCCGGAACTCATCGTAGAGCATCAACTTTTAATTAGGGTCCAGTGTTCAAGTCCCTGTTCGTGCGGAGGGTTGTTTTTTAAACAAATTCAAAAAAACTTAAAAATTATGGAACGAAAAAAAAAATCAAAGAAGAACCACAAAAGAGTCCAGAAACATTGGTTATTCTTCCCGATAGACGCCATTCCCAAAAAAGATCAAGCAAGAAATTCCAAATATTTTTCTATGACATCAAAAGGAAACCTACCATGTGATTGATGCAGTATGAAGCAAACATACCATGAGAATTCTGCAGCTACAACGTGATGCAGACACATAACTTGTTTAACCCCTGTGCTGAATGGTTTTTTGTTGAAAAATTACTTATAACATTAGAGATACACAAGTCTCGGGTCGCTGCGGTGACAGCTTCGGACCGGATCAACTGGGATTGCAAAGTCGTGTTTTATTTATCTAAGGAGCCCATGTTTCAGCACAATTGAAAAGATTTTGGATCCTTATCAACCCTTTGTGTATTCTTCCCTCTTCTCTCGGAGGTCCGTGTTAAACAGAATAGAACACTGATGCCAAGCACAGCCTCCTATGAAGTTGTCCATTGGGGTGATGGCTTACTTAATCGCGGACAAGATTGTCGCCAGCCCTGTCCTCAATCAGCCCACTGCACCTGGGTTACGGGAACAGCACTGACGACCAGCACGGCACCTATATAAAAGCGCCTGGGCAAATAGAAGTGGGAAATGGTGTTTTGGGGGAAAAGTTCATTTTCCGAGCAAAGATTAACGTTGCAATAATTGCTATTAAGCGATTCGCTCTTTATCACTTCTGGATAAGATGCAGATTGCCATTATACAGCCCTGATGCAGGAGACTTTTGTAACATCTACCTTTGTATCACTCTCAAACTGATGGCCATGACTGATTGAATGAAAAGAGGAACGAGAATAACCGAAATGGTAACAAATACTTACTTTACAGGGGGAGAGAGGAGCCCTCATGCCCACAGTCCTGTTAAATCAACCTTTCCTCCAGTTAAGTGCATATCCCAGATTGGTATCCACATCATTGTCCATACCAGAACCAACAACGTTCAGGACCAGGAGAACCGCAATAGCGAACATGCAGAGCTCCCATCCAACCGTCCCCGATTTTGACGGGACTTTCCGTTTTCGTACCTCGCCCCCCGTCACGGGGCATACTATGAGATTGTCACGATTTCCCCCCAGGTCCGCTGGGTCCCGGCGCTGGTCCGCATAGTCAAATACTTTGAAAGTCTGAACTCACAGTACTGAAGGGCTTCTACAGACATCGGGAGGGAATCCTTTTCATGAGAAGTGTCGCTTAGCGGAGAGGCAGGGACCACGTCATCAATCTTCAAATCAGCTCTGTCCATATAGTCACTCTGCTGCATCTCTAGGGTTCCCCAAGCAGACTCGGGCCAGGAATCCTTTTCAGAGAAGTGTCGCTTTACGGCAGAGCAGGACCCACGTCATCAGGTCAGATCCCCATCTGTCCCATATATGGTCACTCTGGCATCGTCTCCTAGGGTTCCCCAGAGCAGACAATTCGGAAGGGAATCGTTTTCGAGAAGTTTCGCTTAGTGGAAGAGGCAGGGACCACAATCATCAGGTCGATCACCCATCTGTCCATAGACCAATAGACCAGGAAACTTACTACTAACTGAGGCTATAAAGTCCCATTGATAGAACTGAGGATTTCCTGGTAACTTAAGACATGTTATCTGCCTTTTACACTGTGACACAGACAATGCCCTGATAATAGAGAGGGATCTCTCGAGATTATTATTGGATTTGAGACTATTGTATTATAAATTTTTATATTTTTATTAGTGATGGGATGATTATTAATAATGGTAAAATAAAATAACATCCTCAATAATAATAATACTAATAACAATCTATAATAATAATATCTCCATAATAACAATAATAGTCTCAAGAATTAAATATCGAGAAGAACCTTTCTACATTGTTAATTTCACTGAGGTATAGCTGCAGTGTGTTGAGGCGCTGTATTATTATTGTACAGGGACACTGCTGCAGGTTTCTCTGGGTTCAAATCCCAATGAGGATATGTTTTTTTTTTTTATTGAGATGATTTTTATTATTAATATGGCTAAAATTTGGGGCGTGCTACGCGGCCCCTCCATTTTGGCCCTCTTTCCTTTTCCAACAATGTTGGGAGGTCTGCATATGGGGTGGGCCAGCTAGCTCAACTGGCACAGCCATGTTTTCCTGCGTGCGAATAATCCTATTTGTCCCTGCTCCCAATATAGGACTCCCTGACCCACACCCACCAGGAGAGCAACACCAAATCAGTGCCATGCCACACATCAACACCCCTCATCAATCATCACCACCTGTACCACCCTAAACAGCCTCAATACACAGGGGTCAGCATTCTGGAACAAAGAACTGGAAAGACCTGTGCCGGACAGATAGCCACAGGTGGACTCACACAAAGCCACGGCCTGGATCTCACACAAATGCCATGAAGGGAAATGATTGGGATCTTGTAGGTTCCCCCAAAAACACCAAGCTGTGTGCAGATCACGTACATTATGCTCTTTATCTCTACACTACAAATTCGCCGAGCATTACCTTACCAGACCAAACCTATTCAGGGCCCGGCCTATGACTGCATGGGAGACCTGGTCAAAACCTTCTGCGATCCAGGCTGTACCAGGGCCGGCGTTGTCCTGCAATTTCTGCGCCAGGGACTGCTGGTCTGGGAGACAATCTTATAGCTGACTTCCCTCATCCTGTGACCAGACCTTTCACCTCGTCTACCGATAAGCTTGGTAATACAACCACCGGCACGGGGAGGTAACAGGTTCGGGTCTCTGATCACTCCTACACTATGGACCACGTCACACCGGCCAACTCCTCTTCCCACATCTCCTGCATCAATCCAATGGTAGCGCTCAGCTTTCTATTTAAGTAGCTTCACATCCAATAGGTGGCGCTAGAGGAAAAACGTTTCACAAATGCTCTACCTCATGATCTTTCTAACTTCCTGATCTGTTTATTGGTCAGAACATCAGGTTACAAGTAATTAACATACGTACATTTGGCGCCCCCATCAGTGAACTATCCTTATTAATTGGCATGGTCACAACTGTTATTTCTCTTCTTCACCAAATTGTTCAGTCTCCTGAGAGACTGTCAAAATTGCCGTAGCTGACCTATATTTCAAGTCATTAGCGGGTTTGGGTAAAGTTTTTTCAAATCAGCATACTCACGCCTCGGATAGACCTCATGGGCTATGATACGGCCACTTCTTGCGCAAAGCTCCAATCCTCCAGAGAGGGAGCGCGGCCTCATACAGGGCAGTCACTAACCTGCGGAGACAGCCACTACAAAGCCGGAATTCTGGGAGGGGATATGCAATTATTACAAGTCACTCACAGCATTGCCCCAGGGCTACAAAGCCGAACACATTAACACAAACCCTGACGTCTTGTCCCAGGGAGCTCAGTATATACATTGGTATTATCTGAAGCGGCTGGGAAACACTACTATGAGACCCACCCTACAATTAAAGCCCCCCCCATGGCGTCACCCAAGAATAATTGTTAAACATTTTTACTTGTTCTCACTGGTGAATTTTATTTTAATTAAAAACTTCGCCCGAACAGGGACTTGAACCCTGGACCCTCAGATTAAAATCTGATCTCTAACCGACTGAGCTATCCTGGCTCTGCATGGACTCTGTGACAACAACCAGTTCTGGCAGGATACAACCACTGGGTGACGGCTTGATTATGTGTACATATCCTCTCCTTCTGTGTGTAGGGATACAATACAATGTATGACTCCGCTCCAGTCATACTGCTGGTGAATTGTGCCAATCATGGACTAAAATGTCTTGTGCTACCTTTATCAAGCTTTTATAGCGTTTCAACTGACTTGTCCAAGGGGGCGCACCGGAGTGGAATTAGTCCATGTCCAAAAATTAAAAGACAAGCACATTTTTAACCATCTTAAAGTAGAGCTAAAGTACAACTTGATATTGTCCTCTCTCTGCGCCACAATTTATCATCACAGTGATAAGAGCTAGGGTTGGATCAGTGACACATAAAGAAATTCCCCAATCAGTTGCTGCTGAAAACTTTCTTCCTTTATTTGGTGCGCACCAGATTACGCAGCGCGCCCCGCAAATCATCCCTGTCCCCAATGGGGCTCACAATCTATTAAACCTACCAGTATGCTTCGGAGTGTGGGAGGAAACCGGAGACCTGAGGAAGCCACGCAAACACAGAGAGAACATGCACACTGCGAAACTTCCTCCTTCTGAACGCTTCCCCTCATGACTCCTAGTTTGCCTCTCACTACATCAGTATAACCCAGGAAGTCCGAATGGTTGGTTTGCTCATCTAGAGGACGGGCCCGCCCTCCCCGAAACGGGATGATAAAGATGATAGAAGATAAAACGGATCTCCTAGTCCAGAGACATTATTAGAAAGCCGGGATGACAAGCAGAGCTCCGAGCCATTGGGACAATGTTGGGGGTTTTATTGGCATAGGGCAGTAATTGGGCCGGGGTAAATCCTCATGTATAAGGGCAGGGTGTTTGGAGAGTCCTCCTGCTCCACGGGGGTCACAGCAGCGAAATCTTGTAGTAGAGATAGAAAGGTTAACGACAGCCACACAGCCGGCGCTGCCATCCCCACATCATGAACATCCATGAGCCCGGATAGCTCCATGTCGGTAAGCCAACTTTTTAATCTAGCGTCCCAGGGTTCAAGTCCCTGTTTCGGGCGGAAGATTTTTAATTAAAACGCATACAGCTTAAAAATTATGGAACGAAAAAAAATTAAAGAAACAACATAAAGAGGTCCAGGATTTTTTGGTTGCATTCCCAAAAAGATAATGCCGGAGACGGAGAAACTCCAATATGGTCTATGACATTACAGGAAACCGCCATCAGCGTCACTAATGTCCTCAATGAAGCTGGTTACATCTTTTCCCTGGGAGGATCTCGCTTTTCATAATCCCGGACGTCTTTATTAAGCTAAAAGACAATTGGAGCATCTCTTGGCTCTGCCTCAAAATTATACAGTGGCGGGTCTCGAGTGCTCCGATGGGCACAAAGCCGTAGTGTAGGTAGTGCACTCCCGGGCAGTATGGTAGGTAATAGTGCCCCGTGCAGTAGGGTAGGGTAAAAGCACACCCGGTCAGCATGGTAGGTAATAGACCCCGGGCATATGGTAGGTATAGTACCCGAGCGGTATTGTAGCACGTACCGCGGGAGCAGTATGGAGGTATAATAGTACCCGGGCGGTAATTATAGTATAGTACCCGGGCGGTATGGAAGGTATAGTCCCCTGTGGAGGTATGATATGATAGTACCCGGCGGATGGTAGGTAGAGTCCCTGGGACGGTATGATAGTATACGTAACCTGGCATTATGGTAGGTATAGTACCCTGGGCGGTATGATAGGTATAGCCCCAGGGCAGTATGGTAGGTATAGTACCCGAGCAGTAAATGATAGGTAATACCAGGGTGGTATGGTAGGTATAGTACCTGGGCGGTATGATAGGTATATTACCAGGGCGTATGGAGGTATAGTACGCGGCGTATGGTAGGTATGTACTGGGCGTATGGTAGGGATAGTACCCACCCGGAGCGTATGGTATGTATAGCACCAGGGCAGTATGGTCGGCATAGAACCCAGGCTTATGGTAGGTATATACCAGGGCGGTATGGTAAGTATGTACACGGGCAGTATGGTAGGTATAGCACCCGCCCGTATGGTAGGTATAGCACTCAGGGCAGTACGGTAGTTATAGTACCATAGGGCATTATGGTAAGGTATAGTACCCGTCATATGGTAGCATATTACCCGTGAGTATGGTAGGTTATGCCCAGGCAGTAGTAGGTATAGACCAGGCAGTCATGGTAGGAGAGCCCAGGCGGTATGGTAGGTATAGTACCCGGGCGTATGGTATTATAAGCACCCGCAGTAATGGTAGGTATAGCACCAGGGCAGTATGGTAGGTAATAGCCACCGGGGCCATATGTAGGTATATTACCCGTGCAGGTATGGTATGTAAGCACCAGGGCAAGTATGGTAGGTATATTACCCGGGCAGTTGGTAGGGTTGCACCAGGCAGTATGATTTTAGGTATAGTACCCTGCATTTATGGTAGGTAAAAGCACCAGGGCATTATGTAGGTATGCACCAGGGCAGTATGGAAGGTGTAGTACCCGGCAGTATGGTAGGTAGAGCACCAGGGCAATATTGTAGGTATAGTACCCCCCGGGCAGTTGGTAGGTATAGCACCCAGGGCATTATGGTAGGTATAGCAACCAGGGCAGTAGGGTAGGTATAGCACGCAGGCGGTAGGATAGGTATAGTCCGGGCGTATGGTAGGTATAGCACACAGGCGGTATGGTAAGGTATAGTAATCCGTGCGTATGTAGGTATAGGTACCCGGGCAGTATGGTATGTATGCACCAGGGCATATGGTATGTATAGCACCAGGCACAGTATGGTAAGTATAGCAACCAGGGCGGTATGGTAGGTATGTACCCGGGCAGTATGGTAGGTATAGTACCCGGGCCCAGTATCCACATGATTGCGCAGGGATGACTGATCCTCCTTAGATTAAATGGTTTTTCATAGAAATTCTCATGAACATGGATGAAGATGGAGAAAAGGTTCTGTGCCTGTTCTTTTAATGTCTTATTGGTCCATCCTCCTTGTCCTCATAGAAAACACTTGGAGAACCTGTTACAACACACATCACAGAGCAGAACCGTATCGGACACTCAATCATTTCCTGTAGTTGGATGCAGCAAGCCGGAAGTGGACCGCAGGGGAGAACCTGGAGGATTCTGACCGGACCACAGGGGATTAGGTCGTGTTTTATTATAAAGGAGCCAAGGTTCACCACAATGGAACTGGAAATCCCCTTTAGTCTCTCTCAACCTCTTCTCCTAAGGTACCTTAATCGCTTGATGGGATTGTTCTGCACTGTATATTACGGTATATAGTGGATACCAGTGGGCCTATAACGCTCCTGTTGTTATCATTGGATGTGTATGGCCGGGGTGCTCACTCCTCTATAACGTCTTCTACTCCTCACACAGAAAGTAGGTTTCCCAGTGGCAGTATTAATTTATCTGTATAGTAGAAGATGGTCCATACCTACGCGTAAGGGCGTAGTGGTCCCGAGCTGGAGAAGTCCATGAGTATGATTATTAGGTGCAGAGGCCCGGATAGCTCAGATCGGTTAGCATCAGTACTTTTATCTGAGGGTCCAGGGTTCAAGCCCGTTCCGCGGAAGAGTTTAGATCCATCAAATGAGCTTACACAGGGATGACCCCCCATCTATGTTATTAGGACTAGTTATGTAAGGGGGCGGGTTCAGGAATTCTCAAAATGTCTGCTATTATCAATAGGTGTTATGCCGGGAGGGGTCCGGAGTCCACCCCAGGTTCTTTGTTAACTTGCAACAGACTGAAATATGTATCCAAAAATTATTTCCACCTCTCTAAGGTCCTAGAGGTCACTCAAGACTGTCCAAAGACAACACCGAATAAGGGACCAAAAATGATCATTTTTATGTATTACATGACCACACACAATGGCCAAGCTGGACCACCCACCATGCAGGGCCTAGAACCACACACAATGCAAGGCCTAGACCACACACAATGCCAAAGGCTATACCACACACATGCCAATGCCTAGACCACACACAATCAATGCCAAGGCCTAGATCGACCGCACAACAATGCAAGGCCTAGACCACACACAATGCCAATGCCGAGACCACACACAATGGCCAATGCCTGACACACACATGCCAAAGGCCTAGACCACCACAAATTGCCAAGGCCTGTAACCACACACAAGCCAAGGCCTAGCCACACACATGCAAGGCCTAGATCCCACCACATGCCAAGTCCTAGACCAGTCACACATGCCAGGGCCTGGACCACACACAAGCCAAGGCCTAGACCACAACAAAGCAACACAATCCAAAGCCTAGATCACAGAGTGAGGACACCACACAATGCCAATGTGCCTTGACCACACACAATCCAAGGCCTAGACCACACACATTCCCAGCCTTGACCAACAACAATTGCCAAGGCCTTGACACACACATTCCAATGCCTAGACCGCACCAATGCCAAGGCCTAGACCTCACACATGCCAAGCCTAACCACACCCAATGCCAAGGCCTAGACACCACCATGCCCAAGCCCTGTACCACACAACAATGCCAACGGCCTAGACCCACACACAATGCCAACGGCCAGACAACACACAATGCCACGGCCTAGACCACACAATTCCAAGCCTAGACCAAACCATTCCACTGCCTTGACCACACACAATGCCACGCCCTGGACCACACACAATAGCCAAACTGCTGGACCTCACACAATTTGGCCACTGCCTGCCACACACAATGCAACGTCCTAGACCACACACAATGCCACGGCCTAGACCACACTCAATGCCACACCACTTCCTAGACCACAACACATTTCCACGGCCTAGACCACACACATGCCACGGCCTAGACCACACACATTCCAACGGCCTAACCACACACAATTCCACGCCCTGGACCTCACACATGCCACTCGGCTGACCCTCACACAAAGCCATGGCCTGGACCTCACACAATCCAAGCCTGACCACACACATGCCTACGCCTGGACCTCACACAATGCAATGGCTATACCACACCTAATACCATGGCATGAACCACACACAATGCCATGACGTGGACCTCACAAAATGCCACGGCTAAATTCTTTGTTCTAAACAGTAATGCTCATTACCAGGTATATGGACACAACACCCCTGTCCCTTATTATCAGCAGCTGAAACCTTCGGGCCTCAATGCCTCGCCCTTTGGATATAAAGCATGGACCAAGACAGAGGATGAATCCCAGGTGCCCTGTGGATACGGAAATCCTCCTTTCGCTGCCCTAACATAATGAACAAACCAGGCAGACACGCTCAGGGTAACATCAATATCCGATAAAATGAGGAGATCCGGTTCTCCTGAAATACAGGCTGCAATAACCAACATTGTGCCGGCTACTTCCCACCAACCTGGAGCCAAGGCCTCATAACCCCCAGACACACGAGCGAGGACGGGCGATCTCTCTCATCTCTTTATTCTGCCGGATAGACTCTGCAAATAGCTCTATAACTCCAACAAAAAGAAGGGAAAGAGGGGAGCCTTGTCTGTCCCCCGAAAACACAGAGCTGTGGAGATCACGCTACATTAGCTCTACAAAGGTGCAGAACATCTTACCCAGACCAAACCTATGCAGGGCCCGCCCATCATCTCATTCGGACCCGGTAAAACGCCTTCCTCCTGATCCAAGCTGACCAGGTCTGCGTTGTCTGAATCTGCGCCAGGGAGCTGCTGGTCAGGTCGGGGTGACAATCTATAGATGACTTCCCGCAGCCTGTGGACCAGAACCTTCACCTCGTCTACCTGGAGTCTTGGTAATACAACCACCGGCACTGGGAGGTGACAAGGTTAGGGTCTCTTATACTCCTCCACCTGGACCACGTTCACATCATCCAATAGGTGGCGCTTCAGCTTTCTACTTAACCTGACAGGTATTATGTAATGGAGCTTCATCCAATGGTGGCCTAGAGGAAGACCTTTTACAGATTTCTCCCTTTAAACAAGTTTTTATAGTTCCTTCACGTTCCTATTCCCTCCTTGGTACAGGAATATCAGGACACAAGTGATAACAACACACACAGATATCATGTCACCATCACTGCCAGATATCACTAATCAGCAAATCAATTCAGTGAATTTTCCTTTTCATTGCTGAGTATCACTCGTATCTCATCTTTCGTAAACTATATTGTTCGTCTCCTGAGAAGACTGTCACAAATGTCAATGCCGTAGCTGACTATTTACAGTCATCATGGCGGGTATTGGGAAGTTTTCAATCATCAATAATCACGCCTCGTCTAAACCTCATGGGCTATGATACTGCCACTTACGCAAAGCTCCAATTCTCCGAGAGGGAGCGTGGCCTCATACGGCATCACTACTCCTGCGAGACAGCCACCACAAAGCCGGGATTCTTGGGAGGGGATATTCTAATGACACGTCACTCCCAGCAGGGGGGCATTTCCCCCGGGCCATCAAGAGCCGCATTCCTCAAACAATAGTCCTAAACAGGGAGGTGTGAACCACAAAAGTAGTTCCCCAAACAGCAAAGAGCCTCATGGTAGTCGTGCCCCCCTTTATTTCCTTCCCCAAAAAGTAACATAGCGGGGGGGGGGGGATACAGGAGAGTGAGCTCCTCCCTGGAGATCCATCACTGTCCCATAGCGATACATCAGAGGATGAGCACAAATTTTTGAGACTGGAAAATAGGTGATGATTTTTGGAGAAGTTTTTTAAGGTCCTTAAAGGAACCTACACCACAAATCTATCCTATAAAGGTAGATTGGGTGGTTAGGGTGGATCACGTCCCCCCGCCCCGCACTTATTTGATAACTTTTATTACACATATAATTCAGATTTACTTATGCTGCTACTGGCGTGGAGTACCGCATGTAGGTTACACACGAGGCGGCTACTCCACGCCCCGGTAGCACTTTACCCCCTCTACTCACCATCTTCGGCGCGCGCAGCGAACTCGGAGCTGTGCGCCGAAGATTGGTGAGTAGGAGGGTAATCCTGCCGTTCTGCGCATGCTCAGAATACCAAATCCCGTGCCCTGTTGTTGCGGAGCATTGGACCGCGCAGGCGCAGGCCCTGCTCTTCTGCGCAATGCCAGACGGCAGGATCGCCGACGAGGGCGCGCACTACGCGTAGCTGCACGCCGAAGATGGGTGAGTAGGAGGGTAAAGTGGCTACCGGGGCGTGGAGTATCCGCCTCGTGTAACCTCAGATGCGGCACTCATGCCCCAGTAGCCGCTAAGTAAATTTTGAACTATCTGGTAATAAAGGTTCAATCAGTTGAGGACGTGATGTTAGCCCTTAAAAGGGCTATCCCTCCCGTCCCATGATTTCCACCTACCACCCAATCTACTTTAGAGTGATTTGTGGTGGTAGGGTGCCCTTTAACCCTTCCCTATTGGGGCAGATACAATGATATTTTTTAATATTATATTTTAAAATCAATATTATGGTTTTTTTTTAATTTATTAAAACTGTCACGCCCGAACAGGACTTTGAACCCTGGACCCTCATATTAAAAGTCTGATGCTCTAAACCGACTATCTAACCCGGGCTCTGTACCTACTCTGTACCCTAATGGTAAATGGCGGGAGCTGTCCACTGTCTGACGGTCTATAGCCGTATTTGTGGACTATCAGCGCCTTCTCCTCGGTCTATGTAGCGATACAATAAGTTTCTGTTGGAACTTTCTCCATTCTGACAACTTCACCTCATTATATCCTGGTTGTATCTCAGTTGTTTTGCAGAAATTGCCGTGTAAGGTGTATTTTTATGTATGTTGATGGTTTTCTTTTCTAACCTCCTTATGACTCTCCAACTCTGAATTTCATGCTGTATTTTTTTGTCACTCAATTTCTATATAGGCATTGGTCCCAGTCTCTCATGTTTAGTAAAGCACTTGCCATAATGACCATTATTTATCCTGGTGGGCTGCTGGGATCACATTTGCAGCACAAGAGCCGGTGTTTACTTCCATGAATTCTTCCATGTTGCCAACCTTCTGCAGCATCTAAAAGATTTCCAATACTAATGATGGCGCGGGGAGCTGCGCAATGGTTCCAGCTAGGTCTATTATAGGGGAGGCCTATATTTCTAATCTGAACAATATGTACTAGGTCCTTATTTTCGGGGAGGGTCTTAGTTTAGGGAAACAGGTATATAAATACTCACCAGACAAGCTCAGTACATAAATACAACACCATAACAGAGCTCGTATATAAATATACAGCCCCAAACAGAGTTCAGTAAATAACTACAGGCACCTCAACAAGTCAGTATATAGATACAGCCCTGAACAAGATCATTATTAAATAACACAAGCAACAGAACAGAGCTCAATATTAAATACAGCACCGAACCGAGCTCAGAAGATAAATACAGCCCAGAACAGAGCTCAATATTAATTACAAGCACCAGAACAGAGCTCATATATAAATCCAGCACCAGACCAGAGCTCAGTATATAAATACAGCACCTGACAGACTCAGTATATAAATACCACCAGAACAGAGCTCAAATATAAATCCAGCATCCCAAACAAGAGCTCGTAATATCATACAGCACTGAACAGAGCTCATATATAAATACAACACCAGAACAGAGTCACTTATAATACAGCACCAGAACAGAGCTCAATAATAATACAAAATACAAGCACCTAACAGAGCTCCGTATATAAATACAAGCACCAGAACAGAGCTCAGTATATAAATACATCACCAGAACCGAGCTCAGTATTAAATCCCAGCACCCACCAGAGCTCAGTAAGAAATACAAGCACCTGAACCGAGCTCCGTAATATAAATACAACACTAAACAAGCTCAGTATATCAATACTATGCACCAAGAACGAGTTCAGTATATAAATTAACCTAGCACCTGAACGTAGAGAGCTATCAGTAGATAATACAACAGCACCTGAACAGAGATCAGTATATAAATACAGCCCAGAACAAGCTCAGTATAATAATACAAGCACCAGAAAAGCTCGTTATAAATACAGCACCAGAACCGAGCTCAGTATATAAATCCAGCACCAGAACAGACGCAGTATATAAATCCGCCACCTGAACAGAGCTCGTTATATAAATAACAGCACCTAACAAGAGCTCAGTATATAAATACAGCACCTGAACAGGGGCTCATAGATAATCCGCACCAGAACAGAGCCAGTAATAAAATCCAGCACCAGAACAGAAGAGCTCATATATCAATACGAAAGCCACCAGAACAGGTTCTATATAAAATACACAGCACCTGAACAGAGCTCAGTATATAAATACAGCACCAGAACCGAGATCGTATATAATACAGCACCTGAACAGAGCTCAAGTAGGAAAATACAGCCACCAGGACAGCGCTCATATATAAATCACAATCACCTGAACATGGCTCAGTATAATAAATACAGCACCAGAACAGAGCTTCAGTATATAAAGACAAGCACCTGAACTAGAGGCTCATATATAAATCGGCACCTGTACAGACTCAGTATATAAATACAAGCACTGAACAGGCTCAGTATATAAATACAGCACCAGAAAGAGCCGTATTTAAAATCCAACACCAGAAACAGATCTCAGTAGATAATACATAGCAACCTTAAAACAGAGCTCATATATAATACAAGCACCTGAACAGAGCTCAGTAATTAATACAAGTCACCAAAACATAGCTCATATATAATACAAACGCACCAACAGAGCTCAGTAATAAATCCCAACCAATGCACCAGACAAGAGCTCATATATAAATACCATCACCTAACATAGAATCAGTAAAAAATACAGACACCAGAACAGAGCTCAGAAAATAACTACATCACTGAACAGGGCTCATTATATAAATAACAGCACCGAACAAGGCTCGTATATAATACAAGCACCAGAACAGAGTCAGTATATAAAAAATACATACAAAAGCGCCTGAACTAGCTCATATATAAATACAGCACCTTCAGAGCTCAGTATATACAAGCCACTAGACGAGCTCAGATATAAATACAGCACCTGTACAGAGCTCAGTATATACAGCCCAACAGAGCTCGTATATAACTAAAGCACCTGACAGGGCTCAGTATATAAATACAGCACCATACAGAGCTAGTATATAAATACAATCACCAAACAAAGCTCAGTATATACAACACCAGCCCAATCTCCCTATATAACATGCTGTTTTTTTTTTTGGGCCAACCAAGATTTTTGCATAAATAAAATCACCAGGACAATGCTTGTACATGCAAAGATAAAAATTCTGAAATATGAATATTTGTATCAGAAACTGAAAAGCCCCTTAGCAAACACAAGTCTGCCATTATACCCATGAACTGACCCAGTTTGTCTAATATCACCATCTGCCCTCCCAATCATATACAGCATTATAAGCAATCAGTCTATTCATGTCGTGGTATAATGTTATGGCAGATCAGTATACCTTCTTTTTATAATCTATAAGCCCTTTTCCAGGCTACTTCACAGAATTTGTTGTGTCAGCAATTCATGGCAAAAGCCCGGATAGCTCGTCGGTAGAGCACATACTTTAATCTGAGGGTCCAGGGTTCAAGTCCCTGTTCGTGCGATCAATTTTGGAATAAACATAAAATTTGAAAAACATTCAACAAATCCTTCCTCTTATGCATGAACTAAGGTCCCAGAGTTTGCTCGCTCCCCTAGGTCACATTCTCTACCATATAGAAAGAAGGTCCTTATGTCCTGGAGTATACAATTACCATACAACAGCTCCCTCTAGTGTCCACGTGGTGTGCAAGGTCAGGAATGAATTGTCTACTAATGTCTATTACACTGGTGAGGAGCACTTCCCCTCCAACTGTGTAATAACGTCAAGAATCGGGAAGTGCTGATAGAGCAGGGTGAGGTGACACAAGTGTAACAATCTGTGAAGCTACAGCACGGAGACCTCTTGTATAACCCCCCAAGAAGCCTTCTGACTCATTATCATATTATAAAAAATTAATAATAATTCTTTAGTTATATAGCGCACTACAGATTACGCGCACTGCACAAAGCAATGACAAATCAGTCCCTGTCCCCCATGGCTCACAATCTAATTCAACCTAAACATTATGTTTGGAGTGTGGAGGAAACCGGAGGAAACCCCCGTACTAAAAGGTTTAGAAAGAAAGAAGACAACAAATATAAGGGAATATACCCGGTGCCGGGATCTATGATAGTGTCCCTGTTTTTCAGATGGATTTTTGATGGTAGATTTCCCTTTAATGTCACGTAACCTATTTGGAGTTTCTCACTATATACGAGTGTCCCCCTACTTAAGGACAACCCGACTTACAACAGCCCATAGTTACAGACGAGCCCCTCTGACCTCCGTGAAGCTCTCTGTATGTTCTATAGTCCCAGGCTGCAATGATCAGCCTGTAAATTTCTGTAACTGAACTTTCTTGGAGAATCCTTGGCCCATTACAGTAAAAAATGTTTAAATTCCCAATTGTCACTGGGCCAAATTTTTTTTTGTCTGGATCTAAATTAATAAATATACAGTTTAAACTGTACATACAAATTCAACTTAAGAACAACCTCCGACCCCTATCTTGTACGTAACCGGGACTGCCTGTTATCTTTATCGTAGAAAGAAAGCAAAGCTCTTGGAGCTCTTTTTATTGTTGTTTCTCTCATTTCTTACTTTCCATTATATTTATACTTTTGAACTTATCAAAAAAATCTTCCGCCCGAACATTGACTTGAACCCTGGACCCTCATTAAAAGTCGGATGCTCTAACCGATGAGCTATCCGGCTTCCTGTACTCGTGAAATAAACAAACCGTTTCCGGGGACCTCCCACTTTGTAAAGTCCCATAGCTCCTGTTGTCGTAATCACCCCCCCCCCCCGCCAGCATAGAACCCTCGGGGGCACAACGGGGGGGGGGGGTGTCCCCCCCCTCAGGGTTAGTATAGTATTAAGCGGCCATCTTCTTTGTGGTACATTGATTATACTTTGCCCTAGGGGGGTGGTTTTTCCATCTATCTCAAGTTTTTCTGTAAGATGGTTCAGATGTAAGATGTTCATAAGGAAGAGGGTAAAAATTGTTTACCTGTTCCCCCACAATCCCTTGCCATACATTTGGGGCACAAGTTATTTCTGAAGGCCAATGAAACATTGAACGCTAGAATACCTTCGTTGTCCCTACAAAGTTTGCAATTAATAAAATATTTAAAAAACATTTTACTTAAATAAGCCCCACCCCATTCCGAGACAAGTAAAGAAACGTGATTATCAGCTGTAGATTTCTCAATATGTATTGATGTTGAATTCTAATTTTTCTTATTTTCTCCTTCTCATCAGATTGCCTCACCTGCCCCTACGTTACCTCTTTTGTATCTCCCCCTCATAACTAGCTAATCTCTTTGTGTCACCCTCCCTCATCCTCATAGACTGTAAGCTCTTGTTCACCGTCACCCACCTCATCCTCTATACGGTGAGCTTTTGTGTCACCCCCCCCTCATCCTCATAGACTGTAAAGCTCTTGTTGTCACCTCCCCTCAATCCTCCTCATAGACTGTAAGCGCTTGTGTCACTCCTCATCCTCATAGACTGGAGCTCTTGTGTCACCCTCATCGCTCATAGACTGTAAGCTCTTGTTCACCCTCCTCAGCCCCATAGACTGTAAGCTCTTGTTTCCCACTTCTCGATTCCCATAGACTGTAAAGCTCGTGTGTCACCCCCCTCATCCTATAGACTGTAAGCTCTGTCTCCCCCTCATCCTCATAGACTGTAAGCTCTTGTTTCACCCTCCCTCATCCTCATAGACTTTAAGTCTCTTGTTTCACCCCCCCTCATCTCCTAGACTGTGATCTTTTGTGTCACCCTCCCCCCCCTCATCCTCAGAGACTGTAAGCGCTTGTGTCAACCCTTCATCCTCATAGACTGTAGCTCTTCTTGTGTCACCCCTCCTCCCTCATAGACTGTAAGGCTCCTGTGTCACCCCATCTCCTCATAAAGCCTGTAAGCTCTGTGTCACCCACTCATCTCATAGACTGTAATCTCTTTGGTCACCCCCCTCATCCTCATAGACTGTAAGCTCCTGTGTCACCCCCCTCATCCTCCAGAGACGTAGCTCTTGTGTCACCCCCATCCTCATAGACTGTAGCTCTTGTGTCCCCACCTCATCCTCCTAGACTGTAACTCTTGCCACCACCCTCGATCCTCATATACTGTATGCTCTTGTGTCACCCCCCCCTCATCCTCATAGACTGTAAGCCCTTGTGTCATCACCCTTGTGTCACCCCCTCATCCCCATAGACTTTAAGCCCTTGTGTCACCCCCTCATCCTCATAGACTGTAAGCTCTTGGTCAACCTCACCCCCCTCTCCTCATAGACTGTACTCTTGCTTGTGTCACCTTCTCAATCCTCAGAGACGTAGCTCTGTGCACCTCCTCAATGCCTCATAACTCACCTACTTTTCAGTTTCAAAAATTTGTGTGCTCAGCCTCGTATGTACCCTATGATGGGCGCTGGATCTCCAATGGAGGAGCCTCACTCTACTGTATCCGACCACCCCCTTCCCCACGCTTAGTTTACTATTTGGGAGTAAATGGGGCACTACTACCATGAGGCTCTTTGCCTGTTTTGGGGAACTATTTTTGTTGGTTCACACCTCCCTGTTTTCAGGACTATTTAATTTGTTTGGAGGATTTGCGGCTCCTGTAGCCTGGGGCAATGCCCCCCCCCTGCGGTGAGTGACCTGTTTTTTGTAATTAGCATATCCCCTCCCAGAATTCCCGACTTTGTGTGGATTCTCCGCATGCTTAGTGACTGCCCTGTATTAGGGCCGCACTCCCTCTCTTTAGATCTGGAGCTTTGCGCATGGCAGTATCATAGCCCATGAGGTCTATCCTATGCTTGATTAGTGCCTCTGATTGAACACTTTACCTAACCCAATACCCCAGCCATGATGACTTGTACTACAGTCCATCTACGGCAATTTTTTGACAGTTCTCGTCGCTCAGGAGGCTGAATCACATAGTTGAATAAAGATGAGTATGGAAAGCGGATGCATGCAGAGAGAAAGGGTGCTAGTGACTTCCCCCCCCCCCTACAGAACCTCTTCTTCCCAAAAATACCAGATGAGGAAGCTGTGGAAGGTCATATTCAGGTAAATCACTATAACCCTGTGATCCTGCATGTGCTTGAGCTATGGATGCCCCTCTGACGTGGCCCGAGCTGCTCTCTAAAAAACCCTAAAAATTCCTTCAGGCCCGCAGAACTCCAGGCATGGAAGTCTCCCGGCCAGCTCTAACGTAGCGCTGGGGGACCCTCATTTGCCCGGACCTGCTGGAGCTCTATGAGGATATGTGGTGGAGAGCAGGACCGCCATCGTGAGGCAGGGACTGATCACGGTCTTTTGTAGTCTAGTGTAGGGATAGAGGTGCGGCCTGAAGAACCGGCGTCCCATCTCTCTGCTCAACGTGGACTACAAGATCCTGGCCCAGGTGATGGCCACAGCTGAGGAGCATAGAAGATCTTCCCAACCGGACCATCCTGCAATTCCCAGCGCAGGATTGCTTACAACCTGGCCCGGGTGAGGGACACCCTGCAGTACGTTGGAAGCCGCCACTCTGCGCGCCCTGGGTCAGCCTGGACTTCAGGAGAAGGCCTTCGAATTCGACCGTGTACTACAACAGCCGTCCGCCTTTGTGGAGGGATCAACCAACTAGAGGGACTCAAGCCTGACTTTTAAACCAGAGACCATGCACAAGCTCATCCGAACCAGATTTGTTGGATGGTTCCATGATTCAACCCTGTTTGGCCAACTGTCTTGGGCAGACGGTTCAACAGGCACAAGGACATATTTGAATGGGCCACCCGCGGGGGGGGCTGCCCCTCTGGGCCTTCATGTACACCCAAAGACCTGAGCCCAACACCCCTACTGCTCAGGGCCCGTGGTAATGCGACCCCTCACCTCTTTTGTGGTGCACCTTGCTCAGATCCTGTGGGACCTCCCTGGACCAGCATTTCCAGACTCTGGTGCCAAGGAGCTCCATGACGTACCACACATTACTTTATGGTCCTACTCCAGGGCACCCATGCCATTGCGGATACCATGATGCCTGCTCTTCTAAATTTTTTAAGGCTGCCACTCGGTACGCCAGGAGAATCCTCATTTGGCAAAGGACAACCTTGACGACATTTGGATTGCACGGACCGGTCTCACAATCTGCGGGATTATACCATGCAGACAGTGAGACAAAAAGAGAAAGCTCATATGATGGGGAGCCCTCCCTCTCTGCATGTTCAAAAGGGCGGCAACGAGTAGCGACAACGCGCTCTGCCAAGCAAAGACGCCGTCTTCCCTGCAAACCAGTAAGAGCAGGTGATTATTGCTGATTGAAACTTGACCCAATACCCCCCTGATACTTGTAAATAGTCAGCACTGGCATTTTCTGACAGTCTCTCAGGAAGACTGATCTTGGTTGAATAAAGAATGAATTCTGAGCAGATACTCGTCAATTAGAGGGAATAATCTCTGCATCAACCGGTTCCATATCAGTGATATCTGGCCAGATGATGCACGATAATGTGTGTATGTTATTGTATTGTTCCTGACATTCCCGCATCCAATACGAGAACATGATGTGGCTAACAAAGACTTGATAAAGAGAATCTGTACAGTTCCTCCCTAGCGCCACCTATTGGATGAAGCCCCTTTACAGATACCTGGTCAGGTTAATACTGCCTCCTATGTACAGGAATATAACTACTATATTCCTGTACATAGGAGGCAGTATTATAGTAGTTATATTCCTGTACATAGGGGGCAGTATTATAGTAGTTATATCTGTTTCTCTCAGGGTGCAGGGAATGTTGAATTATGTAGAGAATTGTAGAGCTTTTCATTACCAATTTGCTGTGATTGGATTGGTTGTTATTACAAGTCATCATGGCGGGGTATTGGGTAAAGTTTTCAATCAGCAATAATCACGCCTCGGATAGACCTCATGGGCTATGATACTGCCACTGCGCAAAGCTCCAGATCCTCCAGAGAGGGAGCGTGGCCTCATACAGGGCAGTCACTAAGCCTGCGGAGACAGCCACCACAAAGCCGGGAATTCTGGGAGGGGATATGCTAATTACACAGTCACTCCCAGGGCTGCGTTGTCTGTAATTCTGCGGCCAGGGAAGCTGCTGGTCTGGGGGGACAATCTTATAGATGACTTCCCTCAGCCTCTGGACCAGAACCTTCACCTCGTCTACCTGGTATCTTGGTAATACAACTACCGGCACTGGGGAGGTAACAAGGTTCGGGTCTCTTATACTCCTACACTATGACCATGTTCACACCTATCATCTCTCCCCACACCTCCCGCATCATCCAATAGGTGGCGCTTCAGCTTTCTATTTAACCTGCAAGATAGCGTGTAATGTAGCTTCATCCAATAGGTGGCGCTAGAGGAAGAACGTTCACAGATTCTCTACATCAGGATCTTTCTAACTTCCCGATCTCTTCATTGGTGCAGGAACATCAGGTTACAAGTAAATTAACAATATGTACATTTAGCAGCCCACCATTAGCACCCAACATCAAGGAACCTAGACTAAAATCAGTGATGGTTCCTTATTATTGTATAGTATCACCTGTTATTCATCTTTCTTCAACCAAATTGTTCAGTCTCCTGAGAGACTGTCAAAAATTGCCGTAGCTGACTGTATTACAAGTCATCATGGCGGGGTATTGGGTAAAGTTTTCAATCAGCAGAATTAGACCAGGAAATCAGCAGAATATCATCACAGTGAAAGGACTAATGTTGGATAATGGAACATTGAAGAAAAACCCCCCAATTTTTCAGTTTCCTGATGAAACTTTTCTCCTTTATCTTATATAGCGGCACACAGAATTACGAGCGCTGCACACAGCAAATCAGTCCCTTGTCCCCAAAATGGAGCTCACAATCTAATTAAACTACCAGGTTAAGCATGTTTTGGAGTGTTGGGGAGGAGGGAAAAGGGGGAGGAAACCGGAAGAAACCCGCGCAAAAACATAGGAGAACAGGCTTGAACTTCATTCATTTGGGCGACTCTTCTTTCCTGGAAATCGCGTTATTATTGGGAGGGGGAGGAGAGTGCGATGATAAACTAAAACAATCATGTCAACATTTTCTAAAGTATAGAACACGCTCCCAACAAATAATGAAAAAAAAACAATAAGGATGATAAGGATTAAGAGATGATTGTTGTGGGTAAAGAAGTTACTTTTCGGTAATGGGGTTGCTATGGGGATGATTTGTTGAGGGACTGTGTCCCATAGTCCCAAGCCGGATCCGAGTTCCCTCCAGAAGGGACAATCACGTGGTCCCTGTACCAGCCGGGGAGCACCCAATAGGTGCGCTTTCAGCTTCTATTTTACCATTTTAAGGGGGGGGGGTTTCATCCAATAGGTGGCGCTTCGGCTTTCTCTTTCCCATTTAAGGGGGTTTCATCCAAGAGGTGGCGCTTTCCGCTTTCTATTTTTACCATTTAAGGGGGTTTGTTTCATCCAATACGGTGGCGCCAGAGCACCCCGCAGAGGGAAGGAATTTCCAGTTCTTTTTTTTAAATAGGTCTTATATTTACCCAATCCCCCCGTTCTCATCATTGTGAGTTGTCAAAGTCGTCACTAGCAATTTAAACCTTATGGCAACACTTAAGGCCATTTACACCATTCACTGCAACTCTCACCTGAAACTTGGTCTCCACCCACCACACACTGTTTGTGATAAGTCTTTTAATTGGCCAAATATTCACTTATTAATTTTCACCCCACATATCAGTCTCCTGAGAGACTGTAGAGACGTCCAAAAAAATTCGCCGGGTGCTGACTTGTATTACCAGTCATCAGGGCGCTGAATGATACTCAGCAATAAATCACTTATGAGAAAGGGAACATAAAGTCAGCTTCTGTTACATTTGCTATACATACAGCGGATATTTGTGTCAGCACAGACCACAACGGAACCTTTCACCCTCTACCTGGAGTTCTTGGTTTATAAAAAAAAAAAAAAAAAATTACCGGCACTGGGGGAGTGGGTAACAGATTCGGGTCTCTTTACACTCTACCACCCTGGACCATTCATCTGCCTGACATCTCTTCCCCACCTCCCGCATCATCCAATAGGTGGCGCCTTCCAGCTTTCCATTACAGACCTGCCGGGTAATCATTGTAACAGGGGGGGCTTCATACCCAATGAGTGGCGGCTCTGCGGGACAGCCCTCTTACGCTTCTTTCTCACGCTCTTTTGTACCCCACATCCTGTTCTCTTCCCTGGTGCGGGGGGCATGTCAGGGGGATCACAAGTTACCAAGGGTAAATAAAACAATACTCCCCTTTATCCGTTGCCTCATTCACTTGGCCCCGATCTCCCCTGATATGGAAATCGGTTTGCAGAGAAATTCCAGAGATTATTCCCTATAAATTGTGAAGTATCGCTCCGAACCTATCTTTCTTCCACACAGCTCAGTCTCTTGAGAGAGAACTGTTCTCCAGAAATGCCAGTGCTGACTTTATTACAAGTCATCACATGGCGGGGTCTTGGGTCTTTTAAAGTTGTCACTCGCAACGAATCCCTGCTTTCCTGTTTGCAGGGGAAAGACATAGAGTTCTGCTTGGGCAGAAGCAGGCGTGTCATCCTGTTGCCGCCCTTTCTTTGAAAAATGGCAGGAGAGGGGGAGGGCTCCCATCTAGGAAGCTTCCTCTCTTTGGTCTCCTGTGCTTGCCCTTGGTCTAACCCGCCGTGTGCGGGCCGTCCGTAGCAATCCAATGTCGTCCACCAAAAGGTTGCCTTTTGCCAACTGCGGAAGTAGTCTCCTGGCGTACCAGATGGCCTCCTTTAAAACAATTTTTTCGAAACGGAAGGCCAGGCATTCCTGGATTAATCCTCAACATGGGGCATGGTGGCCCTGGAGCAGACCATAAAAAAGTTCACTGCGTGGTTACGTTCGTGGGGAGCTCCTTGGGCACAGAGTTTCCCTGGAAATGCTGTTTCCAGGGGGCGCGTGTCCAATCTCCAAACAGGGCCTGAAGCAAACGGGTGCACCCACAAAACTAGGTTTGGAGGGGTCTTCCTCCCCTCCGGGGCACCTTGGAAGCAGTAGGGAGTGTGTGCTCAGTCTTTGGGCTGGTCCTGAAAGCCCAGGAGGGGCCAGCCCCCCCCCTGGGTGGGTGGCCATCCACGATATGTTCCTTGTGCCTGTTGAACCAGTTCTGCCCAAGGACAGTTGGCCCAAAACAGGTTGCTCCTGGCAAACAATTCCAACAAATCTTTGTTCGGATGAGCTTGGGGCATGGGTTTCTCTGGTTTTCCACCAGTTCCGGCCTTGAGTCCCTCTAGGTTGGGGGATCCTACAAAGCGTGAACGGCTCCTGTCTTGTAGGTACGAACGGTCGAAAGGGCCTTTCTGCCCTGGTCCAGGTGCTGAACCAGGGGCCGCCGGGCCAGACGTTGGCGGCTTCCAACAGTTATGCAGGGTGTTCCCTCCCCAGGGCCAGGGGTTGTCAAGCAATACTGCGGCCTGGGACCTGCAGGATGGGTCCGGTTTGACGATCTTACCCCAATGACTCCTTCAAGCCTGTTGGCCATCACCTTGGCCAGGATTCTTGTAGAGTCCACGTTGAGGCAGAGAGATGGGACGGCCGGTTGGTCTTCAGGGGGGCCGCACCCTTTCTCCCTTCAATTGTACACGGACGTTGATCAGTCCTGCCTCCAGCGGGGATGGCGGCATCGGCCTCCACCACCCATCTCCTCATAGGAGCTCAGGCAGGTCCGGGCAGATTTGAGGGTCCCCCAGGCGCTACGGTTAAGAGCTCGGCCGGGAGAACTGTCACTGCTGGAGTTTCTGCCGGGCCTTTGAAGGATGTTCGCGGTTTTAGGAAGGGTGGTACGGTAGATTAGGGTTTTAGAGAGCAGCTCGGCCACCGTCTCACAAGAGGGGGAATCCATAGCCTTCAAGCACCTGCAAGGATCAAGGGTAGGTATTTTAGTGATCCCCTGACAGAACCTCTCCCCCCCCGCCTTCACTTCATCTGTGATTTTGGGAGAAGAGGTTTGTGTACGCAGTCACTTAGCCCCCTTTCCTTCTCTGCATGCATCCGCTTTTCTACTCATCTTTCTTCAACTATGTTATTCCGCCCCTGCGAGACTGTCAAACATTTTTTTGCCCGTAGCTGACTGTCTTACAAGTCTTCATTCACTGGCGGGGTATTGGGTTTCTAATTTTTAAAAAGTTTTCAATTCAGCAATAATTGCACGCCCGGAAATAGACCTCCTGGGCTATGAATACTGCCACTGCGCCAAAAAGCTCCAGATCTTCCAGGAGAGAGGGAGTGCGGGCCCTCATACCAGGGGGGCAGTCACTTAAGCCGTGCGGAGAGACAGCCACCACCCCCAGCCGGGCAAATGGGAAAATTCTGAGGCCTTCTGGGAGGGGATATGCTAATTACACAGTCACTCACAGCAGGGGGGGCATTGCCCCGGGCTACAAGGAGCCGCAAATCCTCCAAACAAATAGTCCTAAAACAGGGAGGTGTGAACCAACAAAATTGTTCCCCCAAACAGGCAAAGAGCCTCATGGTAGTAGTGCCCCATTTATTTCCCCAAATAGTAACATAGGGGGATACAGTAGAGTGAGGCTCCTCCCTGGAGATCCAGCGCCGTCCATAGCGATACATCAGAGGATGAGCACAAATTTTTATGACTGAAAAGTAGGTGATGAATTTTGGAGAGGTTGAAAGCTCCTCAACCTCTTCCCTATTGGGGCAGATACAATGATTATTTTTTAATATTATATTTTAAAATTAATATTATGTTGTTTTTTTTTAATTTATTAAAACTTTCTGCCCGAACAGGGACTTGAACCCTGGACCCTCAGATTAAAAGTCTGATCTTGAGAAGTGTGCATTTGTATTAATTGAAACTGTATTTTTATAATTGTAGATCACACAAAAAAAAAATTGACCCAGTGACAATTGGATTTAAAAACATTTTTTTCTGTATGGGAAACCAAGGATTATGAATAAGCTTCATTACAAGCCAACCTTCCAGCTGTCATTGCAGTCTGGACTATAGTACCATCCAGAGAGCTTCACCAGAGGTCGAGGGGTTCCTGTCTGGGACTAGGGGTTGGCTGTAAGGCGGGTGTCCCTAATAGGGGACCGCCTGTTTAAGCATGAGAACTCCAAATAGGTTACGGACATGAAAGAAAGGAATCTCCATCAAATCCATCTTGAAAAACCGGACTTCTCATAGACTGCACCGGGACTGGTATCTCTTTATATGCTCATGTCTGTCCTTCTTTCTAAGACTTTTAGACTTGGGTTTCCCTCCTCTGGTTGCCTCCCACACTCCAAAACAATACGGGTAGGTTATTAGATTGTGAGCCCCATTGGGGACAGGACTGATTTGTCATGCTTTGTGCAGCGCTGCGGAATCTGTGTGCGCTATATAATAGAAGAATTATTAGATAATTGCTATGAGTCAGAGGTGCTTCTTTGGGGGTATACCAGAGGCTCTCCTGCTGTCAGCTCTCACAGACTGTTACAAGACGGTGTCCACTCCCTGCTCTCTCACAACTTCCCCATGCTCTGACGTTATCCTCACACATTGGGAGGGAAGTGCTCCTGCATCAGTGTAACAACATTAGTAAGACAATTGCTTCCTGACCTTGCGCACACTTGGACACTAGAGGGCGCTGTAACGTACCCCGGCTAAGATCTTCTCTCTATTATTTGTAAGAAGGCTGAACCTAGTGAGGGAGCGTGATGCAAACTCCTGGGACCGTTATGTTCATGCATAAGGAGAATTTTTGTGAATGTTTTTCACTACACTTTTCTTTCCCTTTTTTATTCCAAATGATCGCCCGACAGGGACGTGAACACGGGACCCTCGAATTAAGAAGTCTTATGCGCTCTAAATACCCGACTGAGCTACGGGCTCTGCCATGACGGCGACACAACAAATTCCTGCTGAAGTCTTCTGGAAAAGCGGCTTATAAGTAATACGGGTCGTTATACTGGATTTGCCATAACATAATCCCCTGTGACATGTATAGAACAGACCGATTTCTTTAAAATGCTGTCATTAGGATTCGGGGATGGGCTGTTATATTAGAATTCCATTGGTATAATGGCAGATCGTGTGTTTAGTCCCTGAATATAATATTTCAACATTTTAAATCTTTTGGATGGCTATAGCTTTGTTTTGGGTGCTGTCATTTATGCAAAAATCTTGGTTTTGGCCCTGCATATATATATAGGGAGAGTGGCTTCTGGTGTTGTATATCTGAGCGCTCTTTTCTGCTTGTGGCTGTATTTATATACTGAGCTCTGCACAGGTGATGTAATTATATACTGAGCTCTGTACAGGTGATGTATTGTCTATACTGAGCTCTGTTCTGGTGGCTGTATTGATATACTGAGCTCTGTTCTGGTGGTGTATTTTTATACTGAGCTCGCGGTGTGCTGGTGCGTGGAGATTTCTAACTGAGCGCTCTGTATCTGGGGTGCTGTGTTTAATCCTGAGACTCTGACAGTGCCGTATTTATATACGAGGCCCGTCAGTGCTGTATTTATAGACTGAGCTCTGTTCAGGTGATGTATTTCTATACCTGGAGCTCTGTTCGGGTGCTGTTTTTATATACTGGGCTCTGGTCAGGTGCTATTTATGTACTGAGCTCTGTCGGATGGGTGCCGTATTTATATACTGAGCTCTGTTCTGCTGGTGCTGTATTTATAACACTGAGCTCTGTTCAGGTGCCGTATTTATATACTGAGCCTTGTTCAGGTGCTGTATTAATATACTGAGCTCTGTTCAGGGGCTGTATTTATATACTGAGCTCTGTTCAGGTGCTGTATTTATATACTGAGCTCTGTTCCGGTCTGTAATTAATATACTGAGCTCTGATTCATGGGCTGTATTTATATACTGAGCTCTGTTCAGGTGCTGTCTTATATACTGAGCGTCTGTTTTCTGGTGCTGTATTATACTGAGCCGTTGTTCAGTAAGTGTCTTATTTTATATACTGAGCTCGTTCAGTGCTGTATTGTATATACTGAGCTCGTACAGGTGCTGTATTTATATACGGAGCCTAGTTCAGGTGCTGTATTTATATACTGAGCTCTGTTCAGGTGCTGTTTTTAGTCCTGAGCCCTGTTCATGGTGATGTATTTAGGTACGAAGCTCTGTTCAGTGCCGGTATGTATAGAATAACTGAGCTCTGTTCTGGTGCTGTATTTAGATACTGAGCTCTGTTTCAGGTGCTGTATTTTCTATCACTTACTCTGTTCTGGTGGTGTATTTTTAACTGATCTCTGTTCAGCCTGCTGTATTTATATAATACTGCCTATGTTTGCAAGGTGCTGTATTTATACACTGAGCTTTGTTCAGGTGCTGTATTTATATACTGAGCTCGGTTCTGGTGGTGTATTTATATACTGAGCTCTGTTCAGGTGCTGTATTTATATACTGAGCTATGTTCAGGTGCTGTATTTATACACTGAGCTTTGTTCAGGTGCTGTATTTATATACTGAGCTCTGTCGGTGACGTTTATATACTGAGCTCTGTTTCTGGTGGGCCCTTGGTGCTGTATTTATATAGCTGAGCATTTTTCAGTGCTGTAATTTTCCACATGAGCTTTGTTCAGTTGCTTATTTTAATATGAGCTGGTTCTGGTGTTGTATTATATACTGAGGCTCTGTTCGGTGCTGTATTTATTACTGAGCTATGTGTCAGGTGCTGTATTTATACACTGAGCTTTGTTTCAGCATCGTGCTGTATTTATATACTGATCTCTGTTCCGCTCAGAGTGTATATTTATTACGGAGCTTCTGTCCAGGTGATATATTTTATATACTGAGCTCTGTTTCTGGTGCTGGCCTTTATATAAACTGAGCTCTGTTTCATGGTGATAGATTTAATACTGAGCCTCTGTTCGGGTGCTGTATTTATTACTGAGCGCTGTTCAGGTGATATATTTATATACTGAGCTCTGTTCTGGTGCTGTATTTATATACTGAGCTCTGTTCAGGTGATATATTTATATACTGAGCTCTGTTCAGGTGATATATTTATATACTGAGCTCTGTTCAGGTGCATATTGCAGAAAAAACCCACCTGTAACACTGAGGTCGGTGCTGGTAACGATTGCAGGTGTCAATCACGTTAATCCTGCCAGAGGCACTTAAATCCCAGCGGCGCGTGGGCGCAGCCTTCTTGGATTCGATTGGTAAGGTAATCTGGGGAGGGGGTGGCGGAAATGAATTGCCATGACAGCCTTGGGTAGAGCCTCTTCAGGCAGCGTCACTAAGAGGTAAATATATAAATATCTATAAATATGTGGGTAGAAGGAAACCATCACATACTACAAATCATAAAGATACAACCAGGATAAAATGAGGTGAAGCGCTCGTCCGAATGAGAAAGTTTTTCCAACAGAAACCTCGTATCGTATCGCTACAAACCGAGGAGAAGGGCGCTGTAGTCCCACAAATACGCTTACTAACCGTCATCAGTGGACAGCTCCCCATTTACCATTATGGTACGAGTAAGGTACAGAGCCGGATATCTCATCGTAGAGCCTGTAAGGTGTCTGTAATGAAGCTTTATTCATAATCCTTGGTCCCATACAGAAAAAAATGTTTAAACTCCAATTGTCACTGGGGTCAATTTTTTTTTGTCTGGATCTACAATTATAAAATATACAGTTTCAACTTACATACAAATTCAACTTAAGAACAAACCTCCGGACCCTATCTTGTACGTAACCCGGGGGCTGCCTGTATCTTTATTTGTAGAAAGAAACCAAAGCTCTTGGAGCTCTTTTTATCTTTTTATTGTTGTTTCTCTCATTTTCTTACTTTCCATTATATTTATACTTTTGAACTTCATCAAAAAAATCTTCCGCCCGAACAGGGACTTGAACCCTGGACCCTCAGATTAAAAGTCTGATGCTCTACCGACTGAGCTATCCGGGCTCCTGTACTCATGTAGTGACACAACCGTTTCCCTGAGGATCCTCCCACTTTATAAATGTCTACAGGTTCTGTGTAGTATCACCCCCCCCCATCGCATAGAACCATCGTGGCCCAGACTGCTCTCAGGTGTGTATAGTATGTAAGGCATCTTTGTGGTACATTAATTATACCTGCCCGAGCGGGGTTGGTTTTTTCCATCTATCTCTAATTTTTCTTTTGATGAAATAGAGAGAGTGTAAGATGTTCAGAAAGGAAGAGGTTCAAAATTGTTACGTGTCCCCCAAAATCCTTGCCTACATTTGGGGCACAGTTATTTCTGGGGGCACCAATGAAGACATACGTGAGCTATTATAAAGCTAGATAACATGTCGACGGTTTGGTCCGATCCAAAAAGTTTGCAATTAATAAATATGTAAAAAACATTGAACTTTAAATAAGCCACACCCCCTCAGCTCGACCCAACTGATCGATAAAATGTAACTTCCTGTAACCTCAAGTTTCCAGTAACAATGCTCCTTACCCGCAGTGACGTAACTTGACGCTGATGGTATGTATGGTTCATGGTACCAGTCTTCTCATATGGGAAAGTGACACCTTATGGGCCCCCAAAGCCTTATTGGGCCCAGTTGGGACTGCATCGTCTTCACTCCTGAAGTTTCGCCCCTGCTTACCCCATTGACATTGTAATTATATACTGAGCTCTTTTCTGGTGCTGTGTTTATATAAAGCCATTTCACTCGGCAGAGCGAAGTGCAGACCTTCTTCACTTGAAATTTATGCCCTCCATCTCGCTAAACAGGTTTATTTCACTTATTTGGTATTCTCTCTCTATATATCTTTGATTGCATTCACCAGGAAATAATTTCCCAATCCACTCACAGCACTTCTCCATTCTCTGACGTTATCTCACACAGTGGGAGGGGGAAGTGCTCCTGCACATTGTAACAGACATTAGTAGACAATTCCTTCCTGACCTTGCACACACTAGAACACTAGAGGGCGATGTAATCGTACTCCAGGACATAAGGACCTTCTCTCTATTATTTGTAGAGAATGTGACCTAGGAGGAGCGAGCAAACTCCTGGGACCTTTATTTCAAGCTCTTGTGTCACCCCTCCTCCTCATAGACTGTAAGCTCTTGTCTCCCACTCATCCTCATAGACTGTAAGCTCTTGTGTCCTCCCCTCATCCTCATAGACTGTAAGCTCTTCTGTCACCCCCTCATCCTCATAGACTGTAAGCTCTTGTGTCACCCCCTCATCCTCATAGACTGTATGGGGACAGGGACTGATTTGCTCTGTGCAGCGCTGCGTAATCTGTGTCCGCTATATAAATAAAGGAGAAAGTTTCAGCTGAAACTGATTGTGGGAATTTCTTTATGTGTCACGTGATCCAACATTAGTCTTATCACTGTGATGATAAATTGTGGCGCAGAGTAAGACAATATCAAGTTTTTGGCACATGTACTATTCCCCATCTGGTCGAGCCCCCTTGGACAAGTCTTAAAATGGTGTAAAAGCCTTGATAAATTTAGCCACCAGAAGTCTGACCAGAGTGATAAATCATACATTGTATTGTATCACTACACACAGAGGAGCGGCTACTGCACATATGCAGCCGTCACCCAGTGGTCATATCCCGTCAGAAATGGTTGTGCCACTTGGTACATACAGAGCCCGGATAGCTCAGTCGGTAGAGCATCAGACTTTTAATCTGAGGGTCCAGGGTTCAAGTCCCTATTCGGGCGATAAGATTTTAATTTAAAAAAACACATGAAAAGTAAAAATCTAAATCTTAGATGTCCATGAAATATAGGCTCCAGGAGGTTCTCTGCTTTCCTCATAGGTTACATTTTTTACACGTTGGATATTGGAGGGACTAGGATTACAGCGCCCTCTAGTGTTCTGCTTCTGATTAGTGTGTGTGGTCAGAAATTTTTGATTGAAAGAGCCTTGCAATGAGCTATTGCACATGTACACAATAAAACTCACAGACAGCTTGTGCCTTGACACAGTATAGCACCCTAGCACCTATCCTAACACTATGGCAGAATAAAGTGCTACTCTAGCATACTAGCTCAGACACACAAAAACCATACATTTCCAATTAAAGCAACAACCTCTAACCAGAAAAACTCATTTTTATTGAAAAATAAAAGCACAAGAGGGAGATGGTAGGAGAGGATGTCGAGTCTTTTACTTCGTGGATGCCTCAATCTATGAAAAAGAAAAAAAGTAGGCAAAGTCCCATCACTCCCTAAAAAAGTCCACAAGTGAAGAAGTTGGGGTTGTTAGTCCTCTTCCTTAGTGTCTATCCTGCTGTCCAATGAGGCGAAGTCTCTGAGCCGGCTCAAGACTAGCCGATGAAAGTTCTGGGTAGACAAAGTTTCTCTGTGCAGGATGAGGCACCTCCTGGCGTACCACAAGACGTCTTTGAAGAAGTTCATTAGATGCCAGGCATTCTGGATGGCTCCCACTGTGTGGGTGCCCTGGAACAGTCCATAAAAAGAAACGTGGCAAGTCATGGTGTTCCCAGGCACAGAAAGAAGGAGTTGTGTTCCAGGGCTTTCAACAGGCCCCGAGCAAAGGGGCATCCCAAAATATGTGTGTTGATGTCTCCGCAGCAAAGGGACACCAGGGGCTGCTCTGGGTCTTTCACAGGTTGCAGGCTGCCATAAATGACTCAGTGTGGAGACCCTCCTGAACGGCTATCCATGACAGATCCTTGTGCCGGTTGTTCAGCCTTTCACACAACATTTTGGTCACACTCCACAATGTCCTTGGCTCTGATGACTTTGTGGATGTTCTTGGGCTTCCACAAATCCGGCTTGAGTCCCTTCAGATGTTGATCCCTCACAAATTTCACTGCTCTGGAATAGTACCAGGGAGGATCACAGTTGTAAGGGAAGGAGCTGTTCCACTTGTCCCAACCAAGTCACCGCCAGTGGGACATGGACTTTCCAGCAGAGTCCTTTGGTGTTCTTAGAGTTGTGGATTAAATGGATGACCTTACCCCCTTGCGAGGTTCTTTGTACATGACTGACTGTTTCACTCGGTCCTCTTTGAACCCCAAACATACATAAACACAGTCCTGATAATGGCCTTGCTGACTTAGGCCGTGGGAGGCCCCACCCATGCCGTGTAGCACCAAGTGCTTTCCCTAAGAGGGTAAGCTGTCTGAGCCCCCACAGTCCAATCTGTTGGTTTACCTTGGTCAAGCGTTCTTGCCAAGACTTGGTGGCTGCTCCGTCTTTTTCAAACCAAACCCCCAAAACTTTGATGAAGTCCTGTTGGATGGTGATGGGATGGGAATAGGTGCAGAAGAAGCAAGTGGCCAGTTGTCTTTTCCCCCGAGGCTTGTCCAAACAGCTCCCAGGTCTGGACGAGCGCTGTCACCAAACGCTGGTCAGTGCAGAAGACGGTCATGACGTCCATGTAGAGCGAGGACTTGACCTCGGTGTGTCCTGGTCCCGGTGCGTTGCTCACTCTGATCTCTCCTCTCTGCTGGATAGATTCTGCGAACAGCTCTATGACACAAACAAAGAGAAGAGGTGAAAGAGGACAGCCTTGTCTAACCCCTGAGAGGATAGGAAAGGGGTTAGGCTTTAGTCTTCAAGCCATTCACCAACACTGTGCTGCAAATGTCAGAATACATCATGGTCAACATAGATACAAAACAGTTTCCCCAAACTAAGCTTACACAGTACTTTACCCATGAATTCAAGTCAGACTCAGTAGAATGTCTGATTCTACTGCCGCCTCCCCCAATTGTGGGGGAACTCTGCTTGCCACTAATTCATTTGAGGCCAATATGTTTGTGCCCCTCTTAAAGTTTGGGGGCTCTATTTTTTAGCACAGTTATTTTGGGGCGTACCATGGGGAGCAGTAATTGTAGGGTGGTCCTAGTGCTTGGACCTTGCTCTGGATTTCTTTTATCTGCGACTGTGTGCACAGGACCCTGAGGAACTCTGCAAGGTCTGCGGGAAAGTCCATGTCTCACTTTTTCCTCCCGCACCTCTGGAGGGTTCTCTGTTGGGACAAGTGGGACAGCTCCTTCCCTTACAACTGGGACGCGCCTTGGTACTATGCGTAGGCTGTCCGCTTTGTGAGGGATCACCAATTGGAAAGACTCAAACCTGATCTGTGGAAGCCGAAGACAGTGGCCAAGCTAAAGATTTGTTGGAATGCGTCACCCAGGACACGGCCAAGACAGTTTGGGCCAACGTGTCTTGGAGCAGACTGTTCAACAGGCACAAGGACTTATCGTGGATGGTCCATTATGTACGCCCAAAGTCTGAGCAACACTCCCTTCTGTCCCAGGTGCCCCTGGAAGGAGGAAACCCCTCTGCACCTGTTTTTGGAGTGCCCCTTTGCTCAGAGCCTGCTGGACACCCTGGTACACCAATTCGCAGACTCTGTGCTCAGGAGCTCCATGACGCACCACGCAGTACTTTATGGGCTGATTCAGGGCACTCACGCCATTGAGGATATCCAGGATGCCTGGCTCCTTATTAATTGCTTTAAAGACACCATCTGGTACGCCAGGAGACTCCTCACTTGGCACAAGACGGCCTTAAAAACATTGGATTCCTACGGACCGGTCCTCAGTGACTTGCTGGATTGTGCAGCAGCAGGAAGACAATGAGACACAGAAGATGAGGAGCTCTATGGTGGGAGCCCTCCCCTCTCTATGTCTTTGCTGCAGGGCAGCAGTGAGAGCAGGTCCGTCTACACCCGATTTGATGGACCCCCTGATGTGTGCTGGCTCGCCACCCCCGAAGCTCAACACCTTCCTCGGGAAGAACCGCCGCAGCAGCAGCGTCCGGCTCTCACCGATAAACATCCAGTTTGCACTTGTTTTGGACTTTTTGCAGGTGATTGTGGGTAATGCAAATTAAGCAAACCAGGAAGTGGACTTTTGGTAGGTTCCCCTCACTATTTCTCCCCCTTGTATGTCTCTATTTCAATAAAGCTTCGGGCCAGTGTCCCCCCCACCTTCTCCCCTTTCTTTCCACCCTTTCCCAAATTTACACTAGGTCGTCGCCATAATTGAAATGCCGTGTGTGTTTAGTTAGGTTCAATGACCGAGCGCCATACCTCAGAAAGATATACTGTCAGTATTTACTGTTGTAAGTTTGTCTGACTACACTCTGTGCCGTGATGGCTTGAAATACAGTCAACATTGGCAAATTTTTGGAAGTCTTTTAGGAGACTGGTAAGTATATAATGAAAGATGAGCTGCAGGAGAATGTGAGTACAGCTTGTTAGGGAGGTAAAATTACTAAAATTGGAACGATACAAGAATTAGATTTGACATTAAACAGCGCCCCCACTGACCATGGGTAGAGTGTGGTATTGCAGTGTAGCTACATGCACTTCTATACAGCTACAATCCTGGCACATACCATGGTCGGGAGTTTATAGAAGAAAGCGGTCATTGCACTTCATCCCAGACAACCCGATTATAGAAAGTAACTTAGTTATCGCACTCTCCTCCCCCCTATTGTCACATGATCCAGCGGAGGCCGAGTAATAGGAATACACAGAACACAGTACCGGGCCCATTGTCCTTCATGCTAAAGGGAAGGTCCAGATTTTTACCCAAGTTAGGGTGATGTCACACATGGCGTTTTTAGGCCGTTTTTGGTTTAGTTAGTGCGTTTTCAGATTGTAAAAAACGCATGCGTTAAAAACGCATCCGTTTTTAAAAAACAAATTCGGAAAAAAAAGCTAATTCGGAAAACCGGACAAAAACAGATGCATTTTCAAAAACGGCCTAAAAACGCCATGTTTGACACCACCCTTACAGTAGGGGCACAGTGGGCCCCTTTGCAGTGAGCTCACATGGCAGCATTCAAAAACTAAAACAGTCTCCTGCTCCCTAAAATATTCCCTAGTTTATCATCCCAAACAGCCCCCACATGGTTATTTTATATAAGACCCCATCACCCCCTATGGATTCATTAGATACAGCCCCCTCTCCCCCATGGATTCCTTATGTATAACCTTATGTGGTCCCCCCCAGCAGCTCCGGGCCCCGGCACTTGCCCAGGTATGCCCAATGCTGGCGCCGGTCTTACCCGAAGACGAGGATATCACAACTAGGATATAATGAGCGGAAGTCGTCAGAATAGAGCAAGTTTTAGCAGACTACTTTCCGTCCGACCAGCCCCCCTTCGTAGGACAAGTCATAAAACGCTGTAAAAGCCTTGATAAATGTAGCACAAGACATTTTAGTCCAATTTATTGGCACAAATTCCACCAGAAGTCTGACCGGAGCGGAGTCATACATTGTATTGTATCACTACACACAGAGGAGCGGCTACTGCACATATCCAGCCGTCACCCAGTGGTCGTATCCTGCCAGAAATGGTTGTGTCACAGAGTCCATACAGAGTCCCCTCAGAGGAGAAGGTTCTGATGCTGCACATATTCAGCCGTCAGATGGTGGGTGGAGCCAGAAATCATTGTGTACAGTATGTGTACGGAAGCCCGGATAGCTCAGTCGGTAGAGCATCAGACTTTTAATCTGAGGGTCCAGGGTTCAAGTCCCTGTTCGGGCGGAAAATTTTTAATTAAAAAAATCACGTTAAAAACATGTAAAAATGTTTAACAATTATTTCTGGGTGCGCCATGGGGGGCAGTAATTGTAGGGTGGTCCTAGTGTTTTCCAGACTATCCAGTATTAATACAAATGTATATACTGAGCTCCATGTGGACAAGACGTCAGTGTTTTTGTTAATGTGTTCGGCTTGTAGCCCGGGGCAATGCCCTGTGAGTGACTGTGTAATTAGCATATCCCCTCCCAGAATTCCCGGCTTTGGCAGGACAGCACAGTGTGGTCAGTTGTAGTGTAAACTGTATATATATATTATATGTGGGGGGGCACAGTGTGGTCAATTGTAGTGTGAAGGGTTTATATGATATTCATGATGACTTGTAATACAGTCAGCTACGGCAATTTTTGACAGTCTCTCAGGAGACTGAACAACATAGTTGAAGAAAGATGAGTAATGAAAGCGGATGCATGCAGAGGGGGAAGAGCGCTGTCATGGGAGTCACCAGTGATTTCTATGGCGTCCTCTTCTCCCAGAAAGACACGGATGATGAAGCCATGGAGAGGTTCCTGTCAGGTATCATTAATACCCTTGATCCTGCAGGTGCTGAGGCTATGGATGCCCCTCTGACGGTGGCCGAGCTGCTCTCTACCGTTAAATCCTTCAGGCCCGGCAGGACTCCAGGCAGTGACAGTCTCCCGGCCGAGCTCTACGTAGCGCTGGGGGATCTCATCTGCCCGGACCTGCTGGAGCTCTACGAGGAGATGGTGGTGGAGGGCAGGATGCCGCCATCGCTGAGGCAGGGACTGATCACGGTCTTGTACAAGTGGAAGGGAGAGAGGTGCGGCCTGAAGAACCGGCGTCCCATCTCTCTGCTCAACGTGGATTACAAGATCCTGGCCAAGGTGATGGCCAACAGGCTGAAGGGAGTCATCGGTAAGATCGTCCAACCGGACCAGTCCTGCAGCGTCCCAGGCCGCAGGATTGCAGACAACCTGGCCCTGGTGAGGGACACCCTGCAGTACGTTGGAAGCCGCCACGTCTGGTCAGCCTGGACCAGGAGAAGGCCTTCGCCCGTGTACTACAGACAAGCCGTCCACTTTGTGAGGGATCACCAACTGGATCCCAGTCTCATCCGAGACAAAGATTTGTTGGAATGTGTTCCATGAGTCACCCAGGACACGGCTAGGACTGTTTGGGCCAACGTGTCTTGGAGCAGACTGTTCAACGGGCACAAGGACATATTGTGGATGGCCATCCAGGGGGGGGCGGGCTGCGTCCCAATCGGGGCCACAGTAATGAACCTACCAGTAGGTTTTGGAGTGTGGGAGGAAAGAAGGAAAAGGAGGACCCGGTGGAAACACCAGCAAAACACGAAGAGGAAAACAGGCTGACAACTTCAGTTCATATTAATTTTGGGGACTTCCCTCTTCTTGAATTCCGCAGTATATCTGGGGGAACGGGGGGGGGGGGGGGGCGTGGAGGGAGTGCGACTAATAAACAGGAGGTTCTGTGGATTTGTAAACCCTAAAATCAATGTCAACATTTTTGAAGTATCAGCACAAGCTCCACAAAAAAATGAAAAAAAAGCAATAAGATGATTTGGTGGTGGTTAAGAAGTTACTTTCTGATGTAAATGGGTTGTCTTTTGTATGGGATGATTTTTGAGGGGCTGTCCCCTTGTCTCAGGACAGCCCCTCCAAAGGACAAATTCATTGGCCATGGTACAGGGAGCACCCAATTAGGGTGGGCTTTGCTATTAACATTTAAGGGTGGTAGGATCAATCCAAAAGGGCGCGCGCAGTTGCATATTAACTGAAGGATAGCATGTAATGTAGGCTTCATAATAGGGATGCGTCTTAGAGCAGTGATGGCTTAAAACCTATGGCATTGGTGAGCCAGAGGTTGGCACTACAGAGCCTTTCTGTGGGCACTCAGCCTCACAGGCAGAGATGACTCAGGGTTCATTCTGACGAGTCCCAGACCGCCCAAGGACTTGCTGTGACCAGACCCGGTATTTTAAAGTGGATTAAAGCTTGTGTTTGTTCCTGGGAACTATTTTATTGCTTTATTGGGCGCTAGGAGGCGGTATCAACTGAAAAAACTGTGACTGAGCAGAGAGTATTTAAACACAAATTAATCTCTGTTGTTGGCACTTGCGATTAAATAAGGCGTTATCTTGGTTTGTAGTTTGGGGCACTCGGTCTCTAAAAGTTGTGCCATCACTGCGCTAGAGGAGAGAACTTTTTTACAGATTTTTTCTTTAGCCCCTTAACGCTCTGCGCAGTAAGCTCTACGCGTTTTTGGCAAGAGGTATAAGGGATGTGTGAAGAGGGCTCCGGGCTGATCAGTCCTTTCATACGAGGGTGGGGGTTTGTGAATTTTGCACAAGAAACCCCACCGCTAAAACCGCGGTGGGTGCTTGCCATCCGATGCGGCTATTAACCTCTCTAAAAGCCGCCGCAAAGATGGCGCGGGCCGGGTTTTAAAAAGCGCGGCGAGTGGGGCGCCGCACTTTTTTTTCGATCGGCACGTCCCCGAAGTCATCGGTGGTGGGCGGCGATCGGTTTACCATGGTAGCCTCGGGTCTTTCTCTTGACACGAGGCTGCTACTTGTTTATGCAGGTTCGTTAAATTGAGCAGTTGGACATTGTATATGTAAGACACTGCAAAACACGCCATAGATTGCAAATTACTTGTTAGTAGTGCAGCATTATGGTTAGGAGAGTCTATGACCATTAAGGTTATGTACACCTAGATGGTTCTAAAAAATATATGAGCAAAAAAAAAAGAAAAAAAAAGTTTAAAAAATTTAAAAAATGAATAAAATATTAACGTTCAAAATCAACCCCCCTTCCTTAGATAGAACGGTCTAAAAACCATAACAAAAGAAAAAATCACAGGGGCCCCTCTCCTACATATTAGGATCCAGGTCCACAAGATGCCCCCGATCTATCAAAATATATATAAAACGGGTTTACGGGCCGGCGAGTGACCTCCGAAAGCGGGAACATGGGCCAAATGTGCCGAAAATGCGAGTTTTTACACTTATTTACATAAATAAAAATGAATGAGAAATAAAAAAAATGTCAAAAGTGTCGCCAAAGATCTTCAAATGAGGGTAGCAAATGAGAAACCTGTGCCTCATCTGTCAAAAAAAAGAAAATACCCCGTCAGCACACATTTCGTGCGCCAAAGTTATAATAAAAAGTTTAGCGTCGAAGGATGGGCAAAAATAAATTTTTTTTTTTTTGGTACGGAAATTCGTTTAATTTTTGAAAATGTATTAAGAAACACAATAAAACCATATAGAAATTTGGTATCACCGCGATGTTGCAACCGAACACAAAGATATAAAGTTAGGAGTGTATTTGAGGCGAAGGCTGCGAGAGAGTGAAAGTCGTTTAAAAACTGAGGCCCAACAAGAAACGTGAAGCAAACATGCGGTTTTTTTTTTTTTTCATTTTTCACCATTTGGAATTTTTTTCAGCTTCGCAGTACACGGCTGTTTACAAATAGAATAAACATTACGGGGAAAAGGTAAAAATTGTGTTACGCCCCCCACAAAATAAAGCTCACAGGTCTGTCTGCCTACGTAATCCCCTGCACAAATGTTAAACAAAGTTTATTATTTTTGAAGTTGGAGGGGCGAGAAAATTAGCCGAAAAAACCCCTCCGTCCTTAAGTGTCTGGTTAACCGAGAATTTGTTACCAGATTTTTCCCGATCTCTCATTGGGTGCGGGGAATGTCAAGGACAAATATTATAACAATACACACATTTTATCACGTGCAGTTCATCAACCACGATGTCACTGATATGGATGTGTGGTAATGTGTGCAGTGAATGTTCTTCTTATAGATGTTGATTATATAGTAACGCATCTTCGTTAAAGCCAAGATCAGTCTTCTGGGGAGCACTGTCAAGAAAGTTGCGCGATTAGCATGATGCTAGTTACAAGTCATTGCATGGCGGTGGAAGGGTAAGGTATTGGGGTGATAAAGTTGTCAGCAGCAAAAAAAACATGCACTGCTCTTACTGGGTTTGCAGGAGGCAAGACAGACAAATCGAGAAAAGAAGGGGTGCATTTACTACGGGCCCGCCATCCATTCCGCCTATTTCCGAGTGGTACTCCGAAAATATTTCCGGATTTGCGCCGATGTTTTCCTTGTTGATTGCCCCTAGGGATGTTTCCATGTGGATCCTGGCGACCGTTTTTTTGGTGGCGCATCGGCATTGCACGATGACAGAAATATCGGGGGCTGCGATGGTGTAGGCGGAACGAAAAGAAAACCCGAAGGATTGGGAAAAAAGGAAAAAAAAAAATCCGCAGCATTTTTTTAAAAAAAAGTGAGCGTGGGGGCTCTGCCGATTACCTCAAACAGGAATAGGAAGCCGTGAATTTCAAGTTCAGAGGACTTCGAGGAGGGCATTCGGGTGAAATCTATTGCGCTAGAGCGAGCGTGCCAAAGGTGAACCATGGAAGGGGGTGAGAGGAGCGAGCGGAAGGAACGGAATCAGACCACCTTAGTTGAATCGCCGGAAAAGACACCGAATCCACCGAGAGAACGCGCCGGCTGGATCTCGAGGACAAGGATTCAGGGGACCGGGTGTAAAGTAAATCTGGGCCCAATAAGACTCGTGCTTGGCGAAGGGCAGGTTGTCATCACCGCCGCCCTTTGAAGAGCAGGGGGAGGGCTCCCATCATAGGCTTTCTCTTCTTTGTCTCACTGCTTCTTGCCATTGGTTATAATCCGCAGATTGTGCTAGGGGACCGGTCGTTGCAATCCAAGTCGTCAAGGTTTCCTTTGCCAATGAGGAGTCTCCTGGGTACCAGATGGCATCCTTAAAACAATTTAGAAGGAGCCAGGCATCCTGGATACCTCAATGGCGTGGGTGCCCTGGAGCAGACCATAAAGTACTGCGTGGTACGTCATGGAGTCTCCTGGGCACAGGTCCTGGAAATGTGCTTCCAGGGCGTCCAACAGGCTTCTGAGCAATAGGGCACTCCCAAAATAGTTTGAGGGTCTCCTTCCACGGCACCTGGAGCAGTAGGAGTTGGTTGCTCCGTCTTTGGTGTGTACATGAAGGCCCAGAGGGCAGGGGGCCCCCCCCCCCTGGTGGCCATCCACATATGTCCTTGTGCGTTGAACAGTCTGCTCCAAGACACTGTGGCCCAACAGCAGGTGTCCTTGTGACTCATGGAACACATTTCACACAAATCTCTTGTTCTCGGATTGAGCACTGGGTCAAGTTGGGTGGATCTCCTCACAAAGGGACGGCCTGTCCGTAGTACACGGTCGAGGCTTTCTCCTGGTCCAGGCTGACCAGGGCCGTCGCAGACGTGGCGGCTTCCAAGTACTGCAGGTGTTCCCTCACAGGGCCAGTTTGTCTGCAAATCTGCGGCCTGGGACACTGCAGGACTGGTCCGGTTGAGACGATCTTACCAATGACTCCCTTCAGCCTGGTGGCATCACCTTGGCCAGGATCATTGTAGTCCACGTTGAGCAGAGAGATGGGAGCCGGTTTCAGGCCGCACCCTCTCCCCTTCCACTTGTACAAGACCGTGATCAGTCCCTGCCTCAGCGATGGCGGCATCCTGCCTCCACCACCATCTCCCGCATAGAGCTCCAGCAGGTCCGGGCAGATGAGTCCCCCAGCTACGTAGAGCTCGGCCGGAGACTGTCACTGCCTGGAGTTCTGCGGGCCTGAAGGATTTAGCGGTAGAGAGCAGGCTCGGCCACGTCAAGAGGGCTCCTGCCTAGCAACCTGCAGGATCAAGGGTATTATGATTACAGACAGAACCTTCCAGGCTTCATCATCCGTTGTTTTTTGGGAGAGGAAGGGAGCTTAGAATCACTGTGATCCTGCACCCTTCCCCTCTGCATGCATTCTTCAATTACTCATTTCTTCACTATATGTATTCAGCTCCTGGGAAGACTGTCAAAAATTGCCGTAGCTGACTGTATTACAGTCATCATGGGGGTGGTGTGGTATGGGTAAAGTTTTCAATCAGAATAAATCACCCTCGGATAGACCTCAGGGCTTATGTACTGCCACTGCGCAAAGGCTCCAGATCCTCCAGAGAGGGAGAGTGGCCCTCATACAGGGCAGTCACTAAGGCTGCGGAGACAGCCACCACAAAGCCCGGGATTCTGGGAGGGGATATGCTAATTACACAGTCACTCAAGGGGGGCAGGGGGGAGGGGGGGCCAGGCCACCGGGCCACAAGAAGCCGAAAACAAAAAATTCTGATGCATCTCAATGGAAGCTCACCTCCTTCCTCCCCTCAATCCATTTTAATTGTTGGTGTGTGTTAATACAAAAAGGGCCTGTAGTCCATACCTTGTAAAAGAGACAGTCCTGTATGATATAGTAGTCCTGGCTGTTCGTGTATCAAGGGATGCGTGGGGAGAGAGTGTGATGAAAAAAGCATATCGGAAGTGCATAGTTAGACAAAAATTAATGACAAAAAGGCTAGTGTACATAAAAAAATCACATCTATAAATACAGCACCAGAACCGAGCTCAGTATATAAATACAGCACCAGAACCGAGCTCAGTATATAAATACAACACCAGAACAGAGCTCAATATAAATACAACACACACACAGAAACTGAGTCTAGTATATTATAAATACAGCACAGCAACCGAATTCAGGATATAAATTCATGACCAAAACCGAGTCAGTTACTTCAGTATAAACATCAAACCAGAACTGGCTTAGTATTATTACAAATTACACCCAGAAACGAGTCAATATATAAATTAGCAGACACCAGAACCTGAGATCAGATATAATCTAAGCACAAAAGATATAGTATTAAAAACCAGAAACCGCAGGACCTAAATTGTATAAAATTACAAAACCAGCCAGAAACCGAAGAAGCACGTATTAAATACAGCACGCAGGAACCGAGCTCAGTGTATCATAAATAACAGGGCACACTGAACAGAGACTCAGTATTATAAATACAACACCAAGAGAACCGAGGCTCAGGATATATAAATACAACACCAGAACAGAGGGCTTAGTGTATAAATGAAACTCAACCCAAACCAGCTTGTATTTAATAATTAATATAATATTTATTATAATGCCATTTGAAAATTCCTAAAATCATAGCGCATTTACAGATTCTGGGGAGAACATATAAAAATAAAGAAAATAAAACATAAAAGAAAAAAGAGTATAAACATGTCAATATGTAAACATAATAGCAAGCGCGAGGGCCCTTGTTCACAAAGGAGCTACAAGTTCTAAAAATGGAGGAGGAGGGGGGAGGGACACAAAGAGTTAACAGTCTATGAGGATTGAGGGGGGGAGGACCAAACAGAGGATTACAGTTATGAGGAGTGGAGGGGGGAGGGACACAAGGAGCCTACAGTCTATGGAGGTGATGGGGGATGAAGAAGAGGGGGAAGAGCGCTGTCATGGGAGTCACCAGTGATTTTATGGCGTCCTCTCTCCCAGAAAAGACACGATGATGAGCATGCGAGTCGGTGCCTGTCAGGTATCATTAATACCCTTGATCTGAGGTGCTGAGGCAGGAGGCCTCTCTGACGGTGGCCGAGCTGTGCCTCACTACCGCCTAATCCTTCAGGCCGGCAGGACTCCAGGGCAGTGACCAGTCTTCCCGGCCGAGCTCTATGTAGCGTGGGGGATCTCATCTGCCCGGACCTGCTGGAGCTAATAAGAGGAGATGTGGTGGAGGGAGGATGCCGCCATCGATGAGGGGGACTGATAACGGTCTTTACAAGTGGAAGGGAGAGAGTGCGGCTGAAAGAACCGCGTCCATCTCTCTGCTGCAACCGTGACTAAAGATCCTGGCCAAGGTGATGGCCACCGGCTGACGGGAGTCATGGTAAGATCGTCCAACCGGACCCAGTCTGACAAGGTGTCCCAGCCGCAGGATTGCAGACAAAACTGGCCTGCTGAGGGAGACCCTGCAGTACGTTGGAAGCCCCACGTCTGCACGCCCTGGTCGCTGGACCAGGAAAGCCATCGACCGTGTAACTCCCACGGACAGGCCGCGACACTTTGTTTGTATTTTTTTGTAAGCACCAACTGGATCGAGCTCATCCGAGAGACAAAGGATTGTTGAATGTGTTCCATGAGTCACCCAGGACACGGCTAGGACTGTTTGGCCAACGTGTCTGGAGGCAGATGTCAACGGGCACAGGACATATGGTGAATGGCCATCCAGGGGGGGCGGGTGCCCTTGGGCTTCATGACACCCAAAGACGGAGCAAACACTCCCTACTGTCCAGGTGCCAGTGAAGGAGGAGAACCTCAAAACCTATTGGGAGTGCCCTTTTGCTCAGAGCTGGTTGGACGCCCTGGAACAGCATTTCCAGGCCCCGGTGCCCAGGAGCTCATGACGCACCACGCAGTACTTATGGTCTGCTCCAGGGCACTCACGCATTGGGGAATCCAGGATGCCTGGACTCATTCTTATAGATTGTTTTAAGGAAGGCAAGATGGGTAGCCAGGAGATTCCTCATTTGGCAAAGGACAACACTTGACGACATTGGATTGTACAGACCGGTCCTAGCAATCTGCGGGATTATGAAATGGCAGAAAGACGTTGAGACAAAGAAGAGGAGAAGCTCTATGATGGGGAGCCCTCCCCTCTGCGTTCTTCAAAGGGCGGCTGGGGTTGACGACACCTGACCCTGCCAAGCAAGAGTCTAGGGGGCAGATTTTACTTACCGGTCCTGTCGCGATTCGCTGGCGCCGTTCTCTGCGGTGGATTAGGGTCTTCCGGCGATCCACTCAAGGTGGATTCTCCGCCGTCAACCAGGTGGCGTGCTGCGTAAAGGTCCGATGGCCCGCCGGAATGACCCTGAAATTACACCGGCCTATTCATGGTGAAGGTAAGCGCGAGTCCCACGTCACTTTTTTTAAAAAAATGCGGCGGATTTTCCGATCCGTCGGGTTTTGTCGGCCACGCCCCGATTTCTGTCGAGGTGCATGCCGAGCCCGCCAACAAATCGGTCGCAGGCGCCAAAATCCTGGGGCCAATACAGGGAAAGCGGCGCAAATCGGAAATATTCGGGTTAACACGTCGGGAAAAAATGAGAATCGGGCCCTAGTAAATGACCCCCTATGTCTTCCCTGCAAACCAGTAAGAGCAGGTGATTTTTGCTGATTGAAAACTTTACCAATACCCGCCATGATGCTTGTAATACGTCAGCTACGGGCACGTTTCTGACAGTCTCCCAGGAGACTGATCTGTGGTTGACGAAAGATGAGTTATGCGTGATAATCAGAATGATAAGGAAAATTCACTGCACCGATGTTCCAATCCGTGACAATTCTGGCCAGTGATGATGCCGGATAAAGTTGTATTGGTATATATTGTTCCGACATTCCGGCATCCAAGAAGGAGATCGGGGAAGTTGGTAAAACAAAGATCTCGTAACCCCTTCAGGACGGAGGGTTTTTTCGGCTAATTCTCTCGCTCTTCAACTTAAAAAATCCATTACTTTTCATTTTACGTGTTACAGACTGTGTGAGGGCTATTTTGTGCGTAACAAATTGTTACTTTCCCGTAAGGTTATTTATTTTTAAAACATGCCGTGTACTGCGAGGGAAAAAAATTCCAAATGTTGAAAAATTGAAAACAAACCGCGTGCGTCACGTTCTTGTGGGCTCAGTTTTTACGATTTCATCTCGCTCCAATAACACGCCTACTTTATTTCTTTGGTTCGTTGCGGGATCGCACTAGTTCGCTGATACCAAATGTATATAGGTTTTATTGTGGTTTTAAACATTTCAAAAATTTAGAACGAAGGTATGTGTACAAAAAAAGAAAAAACTTTTAAAAACATTTTTGCCATCTTCTGACGATAAAGAACTTGTTCATACTTTTGGCGCACGGAAAGTGTGAGGGTCATTTTTTGCGAAATGAGGCGAAGTTTCATTGCTACCATTTTGGATCTGTGCGACATTTTGATCAGTTTTTATTTCATTTTTATGTTATGTAAAAAGGTTGTAAAATTCGCAGTTCGGAATTTGGGGCCATTTCCCGGTTCGGAGTCATGCCGGACCGTAAACCGTTTTTATTTTGATAGATCGGGCATTTGGGGACGCGGCGATACTAATATGTCTGTGATTTTTACTGTTTGTTATGTTTTATATCCGTTTAGGGGAAAGGGGGGTGATGATTGAACTTTTCATTCTTTATTAATTTTTTAATTTTTAAACTTTTTTTTCTTTTTTTTTTCACATTTTTTAGACCCCATCTAGGGTACATTAACCCTAGATGGTCAGATCGCTCCTACATATACGGCAATACTACCAGGTATGCAATATATGGCGTTTTTGCAGGTCGTCTTACAATGAGCCACTGGTCATTGTACGAACTGCATTCAAACTGTAGCCTCGTGTCAAGAGGAAGACCTGAGGATACAATGGTAAACGAAGCCGCCCCCGATGACGTTTAGGGGGCGTGGGCGAGCGATAAACAAAGATGCGGCGCCACGCGCCGCCTTAGCGTCTTTTAAACGCGCCGCGACTTTGCGCGGCCGGCGTTTAGAGGGTAATAGCCGCGACGGTGAAGCAACCGACCCCGCGGTTATTAGAGGTGGGGTTTTGTTGACAAAATGCAAAAAACCCCCACCTCTGTATGAAGAGGACTCAGCCGTGAGCCCTCTTCTACATCCCTTATTTACTCTGCCGCCGTAGAGCTTACGGCGTAAGAGGGTTACAGGGGCTAAAGAAATCTGTAAAGTTCTTCCACAGAGCAGTGATGCAAACCTGTAAGACCGAGTGCCCAAACTACAAACAAGGATACGCTGATTTATCGCAAAGTGCCAACACAGAGATTAATTGTGGTTATACTCTGCTCAGTCGACAGTTGTCATGATACAGCCCCTGAGGCAACAATACAGCAGAAAATAGTCTCCAGGTACAGCTTTCACTTTAATACCTCTGTGCACAGCCAAGTCCTGGGCTTGTCTGGGACTGCAGGAAGATACCTGGAGTCATCTCTGGTGTGGCCTGCGTGCCCACAGAGAAAGGGTTGGTGCACTCTGGACACCAGTGCCATAGGTTAGCCATCATGCTCTGCGCACCCCTCTTGGATGAAGCTACATTACCTGCTATCTATCAGGTTAAATAGCAAGATGGAGCGCCACCTATTGGATGATACCCCTTAAATGGTTAACGCAGCACAGCACCACCTATTGGGTGCTCGTGTACCTGGACCACATGATTGTCTTGTGGAGGGGGTCGTCTGAGCAGTGGGACACACCTCAAAAAATCATCCCCATACAACCCCTTACAGAACAGAACTTTTACCACAAACGCATCTTATTGCTTTTATTATTGTGGAAAACAAACCAGCTGTTGTGGTGATACTTCAGAAAATGTGACATGATTAGGTTTACAAACCACCGACATCTTGTTAGTTATCGCACTCTCCGCCCCCCCCCCCCCCCCCCTCGATTAATGGGATTCAGGAAGAGGAGGAAGTCGCCAGAATGAAGGAAGAATCGAAGGTTCAGCTGTTTCTCGTGTTTGGTGGGTTTCCACCGGGTCCTCGGTTCCTCCCAACTCCAAAACATACTGGTAGGTTGATTAGATGTGAAGCCCCATGGGGACGGGGATGATTTGCGCTGTGCAGCGCGCGTCTGGTAATTGTGTCCGCTATATAATAAGGAGAAGTTTCAGCTGAAAACGATTGTGGAAAGTGATTTATGTGTCAAGTGATCTCAACATTAGTCGTATCACTGTGATGTGAGAAAATTGTGGCGCAGAGGAGACAATATCAAGTTTTTGGACATTTACTATTACCCATCTGGTCGAGCCCCCCTTGGACAAGTCATAAAATGGTTTTGTTGAAAGCCTTGAGAAATTTAGCCACCAGAAAGTCTGACCAGGAGTGATAAATCATACTTGTATATGTATCACTACACGCAGAGGCGCGGCTATGCACATATGCAGCGTCACCCAGGGTCATATCCGTCAGAAATGGTGATGCCATTGTAAATTACAGAGCCCCGGATAGACAGTCGGTTCTAGATGCATCAGATTTTTATATCGGAGGGTCCAGGGTTGTAAAGTTCCCTATCGGGCCGATAAGATTTTAATTTAAAAAAAACACATGAAAAGTCAATCAAAATCTTGATTCCATGAAATATAGGTCAGGCGGTTCTCTGCTTTCGTCATAGGTTACATTTTTTACACGTGCGAGATATTGGAGGGATAGGATACAGCGCCCTCTAGTGTTCTGTTCTGAGTAGTGTGTGTGGTCAGAAATTTTTTGATTGAAAGAGCCTTGCAAGTGAGCATGCCACATGTACACAATAAAACTCACAGACAGCTTGTGCTGAACAGTATAGCACCTAGCACCTATCAGAAAACACTATGGCAGAATAAAGTGCGATCCAGCATAATAGCTCAGACCCCAAAAAACAATACCTTTCCAATTAAAAGACAAACCGGTAACCAGAAAAAAAACCTAATGGGAAGGGGGGAGGGGGGGTATTTGTCACATGCCTAAAGCGTATTGAAAAATAAAGACAAGAGGGAGTGCTTATGAGGATGGTGAGTCTTTTACTTAAGGATGCTCAATTGTGAAAAGAAGAAAAGTAGGCAAAGTCCAATCACTCCCTAAAAAGTCACAAGTGAAGAAGTTGGGGTTGTAAGTCCTCATTCCTTAGTGTCTATCCTGCTGTCAATGAGGCGAAGTCCTCGGGCCGGCTCAAGACTAGCCGGATATAGTCTGGATAGATAAAGTTCTCTGTGCAGGATGAGGCAACCCTGGCGTACCACAAGACTCTTTGACGCTGTCATAGCTGACAGGATCCTGGATGGCTCCCAATGTTGGGTGCCCTGGAACGTCCATAAAAAGAAACGTGGCAAGGTCATTGGTGTTCCCAGCACAGAAAGAAGGAGTTGTGTTCCAGGCTTTCAACAGGCCCCGAGGCAAAGGGGCATCCCAAAATATGTTGGTGATAGTCTCCGCAGCAAAGGGACACCAGGGCTGCTCTGGGTCTTTAACAGATTGCAGGCATTCGCCATAAATGGTGTGGAGACCGCCTGAAGGGCTATCATGACGATCCTTGTGCGGGTGTTAAGCTTTTCACACAACATTTGGTCAACACTCCACAATGTCCTTGGCTCTGATGACTTTGGAGTATGTTCTGGGGCTTCCACAAAATCCGGTTTGAGTCCATTCAGATGTTGATCCCTCACAAATGGCACTGCCCTCGCATAGTACCAGGGAGGATCCCAGGTAAGGGAAGGAGCTGTTCCCTTGTCCCACCAAGCCACGCCAGTAGGGACATGGGACTTTCCAGCAGAGTCCTTTGGTGTTTGTGGTGGTTTGAGTTGTGGATCGAAAGGATGACCACCCCCTGCCGAGGTCTACTTTGTACATGACGACTGTTTCACTCGGTCCTCTTGAACCCCCAAACATACATAAACCACAGTCCTAGATAATGGCCTTGCACTTCAGGCCGTGGGTGGCCCCACCAATGCCGTGTAGCACCAAGTGCTTTCCTAAGAGGGGTAAGTGTTGAGACACCCATAGTCCAATCTGTTGGTTAACTTGGTTCAAGCGTTTTGCCAGATTGGTGGTGCTCCGTCTTTTTAAACCAAACCCCAAAACTTCGATGATGAAGTCCTTGGATGGTTTGATGGATGGGAATAGGTCGCAGAGACGCAAGTGGCCAGTTGGACTTTACCCCAAAGCGGTCCAAACGGCTCCCAGGTTGGACGCGCGCTGTCACCAAACGCTGGTCATCACAGAGACGGTTATGACGTCCCCCATTGTGAGCGAGCCACTTGACTCGGTGTGTCATGGTCGGATTGCGTTGCTCACTCTGATCTCTCCTCTCTGGCTGGATAGCTTATCGAACAGCTCTATGCCCACAAACAAAGCGAAGAGGTGAAAGAGGACAGCTGTCAAGCCTGAGAGGATAGGAAAGGGGTTAGGGTTAGTCTTAAAGCCATTCCAAACATGTGCTGCAAATGTCAGAATACATCAGTCAACATAGGTACAAAACAGTGTCCCCAAACCAAGCTACGCAGTTACTTTACCATGAATCAAGTCAGACTAAGTAGAATGTCTTCTGATTTCTACCCCTCCACCAATTGTGGGGAACTCTGCTTGCCACCTAATACTTTGAGGCCAATATGTTGTGCCCATCTTAAAGTTTGGGGGAGCCTCTATTTTTTAGCACAGTTATTGGGGCGTACCCATGGGGAGCAGTAATTGTAGGGTGGTCTCCTAGTGCTTGGACCTTGCTTGGATTTTTTGTCTGCGACTGCGTGCGCAGGACCCGAGGAACTCTGCAAGGTCTGGAGGGAAAGTCCATGTTGCACTTTTCTCATGCCCCTTTGGAGGTTCTCTGCTGGGAAAACTGGAAGCGCCTTGGTACTATGCCAGGCTGTCCGCTTTGTGAGGGATCACCAACTGGAAATACTCAAACCTGATCTGTGGAAGCCAAATACAGTGGATATGCTCATCCACGCCAAAGATTTGTTGGAATGTGTTCCAGGAGTCACCCAGGACACGGCCAAGACAGTTTTGGCCAATGTGTCTTGGAGCAGACTGTTCAACAGGCACAAGGAATCTATCGCTGGATGGCATTTGGGGGCTGCCCCTCTGGTCATTATGTACGCACCAAAGTTGAGCAAACACTCCCTTTCGTCCCAGGGTGCCCTGGAAGGAGGAGGAAACCCCTCTGCCATGTTTTTGGAGTGCCCTTGCTCAGAGCCTGCTGGACACCCTGGTCACCAATTCGGAGACTCTGGCATAAGGAATAGGCTCAATGACGCACCAAGCAGGACGTTTATGGGCTGAGTCAGGACCATGACATAGAGGATAATCCAGGATGCTGCTCCTAATTAATTGCGTTTAAGACACCCCATTGGTACGCGGGAGACTCTCACTTGGCGCAAGACAACCTAACCCTAGAATGCAGACTGGGGCTCGCAGGCCGCGCTGAGTGTTTTCTTTTTTACTACAAGATTATTTTAGTTAGGAATCTGAAACTCTAGTTATCCTCAGTTAGATAGTTGTTCGTCTTTGCATTGTTCATCTATTTTTATGTTACAGATTCGGTAGAATAATGTTTTTTGTGAATACCCCATATTTAATACCTGAGGGCCTTTTGGCCAATACTAGGTTTAGATGGGATCCTAGTTTTTTTGTCTTTTCTGTGCTGGGGAGAAACTTTGAACTTAGGCAGCATTCACCCTGCCGTGCCCGCCTTACGTACCGTAGAGGGCAACGCAGCAGATGCGGAGGAAAGAGGTGAGCGCAAACTCAACCGCCCGCTCCATAGGGATCCATGGCGCACGGTGACGTATTACGGGAAAGATAGGACATGTCCTATCTTTTCCGGATGGAGTGGTACGTGCGCACGCTCCCGTGCGATGCATGCGACTTGCCTCTGTGGGGGATGTATATCGGCCGGATATAAGTTCCACATGCGGTCGTGAAATGTAGCTTAGTGTTTATGACTCCGATTGTTGCTGCGCAGATGTGGAAGGTGCGACACATGGTCATGTGATCTTGGGAAGGGGAGGGATACTCATGTGTCATGCGTCTCTGGACATCATCATAGTTCATTGAACAGGAGGAGGAAGGAGTCAGCTTTCTTGTTCTGAAAAAGAAACTCTGAGCTCCAAAAATCCAAAGATTTCCACCACCTAAACAGCAAAGTGGGTTTGACTGCTGAAGGTTCGAGGGAGGGGGCTGTACAACACAACAAAGAGTCTACAACCCCCTATTGTAATAATTTATTTCATTATAGTTCACTGACTTCGCGGTTACACTGGCACAGGTCTTACATCCAGGGTTTGATGACCAGAAATCAAACAATCATTTTGATAGTGATGAAATAGGGCTTTTGTCTGATGAAGAGTACATGCCACCAGATAATGTCTCTACCTCATCATTGAGTGCTTCTTCAGATGATGAAGAAGAAAGAAGAAGAAATGGATCCAGAAGAGAACGTACCAACAGGAAATCCAAACAAACGGTTTTTGGTTTTACCGTAATCCTAGCGAGTCTGGATGCCACCCCATCACATAATATTGTAGAGTTTGCTCAAGGAACTGTAGGAATTCAACAATTCGTGTCCAAAAGAGTGATTTCTGTCCAGAGGCAAGAGATAAAAAGAAAGCGATTGTGTAATTGGCCAGCAACGAAAAGAGGACAGGAAACCGGAGCGGTTGACTACTGTGACAAAATTACCTGCAAGGAAGCATTCTTCGAACGATAAACATGTGCAGATTTTGCCTGGGGGCATTAGTTCACTTCGAAAAGGAAACTTGCAAAGGGATATTCCTGCAGCATGTTTACTGCAACTTTCTATAAAAAAAACTTTTAGAAAAAAAAATATACAGAGTTATATCAATGGTATATGGGCCGTTTTAAGCCCGTTCAGTTACTTTGGGGTTTTTTGCACAAAAGGTCTTGAATGATTACATCTTAGGATGCATTCTACTAGCGCTGTGTTGACGGAGGTGCTCCATCATGGATATGATTCGTGGTAAAACTCCAGGTTAACGGCTGCCGGAATGCCCGGATTCTACCAGCTTAGCTGGGGACACCAGGAGAGTCAGAGCCAGTTACAGATCCTCCCGGCAGGACACCAGCGCTAGTAGGAATGCATCTGCATTTGCATTTCAAGAGAAACTTTGAAAAAGTATTTTATTTGCTTATTCCATGTTATTGCACACGGGCCTAAAAGCCCAGGTAGTGTAATAGTGTAGATTTTATGGTCATGCATTCTAGGAGTTAAACAAATTGTATTGCCTACGGACCGGTCCTCAGTAGTAGTGACTTGAGGATTGTGCAGAGCAGGAAGACCAGTGAGACACAGCAGATGAGGAGCTCTATGTGGGAGCCCTCCCCTCTCTATGTCTTGCTGCAGGGCAGCAGTGAGAGGCAGGTCCGTTACACCGATTTGATGGGACCCCTGATGCTGTGCTGGCTCGCCACCCCCGAAAGCTCAAACGTCCCTCGGGAAGAACCGCCGCAAGCAGCAGCAGGCGCCGTCCGCTCTCATCGATAATAAAACATCCAGTTGAAAGTTTGAGAGACTTTTTGCAGGTGATGTGGGTAATGCAATTAAGCAAACCAGGGATAGTGGGACTTTGGCAGGTTCCCCTCACTATTTCTCCCCCTTGTATGTCTCTATTTCAATAAAAGTTCGGGCCAGGTGTCCCCCCACCTTCTCCCTTCTTCCACCCTTTACCAAAATTTACAACTAGGTCGTGCCATAATTGAAATTGCCTGTTGTGTTAGTTAGTTCAATTGACGAGCGCGCCATACTCAGAAAGATATCTGTCAGTATATTACTGTTGTACGTGTGTCGGATACATCTGTGCCGTGATGGCTTGAAATACAGTCAACATGGACAAATTTTGGAAGTCTCTTAGGAGATGTAAGTATATATAGAAAAGATGAGCTGCGGGAGAATGTGAGACGCTTGTGTGGGAGGTACCAGTTTACTAAAATTGGAACCTACAGATAGTTTTGACAGTAAACAGCCGCGCCCCCCCGGACCATGGGTAGACGTGTGGTATTGCAGTTGTAGTACATGCACTTCTATACGCGACAATCCTGGCCCACAACAATGGTCGGGTAGTTTATAGAAAGGAAAGCGGTCAGTGCACTTCATCACAGACACCGATTATAGAAAGTAACTTAGTTATTCGCACTCTCCCCCCACTAATGTAACATGATCCAGCGGAGGCGAGTAATAGGAATACACAGAAACACAGTACCGGGCCCATTGTCCTTCATGCCTAAAGGGAAGGTCCAGGATTTTTACCCAAGTCTAGGGTGATGTCCACACATGGCGTTTTTAGCCGTTTTGGTTTAGTTAGTGCGTTTTCAGATTGTAAAAAACGCGAGGTTAAAAACGCGCATCCGTTTAATTCAACAAAAAATTCGGAAAAAAAAAAAAAGCAATTCGGAAAACGGACACAAAAACAGGAGTGCATTTTCAAAAACGGCTAAAAACAGCCATGTTTGACACACCCATTCACAGTAGGGGCCACAGTGGGCCCCTTTGCAGTGAGCTCAAATGGAAGCACACAAACTAAAAACAGTCTCTGACTCCCAAATATTCCCTAGTTTATCATCCCAAACAGCCCCCACATGGGTATTTTATATAAGACCCCATCACCCACGATGGATTTTAATCTAGATACAGCCCCCTCTCCCCCATGGATCCTTATGTATTAACCTATGTGGTCCCCCCCACGCAGCCGGGCCCCGGCACTTGCCCAGGTATGGCCACTGCGGGCCGGTCTTACCACGAAGACGAGGATATACAACTAGGATATACATGAGCGGAAGTCGTCAGAATAGAGCAAGTTTGCAGGGACTTACTTTCCGTCCGACCAGCCCCCCTTCGTAGGACACGTCATAAACGTGAAAAGCCTTGATAATGTAGACAAGGCATTTTAGTCCCAATTGTATTGGCACAAATTCCACACGAAGTCTGACCGGAGCGGAAGTTCATACATTGTATTGTATCCACGACACACAGAGGAGCGGCTAATGCACTATACCGCCGGTCACCCAGTGGTCGTATCTGCGAAAGTTGGTACAGAGTCGCAGACAGAGTCCCTCAGAGGAGAAGGTTCGAATGATGCTTGCACATATTCAGGCCGTCGCTGGTGGGTGGAGCGCAGAAATCTTGTGTAAGTAGGTGTACGGAAGCCCGGATGCTCAGTCGGTTTTAGAGGCATAGAGACTTTTAATCTGAGGGTCCAGGGTTCAAGTCCCTGTTCGGGCGGAAAATTTTAATTTAAAAAAATCACGTTAAAAACATGTAAAAATGTATAACTTCACTGTGAGATTTCAGTAATCCCTGATAGTAAAGGCTCCAGGCAGTTGTCTGCCTCCTCACAGGTTACATTTTCTACAAGTAGTATACGGGAAGGACAAGATCGAGAGCGCCCTCTAGTGGTTCTGGCTCTCTGATTTGAGTGTGCGTCAGGAAAGTGTCCCTAAATTGGTGGGGGAACTCGGTGCCAGTAAGAGTTACTATCTTTGAGCCACGATGTTTGTGCCCCTTTGCAGTTGGCGGGCTATACTTTTTGGCACTATTATTCTGGGTGGGGGAGAGTAGTAAGTAATAGTAGCGGTGGTCACTAGTTTTTTCAGGATTAATCCGGTATTAATATGAGCTCCACTGTGGAACAAGAGGTCATTGTTTTGTGTTGTTGTCAGTGTCGGCTCCTTGTAGACCCCGAAATAATATATCTCAGAGTGTGACGTTGTACAACCCGCTCGTAAGTTCTTGAATTGGGACAAAACAAATACATTTTAAAAGCTAAAATTAAATGTTATACATTATATAGAAAGTTTTTTTTGTAAAATGTCCTTTAGAATTTTGCATTAATATATTTAAAAGACGAAGATTAATATCATCTCTTTTTCAATATTAATGCAAAATTCTAAAGGCCTTTTTAAAAATGTTTAACATGTAATTTTTCAAAAATTATTATTTTTTGGGGACTTAATAAAAGCCATTACTTTAAAAAAGGCCCAGGTTTAGACAACAAAATACATGGAAAATTAGTTGACAGACAAGTGAAAAACTGTCTGTTGATGGTCACACGACCAACCCTGCTACACACACACAAACACAGCTCTGCACAGACACAACAAACAGCTCTGACTACATGACACAAACACAGCTCTGCTTACATCTACAAACACAACACACCTGCTACACACACAAAAACAAGCTCTGCTACATACCAACCAAAACAGCTTGCTAACATACAACAAAACCAGCTCTGATCTAAAAAAAACATCTACCAAACACAAAACACAGCTAGATACACCACAAACACAGCTAATGTACAACACCAAACACACAGCTTGTAACATACACAAAACACAGCTCTGGTACTATACACAAACACACTCTAGCACACACCCTGCTACATCAAACACAGCACTGCTGTGTACACAAATTCAGCTCCTTGCTACATAACAAACACAGCTCTGCTAAATACACCACACGCCCTTGCTACATACACAAGCCACGCTTGCTACATACACAAAACAGGCTCTGAACTCATAACCCCCCAAACCACAACTTTAGAATACAAACACAGTCTCTACATACACAAAAAAGCTATGCTACATAAATAAACACAGCTTTGTTACATACAGGACTAGATCTGCCTTCGACATACACAAAACAGCACTGCTTTCATTACACAACACAGCATACTATATACAAAAATTCAGCTCTGCTACTAACATACAAACACAACTTGCCTACAACCACACAGCTCTGCGAACATACAACACATAGACTCTGCTAACATACACAATCCACAGCATCTGCTACATACACACACAGCTCTGTACACCACACACATCGCTCTGTACATTACACAAACACCACCCCGGATCAAAACAGGCTCTATACACAAAAACACAGCGCTGCTACATACACAAACACAGCGCTGCGATAATACCACAAACACCAGCTCTTCATACACAAAACAGCTCTGTCTACAAAAAACGTCTGTTACATACAAAAAACAGCCTTGCTATATTACAACAATGTCAGCCGTCATAATACAAAACAAGCTCTGCTACATACCACCACACCCAGCACTGCTTCAGACACCAACACAGCTCTGTTACATCAAAACAGCATACTTTTAAAAAATCAGCTCTACTCATACCACAAAACACAGCAGTACTACATACAAAACACCAGCTTGTACATACACAACAAAGCCTCGCAACATACACAAACACCAGTCTGCTACATTACACAACAGCTGATGCTACCACTACAAATAAGCTCTCTACATACACCACATAGCTCTGCACATACACAAACAGCTCTGTACACACAAAAACACAAGCTGCTACACACAACACAGCTTGAAACATACAACCAAACACAGCTCTGCGTATCCAACATCACGTCGTTAAATACAAACAAGCTCTGTTACATAACAAAACACAGCTTGCTAATAACAAAAACCTCACATAAAACACCACAACATGCTCCATACACAAACACACAGCACTGCTACCCATAACATAAAAGATCTGTTAACATACAACACAAGCACTGCTATATACACAATTCTACATACAATATCTAATATAAATACAACAGCTCTGCTACAACAAAACACAACAATCTACTACATACACAAACAGAGCTCGGTTAGCATACAAACAGCCTGCTACATAACAAAACACAGCTCTGTAATACACAAAACACAGCCCTGCTACATACACAAACAAGCTGCTGCTACATACACAACACAGTCCTGCCTACATACAACAAACACAGCTCTGGTACATACACAACCACAAGCTTGCCTACATACCAAAACACAACTTGTTACTTACATACAAAGTTAAAGCTACATACACAAAACACAGCTTGTTACCTACCAACACAGTCTGCTACAGAACAAGCACAGTCCTGCTAACATCACAAAACACAGCTCTATGTTACATACACAAAACACAGTCCTGCTAAATACACAAGCACAGTCCTGCTACAACAACAAAACACAGCTCTGTTAAACACAAAACCAGTCCTGCTACAACCCAAGCACAGTATGCTCGACACAAACACAGCTCTGTTTACATTAAACAGACTTGTAATTGGAGGCCAGGTGTTCAAGTCCCTGTTTGGGCGGAAAAAAGTTATAATTTAACTAAATAAAATGAATAATAAAAAAAATGCTTTGTGCATAAAAAACTGCATGAAGAGAAACACGGATTATTAGTAAAATAAAGCAACAAATATGAAAGAGACGTCTTCCCTCCCTCCAGAGCGGCTGGGGGCAGGATCAGATGGCCTGACTTACCCCGAGCCTCTGACTATCAGGTGTCTTATGATCAGGGAGCGAATCCCCCACTAGTGGTGAGATGATGTCTAATATAATCCAGGGTATTTCTTAATCCAGACATATCTTAACCAAAAACATACAAAATTTTTTAACCCTTTAACGACATGTCCTTTTTTTAAGTTTTTGTGTTCTCCTATTTCAGTCCCCACCTACTAAAAACCAGGAGAGCCAGAGCTGTATAGAAGGGCTTGTTTTCTGTGTAGGAGAAAAAACTCTATCACAGTGACGCTGATTATTATCCAACGTGTTTACGGGAAGCAGGAAAAAAAATTCCAAAAGGTGGGTTGTAAAAATTGGCTTGAAAAAACCCACGTTTTTATGGTTCACTGTCTCAGTGCTTGTTATAATAAATATTTATAGGTTTATTATTTTTGTGGGCACAATCAAGTTTATCATTGGACCTGCTAGCCAACGATTATGGGTGTACAAGTGGATATTTGAGCTCTATGGGCAGAAAGTCACTCGTTAGAATACACATGAGGCCTGGAAGAGCCTTGGAGAAGCTGGAGCCTTTGAGGAGACCTCTGGAGGCCTTGTGAGAAGCCTTCTTGTAGACTTTCTATGTAACCAAAAGATGAGAGAAGATTAAGTTCATACCTGTTTTAGTTCTTCCAATTTTGAAAGACTAACATTTTTTGTTGTGTAGGATCTGTACTCCAGCAGAGCCCGGATTAGCTCAGTCGGGTAGAGCATCAGCAGACTTTAATCGTGAGGGTTCCAGGGTTCAAGAGCCTGTTCGGGCGATGGTAATTCTTTGTCATATTTTTTACTTTGGTAGATTGTCATTGTCGTTATTGTGGTATTTGTGATTTATTATTATAATCTTTTTGTTTTTTTACAGAACCCTCCCTACAATATATCGATGTCGCACCAGCAACTAGACATGACTAGTTGCTAGGGCCAATGCCACCTGATTGGCTTTGCTGCTGAGTCCTTCAAGCACACCTGTCGGGTAGGCGGAGCAGCCGAATTGGGGTGCGTCAATCTAAGTTTTTGGGTGCGATATTTCTATTAGACATCAATATTAGACGGTCAACTGTGAACCATTTACCTTCTGGCCACCACCATTGTGGATGACAACCCCTTTGAGTGGTCACGCCCTTCACTCGAACAAGTCAAAAATAGTTAAAAGTCTTGATAAATTGAGCACCCGGCTTTACTGCTATGTTTTGGGCACAAAGGGCTAGTTTTGTCGGGAACTACAAGTAAAAAAATATACAGTTTCGACTTACATACAAATTCAAATTCAAGAACAAACTCCGGCCCCTATCTTGTACATAAACCCGGGGAACTGCCAGTTACTGTGCTCTGTAGAAGAGCTCAGTGCTTGTGTCTTAGTCTAACGCCACTTGGGGCTGGAGTGTTTTGGCTTAATCAAAAAAGTGGCTACGTACGAATAATTAGGGTATAAAAACATCTGGGATTGCCCAGGAATAAAGGGGAAATCGTGGTTATTTTTAGTAGTTTGGTGTTTAGTGCAAAACTGAGCGCAAAGTTCCTACAAAAATAATATGAAAATGTCCGCTAAAATAACAAAGAAAGAACAAGTGATTACATCGGCCCACCAAGTCTGTCCAAAATGGATTCGTTAAATTCCCCCCATTGTATCCACAAACCACCGAGGGAGGTCTGATGGTGCAACATATTCAGCGTCAGACGGCGGTGGTGGAGCCCGAATATCATTGTGTACAGTATGGTGTATGGTTAGCCCGGATAGGTCAGTCGGTCAAGAGCATCAGGATTTTAATCTGAGGGCCAGGGGTTTCAAGTCCCTGTGGGCGGAAAATTTTAATATAAGGGAAAACTAGAATAAGATAGCTAAAAAAAAAGGGTGGGCCAAAAAAATGCAACATAAATGAAAGAAATCAGAGATATTAGTTAAAAGAAAACTGAAAGAGACGTCTTCCTTCTCCAGAGCGATGGGGGCAGACGGAGCGGCTTGTAACTTCCCAAAGCCTATGACTATCAGGGGTCCTATGATCAGGGAGGAATCCCCCCTAGTGTGCGATGGATGATCGTCAATATAATCAGGGGTTCTGAATTTTCCCAGAAAGTCATAACCAAAAACATAAAAAAATGAACCCATAACGGACCATGGGCCCTTTTTTTTTAGTTTTTGTTTGTTTCCCATTCTCAGTCCCCACCTTCCAAAACCAAAGAGCACAGAGCTGTAGAGGGCTGTTTCTGTGTAACAAAACTCTATTCATATTGACATCGGATTATTATTTCCATTACGTGTATGGGAAGCAGAGAAAAAGATCCAAAGGTGGAAATGCTGAAAAAAAAAAACACTTTTTTGCTTTTTCGGGTAGGGTAGATTCGGTTTTTATGTTTTCACGTTCTCAATTATCTTATATACTAAATATATATTTAGTTTTATTTAACTTTTTGTGGGACAATAAGTTTATTATTGACATGCAGCACCGATCATGGGTTGTTACCAAAAAAAAAAAAGTGGACTGGAGGCCTTGGGAGAAGCCTGGAGCCCTTGAGAAGGAAGGCCCTCTAGTTAGACGTTCTATGTACACAAAAGATGAGGAGAGATGAAGTTCATACTGTGGTTGGCTTCATTTAGAAAAGGCAAATTTTTTGTTGTATAGGATCTCCACTCAGCAGAGCCCGATGATTAGCTCAGTCGGTCTAGACGACATCAGACTTTAATCTGAGGGTCCCAGGGTTTTCAAGTAGTCCATGTCGGGCGATGGAATTTTTTGGTCATATTTTACTTTGGGTAGCATTGTCATATCTATTTGTGTGGATTTGTGACTAATCGATATAATCTTATGTTTTTACCAGACCTCCCAACAAATATATAGATTTCGCCCAGCATTAATACACTAGACATGCTAGTGGTAGGAGGCCTACATGCACTGATTGGCTGCTTGAGTCTATCAAGCCAAACATTACGAGTAGCGGGAGCAGCCGAACCGCAGGGTGTCGAAATCGTTTGGGTGCGATTGTCTCTTTTAGACATCACTAGTCTTGTCCACTGTGAACCAAGTTACCTGATGGTCACACCCCCTTTTGTGGAGACCCACACCCCTTTCAGGGACCACGCCTCCTTCATCGAAACAAGTCAAAAAAGTCTAAAGTCTTGAAAAATGTAAGCACCCGGTTTTATGACTATTTTTGGGCACAAAGGGCTACTAGGTTTGTCCTGGAAAACTTACAATTTACAAATATACCGGTTCGGTCTTACATACAAATTCAACTTAACGAACAATACCTCCGGACCCTATTGGTACGTACCCCAGGGACTTGCCATACTGTGCTCTGTAAAAGAGGCTCATGCTTGTTGTTTAGTTCTGCGCCACCTTGGGACTGGGCAGTGTTTTTGTTGCTAAATCAAAAAAGTTGTACTACTGAATAGGTAGTAGTAGAAAACATCTGGGATTGGTAGGTCAATGGGGCGCAAAGTTCTACAAAAAAATGACTAACAAGTGATCATCTGGCACCAAAGTTCTGTCCAAAAATGGATTCGTAAATTCCCCCCATGCGTATCACAACCCCAGAGAGAAGGTTGTGAGCTCAACAATTTAAGCGTCAGACGGTGGGTGGTGGAAGCCGAGGCAAACCATGAGTACAGTGTGTGAGGTGGAAAGCCCGGCATGAGTCAGTCGGGTAGTAGAGATACAGACTTTAATCTGAGGGTCCAGGGGTCCAAGTCCCTGTTGGGCGGAAGGAAAAATTTTAAAAATTATAAACTAATAAAATGAATAATAAAAAGGTTTGTGCCATAAAAAAATGCACATGAAGAGAGAATCGAGATATTATTAAACAAAAAGCCTGAAGAGACGTTCTCTACTCCAGAGAGTCGTGGGGGCCAGGAGCGGGAACGGCCTGTACTTACCCCGAGCCTCGGACATCACAGGGGTCTATGATCCAGGTGAGGAATCCCCCCTAGGTGAGTGGATCAGATGCATCGTCTACATTCATGGAGATTTTCTGACTTACCTGAAATTATAACTAAAACATAAAAAAAATTAACCATTAACGACATGGGCCTTTTTTTTTTAGTTTTTTTGTGTTTCCATTTTTCATCCCCATCGTTAAAATCTATAATTTTTTTACTTTTGTGTAAGAGCGTGTGTGAGGGCTTGTTTTTTTCCAGTAAAAAGTGGTCCTTCCTCGGTGGCGGATGTGTACTACAGGCAGTCCGGGTTAACGTTCACGATAGGTCATAGGTTTTTCTTAAGTTGGAATTTTGTATGTAAGTCGAAAAAATGTATTTTTATAATGGTAGATTCAGGACAAAATGTTTTTGCCCCAGGACAATGGAGTTTCAAAATCTTCTTGCTTGTAATTGGGGACCAAGGATGTAATCAATATAAAGCTTCATTACAGAACCTAACGCTGATCAGTGCAGTCTGGGGACTATAAGTAACATCCCGAGAGGTCCACGAGTCACAGTGTGGAAGAGGGGTGTCTTTAAAGGAGCCCTCTGTAAGTGGGTTCTTAAAGAGGACTGTCGCACAATTATCAGCACTAGGAAGCTGCTTACTTAAAGGTGACCAGTCACTATTTAGTAGGGGGAACCGCCTGTACAATGCCACCCTTCCTGTGCCACACCTGCTGTTCTTGGTTGACCACTTCACTGTACTAGGTCCACCCGTGTAAGTCCAAGGACCTCATACTCGATAGTCTGGGTCTGTCTGCAGAGGATTGACATGGTGGGGGTTAGCTTATTCTCTCTCCCAAAAAGTGTAAAAATGTCACGCGATTCCTAAAGTAGATGATAAACTACTAAGACAGAAGCCCCTGTTGGGTCGGGTGGCATTGGCTTGGTCCACCCTCTGGTCCCAGGTGGGCGTACATCCATCTGATCATGGCCTTCCTGCCTGTGGGTCAACATTCATTGGCCAGGATCTCGGTAGTCCATGGCAGAAGGTATATATTCCCCTGCTATAGGAGTATATAGTTTATGGTGTGTGTACCCCTGGGGGGGGGGACCGCCGTGATGTGGGCTCCTCTCTTATCAGTAGAACTATGGCCATTGTGGTTTAGGACCATGTGTAGATGTTGAAGGTCTCTCATTCAGGCGCCGAGCTGGCCACGTGAGGAATGGTGACCAGATGGTGGTAGGAATTGGTGGAAACATATTAGAATAGAAGTGACTGAAGACACGGACAAACTGTGGCCTTCCCACTGGGTATGGCATGGTTACCTCAACTATCTGCACCACCATAGTGTCCTGGATGGGAAGAACATCATTATGGTCTGAGATAGGTATAAGGAGATTAGTTTGTCTTCTGTAGTTCAGCTTCAAGACTTGGGCCAAGCTCGAGCCTGAAGACCCAATCTTGCAGCATTGAAGGAATGTATATAGACAGATTCCCCACTTAAGACCCCGACTTTCAGACCCCCCCTAGTTACCGACGGACCCCTCTGCCACCATAACCTCTGGTGAAGCTCTCTGATGCTTTACTTCTGGTTCAGCCTGTAAGGTTGTCTGTAATGAAGCTTTATGGGATAATCCTTGTCCCATTACAGCAACAAATTTTGAAACTCCAATTGTCATGGGGCAAAAAAAAAAAAATTGGTCTAGAACTACAATTATAAAGTATACAGTTCCGACTTAATACAAAACTCAACTTAAGAAACAAATCTATGGACCCTATCTTGTACATAAACCGGGGACTGTGTACATCCCTTTGTTCTATTATTCTGTTTGGATTACTTTGTTAACACTTTTACGTAGTCAGACTCGCGGACTCTCCACGTTTTTCAGTACTTGAGTAAAGGTCAAGTTACGTTTCGGTGTGTACTTTCCTCACCCACAGCCGAGCCCGGATAGTCAGTCGGTAGAGCATCAGACTTTAATTGAGGGTCCAGGGTCAAGTCCCTGTTTGGGGGAAGATTTTATTTCCACGAAAAGTAATAAACGAGAATTGTGTGAAAAGTAAAGTAGTAACGTTATATCTAATTATGTCTACGTAGATGTTGATGTTTCGTATAACTACAGGGTTCATTTGGGGAAATAGTTTTGGAGCGGTGAAGGAAAACATATGTGTTCTGACTGTGTTGGGGTCAGAGGTTTATTATCTAGGGGAGTGTATAGCAACATAGACAATTAGTCACTATAAAGGGGAAACAGACCCTGCATCTACCGCCAGGGCAGACTGTATGAAATACTAAACTATAATACTAAAAAAACTCGGGCCATATGTGAATTTAGGCTCAATATTTAAATGTACAGCACAAATAATCTGATCATGTTATATGGGCCACAGTACAGTACTTACTACTCATATCCTTGTATATATGGGCACAGCACAGTACTATACTCTCTATCCTGTATTCATGGGCACAGCACAGTATCTACTCCTATCCTGCTATATATGGGCACAGCACAGTTATACGTACTACTCCTATCCTGTATATATGGGGCACCGCACACACTACTCTACTCCACATGTATATATAGACACAGACACAGTACTACACCCTATCCTGTATATATGGGATCAGCACAGTATACTACCTATCCTGTAATATGGGCAAAGCACAGTACTACTACTCCTATCCTGTATATACGGGCACAGCACACTTACTGACTACTTACTCTGTATATATGGGCAGAGCACAGTATAGCTACTCTATCTGTAGATATGGCAGAGCACAGATGTATACTTACCTATCCTGTATATATGGGCAGAGCACAGTACTAATTGTACCCAGGACAGTTTCAGGACCTCTTACTCTTTCTAGCTTCTGCTGTGTCCTTCTATAGAAAAACTCCACGTGGATTAGAAACCTGTCCGTGGTCAGATGCATGGCTGTATCACACGGCTCTGATAACTCTCTGTGATATTAAATTTTGTTATGCTTTAAACCGCCTGCGGGGGAGCTGTGACATACAAACCCCCTTTAAAGCTGGCAACAGACCAAATCTTCGCTTAGCCCGACTTCAAGCCTTAATTCCACCCTGTCTGTTCCTGCTATTAGAAAATAAGGCAGACATTAGCAGGGACATTATGGGCTGGGTTCTCCCTAAACCTAATGTCATAGAACAACTAGGATATAAAATCCAGGATTACTAGACTACCAGAGAACCAGCAGGGGGTCATGTCATACCGGATTTTTCAAGGACGCTGGTTTGGCCGGAGGTCCATGATATGTTCATAAGCAGAAGTGAAGTGTAAATCTAATCTGTGGTCCAGCAACTCAAAACCACAATCGTCTCATCCAAGACATGGACCATGGATTTTCACTATCATTGCATGTGCTGACAATCCGGGTAAAATTGAAAGACACTTAATACTCCAATAGAAGAATATAATAATCAAAACCACAAATATGATCCTGAGCCACAATACTTCACTATGAGAATTAGGCCACGGACACAAGCGCCAAAACAGGAAATACTCACTCCATTCTGTCTACATGAAGGCGGTTACCACGTGTAGCATATTGCGTGAGTATATAGTGTAGTATTGTGGGGCAATGTGACTATTTGCTACTGTGAGGGCAATGCAACTATATGGCTACTGTTGGGCACTGTTATATTGGCTACTGTGGGGCAGGGTACTGAGACTTGTACTTCTTTAGGGAAACTGTTACTATATTGTCTTCTGAGGAGCATTGTCATTATATTGGTTTATGTGGGGGAGCTGTGACATTGGCTACTGTGGGGAAAGCAATATATAGCTACTCGTGAGCACTGTAACTATGTTGGCTAATTTATCAGCACTCTGACAATGGATTGTGATAATGCTGAGCAGTGTGATATTTGGCTACTGTGGGGGAACTGTTATCTATGGCTACTGAGGAGCATGTAACATATTGGTTACTGTGGGGGAGGCTGTGACTATGGTCTACTATGGGACAAAGCACTAATATTGGCTACTGTGGGGCAATGTTACTATATGGCTACTGATGCGCACTGTAACTATGTGGCTACTTTATGGAGTACTCTGACAATGGATTGGGATGATATTAGGCAGGTTGATTACTGGCTGCTGTGGGGGAACTGTTACTATATTTTCTACTGTAGTGCACTATTAATATATTGGCTGCTTTGACTGTTGGCTACTGTGGGCTGCTGTTACTTATTGGGCTTAATAACATCACTATTCCCTATTGGCTACTGTGCTGCACTGTGACTATTCATTTATCCATAACAAACCATAGGGGGGATTATAGTCTACTAGTAGTGTCTATAGGGTCTTCTCTTAAACCTTTGCATCCATATGACACAGGAAACACTACAACACAGTTTGGTAATTTCAGTAATAGACGTGTATTTAAAGTGCCAATCCAGAGTATAATAACATAGCAGTAGACAGCATTTTTACGTATTGATTAAATCTGAACTCATCCTTGTGTAGGGCAGTAATCACCGTCCTTAACATTGGATAGGATATTAGCTACTGTGGCACCCTGTGAATATATTGGCGACAGTGGAGAACTATTTGGTAACTGTGGGGAGGAGGCACTGTGATTTCAGATACTGTTATTCTATTGGCTATGTGGGGCACTATCACTTTTTTGGGTACTGTGGAGCATTGGTACTATATGGGCTATACTGTTTTACAGGAACTTGTTTATTGGGCTACTGTGGGGCACTAGTAATCATGGAAATATATGGGCTAATGTGATGTTTTGTGACTTTTGCTTTTGTTTGGGCAGATATTCTGTTCAAATAAAAAATTTTCTTGACAAAAAGGAGAATATTTAGATGCTGTCCATAGGGAAAGTCCTAAACCCCATCATATTCAGTCTGAGCTCTGTTCTTAACTCACTGCTCCACCGTTGGCAACTTTGAAAATGGTGGAGAAAACTGCGACAAGTCCATGTTCACACCAGAACAGTTTTTCTTTAGATGTATAGAAACTGCATTAGGATTGGATAAAGGACATAGTTTTACCCCTGATTAGGTGTTCGGTACGGAGATTATATATGGTCAGGTAACTATGTACAGTATATACACATATTACATCCCTTTATGTATTTGCCTGATATTTACGATGTTTCACATAGTTTATATAAAATGACATTTATGTGTGACAAGTGTGATTGGGCGCGCAATGAATGTAGCACTTCTGGAATGGAATATGTATAATGGTTAGGGTGCAATGTATATGTATACTACAACACGTCCATAAATTTGACATATACACATGATCCCATTTTTTAACCCCCTAAATAATGGGAGAATAGTGCTGGGACCTGGAAGAAACTACAAGGGTACACTGATCAGGCTACGACCCCGACTACTGGATTTTATACTTTACATGCAGGGTTTACATGAAGCAAACAGTTTTGGGAGTGAACACAGGCCTGTCCAGGTTTTCCATATCCAAAGTTAAACAGGTGAAGAATCTCATTAACTTTATGGATTTTAGTAAGAGTCAAGCTCAAAATTAGGAGAGAACTACTGTGTGGACAAGACTACTAGTACACATTGGTATGTGAGCTTATAATTAATATGTTTGCTACTGTGAGCACACTTATATCCGCGTCTGTGGGGCATTGTGCTTATAGTGGCCATTTGGGGGCACGCGACCTATACTGCATTGTGGGGCAATGTGACGGTTGTGATTGTGGTTTAAAAACAGCCACTATAGTGATTACAGGGACGGGCCAATGTTTATTTCCCCAATACAATGGATGCATTATAGGGGATTTTGAATAATAAGAATAATAATAAATAATAATATAATAATAATATTTTTTATAAATTTTAGTGTAAATTATTCATATATTAGAAAACGACACCCCCGATAATTTTAACACTGCAGGGTCTCTCATTATTATTACCAATATATCATCACGTTGGCCACTTTATAGGTACACTGTCCAACCTGTCGTTAAACACTTCAATTTCGCATAGCCCCAATCAATGGCGGCAAACAGTGCTTTAGGCCGGAAACCTGGTCCAGACAATCTCCTGCTGTTCAAACCGAGCATCAGTATGAGGGGAGATAGGTTGATTTGTGGCCGTGAACGTTGTGGAATAGGTTGTACTCCGCGGCCAGAAGGGATGGTTTGAGTATTTCGAAAAACTGTGATCTAGTGGATTTTCAAGCACAACATCCTAGGGTTTAACGACGAATGGTCCGAAAAAGGAAAAAAATTCCTGTGAAGCGGCAAGTCTGTGGACGGAAAGCCTGTTGATGCAGGGTTCAGCCGGAGAATGGGGAAGATGGTTCAAGCTGATAGAACGGCAACAGGAATTCAAATCGCCACCGTTACAACACGGTAGGCAGAAGAGCATCTGAAACACAAGTACGTCGGACCTTTGAGGCAGATGGGCTTCAGCAGAAGAAGACCACACGCGGTGCCACTCCTTTCAGCTAATGAACAGGAAACTGGGCTACAATTTGCACAAGCTCATCGAAATCTTCACAGTAGAAAGATTGGAAAACAACGTTGACTGAGTTGTGATGAGTCTCGATTTTGCATTTATGCGACAAGTCGGATGGAGGGTCAAGAATTGGAGTCAACAACAGGAAAGCATGGATCCAATTCCTGCCCCAACCCGGTTCAACGGTTCAGGCTGGTGGGTGCTTGGTGTCATGGTCATTTGGGACCGTGGCTACAACGCCACAGCCTACCTGAATATGTTGTGCCCTGTCCATCCTTATGAGCACAGTGAACCGGAACATGGATGGCTACTTTCAGCAGGATAATGCGCCATTCAGAAAAGCTGGGAATCATCTCAGACTTGTTCTTGAACCATGACAAAGAGGGTCACTGGACACAAATTGCTCCACAGTCACCAGATCCTCAATCCATAGAGCAAGCTTTGGGAATTGTGGAACGGGAGATTCGCATCATGGATGTGCAGCCCGACAAATATGCGGGCAACTGTTGTGTATGCCATTGTCAATTAGGACCCAAAAAATCTCTGAGAGTTCCAGCAACGTGTTGTATCTATGCACGAAGAAGAAGGCAGTCTGAAGGCAAAGGGGGTTAACTGTTAGTAGCATGGTGTGTAACTATAAAGTGGACGGTGAGTGTAGTATATAGGTGCACGTGTGGTAGCTGCCTGTTGTGACTAATTAGGGGTCCCGGTACTCATATAAACTGTAGCAGGACAGCACAGTGTGGGTCCAGTTTGTAGTGAAAAATGTATATATATATTATATGTGGGGGGGCACAGTGTGGTCAATTGTAGTGTGAAGGGTTTATATGATATTTGTGGGAGCACAGTGTGATCAGTTGTAGTGTAAACTATATATATTATATTTGTGGGAGCACAGTGTGGTCAGTTGTAGTGTAAACTGTATATATATATATTATATGTGGGGGCACAGTGTGGTCAATTGTAGTGTGAAGGGTTTATATGATATTGTCCCTAATTGTGGGAGAACTCTGCGTGCCAGTAATATCTTTGAGACCACGATGTTTGTGCCCCTTTTGCAGTTTGGGGGCTCTATTTTTGGCACTATTATTTCTGGGTGGGGGCAGTAATTGTAGGGTGGTCCTAGTTTTTTTCCGGATTATCCGGTATTAATACTGAGCTCCATGTGGATAAGAGGTCATTGTTTTGTGTTGTTGTCAGTGTTCGGCTCCTTGTAGCCCCCGAATAATATAATCTCAGATGTGACGTGTAAACCGCTTCGATAAGTTCTTGAATTGGGACAAAACAAATACATTTTAAAAGCTAAAATTAAATGTTATACATTATATAGAAATTTTTTTTTTAAAATGTCCTTTAGAATTTTGCATTAATATATTTAAAAGACGAAGATTAATATCATCTCTTTTTTCAATATTAATGCAAAATTCTAAAGGCCTTTTTAAAAATGTTTAACATGTAATTTTTCAAAAATTATTATTTTTTTGGGACTATAAAATGCACATTACTTTAAAACAGGCCCCAGGTTTAGACAACAAAAATACTGGAAAATATATTTGACAGCAAGTGAAACTTTCCTGTTGGTCACACGCAACCCTGCTACACACACACAATACCCAGCTTGACATACAAAAAACCAGCATCTGCTCCATACCACAAACACAGCTCTGCTACAACACAAACACAACCTGCTTACACCACACAAAAACAGATCTGATACATACACAAAAACAGCCTCTGATACATACACAAACACAGCTCTGTAATACACAAAAACACAAACCCTGCTACACAAACACACACCAGCACTGCTACATCCCACAAACACAGCTCTGCTACTGTTACACAACAAGGCTTCTGCTACATACACCAAACACAGCTCTGCTAACGTACACAAACAACAGCTGCTACATACAAACCACAGCCTGCTGTATACATCAAATTCAGCTTGCTCACACAAAACAGCTCTGCACATACACCACAGCTCTGCCTACATACACAAGCACAGCTCTGCTACATACACACACACAGCTCTGCACATACTACAAAACACAAAACTTTGTTACTAACAAAACAGCTCATATACATACACAAAAAAAGCTCTGCGACATACCTAAACACAGCTGGGTTACATACAGATCAGCTCTGCTACATACACACACTACAGCACGGCTTCATACACAAACACGCACTACATATATACACAATGAGCTCTGTACATACACAAAACACAACTTGCTACATACACACACAGTCTGCTACATACACCAATAGCTCTGAGACATCACAACACAGCTCTGCTACATACACACAACAAGCTCTGTACCATACACACATCGCTCTGCTTACATACACAAACACACCCCGGACATACACAAACACAGATGTGCTACATACACAAACACAGCCCTGTACAACCACAAACACAGCCCTGCTACCACAACACAAAACACAGCTCTGCTACATACACAAACACAGCTCTGCTACATACAACACGCACTGATATATACACAAATTAGCCCTGTACATACACAAACACAGCTGCTACATACACAAACAACGCACTGACTTCAACACAAACACAGCTCTGTTACATACAAAACAGGCACATAATACACAAATTCAGCTCTACTACATACACAAACACAGCACTACTACATACACAAACACAGCTCTGCTACATACACACACAGCCTGCTACATACACAAACACAGCTCTGCTACATACACACACAGCTCTGCTACATACACACATAGCTCTGCTACATACACACATAGCTCTGCTACATACACAAACACAGCTCTGCTACACACAAAAAGAAAATGCTCTGATTAGCACACAACACACAAGCTCTGCTACATACACAAACACAGCTCTGCTACATACACAAACACAACCCTGCTACATACACAAACACAGCACTGCTACATACACATACACAGCTCTGTTACATACAAACACAGCACTGCTATATACACAAATTCTACATACAATTCTACTACATACACATACACAGCTCTGCTACACACAAACACAACACTACTACATACACAAACAGAGCTCTGTTACATACAAACAGCTCTGCTACATACACAAACACAGCTCTGTTACATACACAAACACAGCCCTGCTACATACACAAACACAGCTCTGCTACATACACAAGCACAGTCCTGCTACATACACAAACACAGCTCTGTTACATACAAACACAGCTCTGCTACATACACAAACACAACTTTGTTACATACATACAAAGTTAAAGCTACATACACAAACACAGCTCTGTTACATACACAAACACAGTCCTGCTACATACACAAGCACAGTCCTGCTACATACACAAACACAGCTCTGTTACATACACAAACACAGTCCTGCTACATACACAAGCACAGTCCTGCTACATACACAAACACAGCTCTGTTACATACAGACTTTTAATCTGAGGGTCCAGGGTTCAAGTCCCTGTTTGGGCGGAAAAATGTAATAAATTTAAACTAAATAAAATGAATAATAAAAAAATGTTTGTGCCATAAAAAACTGCACATGAAGAGAAATCAGAGATATTATTAAAATAAAGCCTGAAAGAGACGTCTTCCCTCTCCAGAGCGCTGGGGGCAGGATCAGAGTGGCCTGTACTTACCCCGAGCCTCTGACTATCAGGGGTCTATGATCAGGGAGGAATCCCCCCCTAGTGTGAGATGCATTGTCTACATATAATCCAGGGGTTTCTTAATTTCCCAGAAATCTATAACCAAAAACATAAAAATTTTTTAACCCATTAACGACATTGTCCTTTTTTTTAAGTTTTTGTGTTTCCATATTTCAGTCCCCACCTACTAAAATCCAGAGCACAGAGCTGTACGAGGGCTTGTTTTCTGTGTAACAAACTCTACTTCACAGTGACGCTGATTATTATTCCATACCGTGTACTGGGAAGCAGGAAAAAAATTCCAAAGGTGGTAAAATTGCTGAAAAAACCCCACTTTTTTATGGTTTCACTGTCTCCATTATCTTTTATACTAAATATTTATAGGTTTTATTACTTTTTGTGGGACAATACGTTTTATTATTGGACCTGCCAGCACCGATTATGGGTGTTACAAGTGGATATTTGAGCTCTATGCAGAAGTCACTCGGTTAGATAACATGAGGACCTGGAGCCCTTGGAGAAGCCTGGAGCCCTTTGAGAAGCCTGGAGCCTTGTGAGAAGCCCTTCTTGTAGACTTTCTATGTACAAAAAGATTGAGGAGAGATAAGTTCATACCTGTGTTTAGGCTTCCATTTTGAAAAGACACATTTTTTGTGTGTAGGATCTGTACTCCAGCAGAGCCCGGATAGCTCAGTCGGTAGAGCATCAGACTTTTAATCTGAGGGTCCAGGGTTCAAGTCCCTGTTCGGGCGATGGAATTCTTTTGTCATATTTTTACTTTGGTAGATTTGTCATTTATTATTTGTGTATTTGTGACTAATTATTATAATCTTATTGTTTTTACAGACCCTCCCTACAATATATAGATTTCGCACCAGCATAATACACTAGACATGCCTAGTTGGTAGGAGCCTAATGCCACCTGATTGGCTGCTCTGAGTCCTATCAAGCAACATGTACGAGTTAGGCGGAGCAGCCGAAACGTGGGTGCCGCACATATAGTTTGGGTGCGATTATCTCTATTAGACATCACTAGTCTTGTCACTGTGAACCAATTACCTGCTGGTCACACCCCCTTTTGTGGAGACCACACCCCTTTTCAGTGACCACGCCTCCTTCATCGAACAAGTCAAAAAATAGTCTAAAAGTCTTGAAAAATGTAGCACCCGGCTTTTATGACTATTTTTTGGGCACAAAGGGCTAGTTTTGTCTGGAACTACAATTATAAAATATACAGTTTCGTCTTACATACAAATTCAACTTAAGAACAAACCTCCGGACCCTATCTTGTACGTAACCCAGGGACTGCCAGTACTGTGCTCTGTAAAAGAGCTCAGTGCTTGTGTCTTAGTCTGCGCCACCTTGGGACTGGAGTGTTTTTGTGCCTAAATCAAAAAGTTGCTACTACTGAATAATTAGTAGGTAGTAAAACATCTGGATTGGTAGGATAAATGGGGCGCAAAGTTCCTACAAAAAAATGATAACAAGTGATACATCTGGCCCAAAGTCTGTCCAAAATGGATTCGTAAATTCCCCCCCATCGTATCACAACCCCCAGAGGAGAAGGTTCTGATGCTGCACATATTCAGCCGTCAGACGGTGGGTGGAGCCAGAAACCATTGAGTACAGTGTGTGAATGGAAGCCCGGATAGCTCAGTCGGTAGAGCATCAGACTTTTAATCTGAGGGTCCAGGGTTCAAGTCCCTGTTCGGGCGGAAAATTTTAATAAATTTAAACTAAATAAAATTAATAAAAAAAAATGTTTGTGCCATAAAAAACTGCACATAAAGAGAAATCAGAGATATTATTAAAATGAAAACTGAAAGAGACGTCTTCCTTCTCCAGAGCGCTGGGGGCAGGATCGGAGCGGCCTGTACTTACCCCAAGCCTCTGACTATCAGGGGTCTATGATCAGGGAGGAATCCCCCCTAGTGTGAGATGCATCGTCTACATATAATGGAGGATTTTCTTACTTTACCTGAAATCTATAACTAAAAACATAAAAAAAATTAACCCATTAACGACATGGGCCTTTTTTTTTTAGTTTTTGTGTTTCCATTTTTCACTCCCCATCGTTAAAATCTATAATTTTTTTACTTTTCTGTGTACAGAGCTGTGTGAGGGCTTGTTTTTTTCCATAACAAATTGTCCTTCTCGGTGGCGATGTGTACTACAGGCAGTCCCCGGGTTACGTACACGATAGGTTCCATAGGTTTGTTCTTAAGTTGAATTTGTATGTAAGTCGAAACTGTATATTTTATAATGGTAGATTCAGACAAAATGTTTTTTTGCCCCAGTGACAATTGGAGTTTCAAAATCTTTTGCTGTAATTGGACCAAGGATTATCAATAAAGCTTCATTACAGACACCTTACAGCTGATCAGTGCAGTCTGGGACTATAGTAACATCCCGAGAGGTCACCAGAGGTCACAGTGGGAAGAGGGGTCCGTCTTTAACTAGGAGCCCTCTGTAAGTCGGGTGTTCTTAAAGAGGACCTGTCGCACAATTTATCAGCACTAGGAGCTGCTTACTAAAGGTGACAGGTCCTCTTTAAGTAGGGGACCGCCTGTACAATGCCACCTTCCTGTGCCACCCTGCTTTCTTGTTGACCCCTCATACTGTAAGGTCCTACCCTGTGTAAGTCCAAGGACCTACCTCCGATATCTGGGTCTGTCCTGCAGGATCTGACATGGTTGGGGGTTATGCTTATTCTCTCTCACCAAAAAGTGTAAAAAATGTCACGACGATTCCTAAAGTAGATGATAAACCTACCTAAGACAGAAGCCCCTGCTTGGGTCGGTGAGCATTGGCTTGGTCCACCCTCTGGTCCCAGGTGGGTAATCCATCTGATCATGGCCTCCTGCCTGTTGGGTCACATCTTGGCCAGGATCTCGTAGTCCATGTGCAGAAGGTATATATTCCCTCTATAGTGTATATATAGTTTATGTGTGTGTTACCCCTGGGGACCCTGACGTAGATGTGGGATCCTCTTCATGCTAAGTAGAACTTCATGGCCTTGTGGTTAGGACCATGTGTAGTGTGAAGGTCTTCTCATCAGTGGCCAGAGCTGGACCATCGTGAGGAATGGTGACCAGATGGTGGTAGGACTTGGTGGAACATATTAGAATAGAAGTGACTGAAGACCTGGACACATGGTGGCCTTCCACCTGGTGTATTGGCCATGGTTCACCTCACTATCTGATACACCATAGATGTCCTGGATGGGAAGACACATTTAGGTCTTGAGATAGGTCTAAAGGAGATGTAGTTTGTCTTCTGTAGTTCAGCTTCAAGACTTGGCCCAAGCTCGAGCCTGAAGACCCAATCTTGCAGCATTGAAGGAATGTATATAGACGTTCCCCTACTTAAGGACCCCCGACTTTCAGACCACCCCTAGTTACAGACGGACCCCTCTGCCCACCATAACCTCTGGTGAAGCTCTCTGATGCTTTACTTTGGATCAGCTGTAAGGTGTCTGTAATGAAGCTTTATGGATAATCCTTGGTCCCATTACAGCAACAAAATTTTGAAACTCCAATTGTCACTGGGGCAAAAAAAAAATTTGTCTAGAACTACAATTATAAAGTATACAGTTCCGACTTACATACAAACTCAACTTAAGAACAAACCTATGGACCCTATCTTGTACATAACCCGGGGACTGCCTGTAATCCCATTTGTTCTATTACTTCTGTTTGGATCTACTTTGTATAACACTTTTTACGTAGTCAGACTTCAGGACTCTCCACGTTTTTTCAGTACTTGAGTAAAGGTCACGTTACGTTTCGGTGTGTACTTTCCTCACCCACAGCCGAGCCCGGATAGCTCAGTCGGTAGAGCATCAGACTTTTAATCTGAGGGTCCAGGGTTCAAGTCCCTGTTTGGGCGGAAGATTTTATTTCCACAGCAAGTTAATAAACGAGAATTGTGTGAAAAGTAACGTTATATCCTAATATTATGTCTACGTAGATGTGATGTTTCTGTATAATACAGGGTTTCATTTGGGAAATAGTTTGGAGGGTGAAGGAAAACCATATGTGTTCTGACTGTGTTGGGGTCAGAGGTTTATTATCTTAGGGGAGTGTATAGCAACATAGACAATAGTCACTATAACAGGGGAAACAGACCCTGCATCTACCGCCAGGGCAGACTGTATGACATACTAAACTATAATACTAAAACACTAGGGCCATATGTGACTTTTAGGCTCCAATATTTAAACTATGTACAGCACAAATAATCTGATCCTGTATATATGGGCACAGTACAGTACTACTACTCCTATCCTGTATATATGGGCACAGCACAGTACTACTACTCCTATCCTGTATAATGGTGGCACGGCACAGTACTACTACTCCTATCCTGTATATTGGGCACAGCACAGTACTACTACTCCTATCCTGTATATATGGGCACAGCACAGTCACTACTACTCCTATCCTGTATAATAGACACGCACAGTACTACTACCCCGATCCTGTATATATGGGACAGCACAGTACTACTACCCTATCCGTTATATGGGCAACAGCACAGTACTCTACTCCTATCCTGTATATAGGGCCAGCCCGTACTACTACCTCCTATCCTGTATATATGGCAGAGCACCAGTACTTACTCCCTATCCTGTATGTATGGGCAATCCATTACTATACTCCTATCCTGTATATATGGGCAGAGCACAGTACTATTGTACCCAGGACAGTTTCAGACCTCTTATTTTCTAGATCTCTGCTTGCTGTCCTTCTATAGAAAACCTCCAGTGGATAGAAACCTGTCCGTGGTCAGATGCATGCGCTGTATCACACGGCTCTGATAACTCTCTGTGATATTAAATTTTGTTATGCTTTAAACCGCCTGCGGGGGAGCTGTGACATACAACCCCTTTAAAGCTGGCAACAGACCCCAAATCTTCGCTTAGCCCGTACTTCAAGCCTTAATTCCCCCCTGTCTGTTCCTGCTATTAGAACATAAGGCAGACATTAGACTGGACATTATGGGCTGGGTTCTCCCCTAAACCTAATGTCATAGAACAACTAGGATATAAAATCCAGGATTACTAGACATTACCAGATGTCACCAGCAGGGGTCACTGTCATACCGGATTTTTCAAGCCGCTGGTTTGGCCGGAGGTCCATGATATGTTCATAAGCAGAAGTGAAGTGTAAATCTAATCCTGTGGTCCAGCAACTCAAACCACAATCGTCTCATCCAAGACATGGACCATATGGATTTCACATCATATCATTGCTGTGCTGCACAATCCGGGGTAAAATATGAAGACACTTAATACTCCAATAAGAAGAATTAATAATCAAAACCACAAATATGATCCTGCAGCCACAAAATACTTCACTATGAATATAGGCCACGGCACACAAGCGCCACAACAGAAATATCACTCCCTGTTCTGTCTACAGAAGGCCTGTACCACGTGTAGCATATTGCGTGAGTATATAGGTGAGTATTGTGGGGCACTGTGACTATTTGCTACTGTGAGGGCAATGCAACTATAATGGCTACTGTTGGGCACTGTTATATTGGCTACTGTGGGGCAGGTACTGAGACTATTGCCTTCTTTAGGGAACTGTTACTATATTGTCTTCTGAGGAGCATTGTCATTATATTGGTTTATGTGGGGGAGCTGTGACTATTGGCTACTGTGGGGCAAGCACTTATATTAGCTACTCGTGAGCACTGTAACTATGTTGGCTACTTTATCAGCACTCTGACAATGGATTGTGATAATGCTAGGCAGTGTGATTATTTGGGCTACTGTGGGGAACCTGTTACTCTATTGGCTACTGAGGAGCAATGTAACAATATTGGTTTATGTGGGGGAGCTGTGACTATTGTCTACTATGGGACAAGCACTAATATTGGCTACTGTGGGGCAATGTTACTATATTGGCTACTGATGAGCACTGTAACTATGTTGGCTACTTTAGGAGTACTCTGACAATGGATTGGGATGATATTAGGCAGTGTGATTACTGGCTGCTGTGGGGGAACTGTTACTATATTTTCTACTGTAGTGCACTATTAATATATTGGCTGCTTTGACTGTTGGCTACTGTGGGCTGCTGTTACTTTATTGGCTACTATACATCACTATTACCCTATTGGCTACTGTGGCTGCACTGTGACTATTCATTTATCCATAACAAACCATAGGGGGGATTATAGTTTCTTACTAGTAGTGTCTATAGGGTCTTCTCTTAAACCTCTTGCATCCATATGCACACAGGAAACACTACAACACAGTTTGGTAATTTCAGTAATAGACGTGTATTTAAAGTGCCAATCCATAGTTACATACATAGCAGTAGACAGCAATTTTTTACGTATTGATAAATCTGAACTTCATCCTTGTGTAGGGCAGTAATCACGTCCTTATTACATTGGATAGGATATTAGCTACTGTGGCACCCTGTGAATATATTGGCTACAGTGGAGGAACTATTTTGGTAACTGTGGAGGAGGCACTGTGATTTTCAGATACTGTTATTCTATTGGCTACTGTGGGGCACTATCACTTTTTTGGGTACTGTGGAGCATTGGTACTATATGGGCTACTGTTTTACAGGAACTTTGTTTATTGGCTACTGTGGGGCACTAGTAATACATTGGCTAATATATGGGCTAATGTGGATGTTTTGTGACTTTTGGCTTTTGTTGGGCAGAATATTCTGTCAAATAAAAAATTTTCTTGACAAAAAAGGCGAATATTTAGATGCTGTCCATAGGAGAAAGTCCTAAACCCCATCATATTCAGTCTGAGCTCTGTTCTTAACTCCACTGCTCCACCTGTTGGCAACTTTGAAAATGGTGGAAAACTGCGACAAGTCCATGTTCACACCAGAACAGTTTTCTTTAGATGTATAGAAACTGCATTAGGATTGTATAAAGGACATAGTTTTACCCCTGATTAGGTGTTCGGTAGGAGATATATATGGTCAGGTAACTATGTACAGTTTTATATACACATATTACATCCCTTTATGCTATTTGCCTGATATTTACGATGTTTCACATAGTTTATATAAAATGACATTTATGTGTGACAATGTTTGATTGGGCGCAAATGAATGTAGCACTTCTGGAATGGAATATGTATAATGGTTAGGGTGCAATGTATATGTTACTACAACACGTCCATAAATTTGACATATACACATGATCCCATTTTTACCTACCCCTAAATATGGAGACATAGTGCTGGGACCTGGAAGAAACCTACAAGGGTACACTGATCAGGCTACGCCCGACTACTGGATTTTATACTTTACATGCAGGGTTTACATGAAGCAAACAGTTTTGGAGTGAACACAGGCCTGTCCAGGTTTTCCACTATTCCCAAAGTTAAACAGGTGAAGAATCTCATTAAACTTTATTGGATTTTATTAAGGAGTCAAGCTCAAAATTAGTAAGAGGAACTACTGTGTGACAAGCACTACTAGTACATTGGCTATTGTGAGCTTATATTAATATGTTTGCTACTGTGGAGCACACTTACTATACTGGCTGCTGTGGGGCATTGTGCTTATATTGGCCATTTGGGGGCACTGCGACTATACTGGCTATTGTGGGGCAATGTGACGGTTGGCTATTGTGGTAAAACAGCAGCTATATTGATTACAGGGAAGGGCACTGTTCTATATTCCCCAATACAATGTTATGCATTATAGGGGATTTCTATAATAATAATAATAATAATAATAATAATAATAATAATAATATTTTTTATAATTATTATTTTTATAATTATTTTTATAATAGAAACCACCCCCTATAATTCTTAACACTGCAGGGGCTCAATTTATTATACAAATATACACTCACCGGCCACTTTATTAGGTACACCTGTCCAACTGCTCGTTAACACTTAATTTCTAATCAGCCAATCACATGGCGGCAACTCAGTGCATTTAGGCATGTAGACATGGTCAAGACAATCTCCTGCTGTTCAAACCGAGCATCAGTATGGGGAAGAAAGGTGATTTGTGGCCTGTGAACGTGGCATGGTTGTTGGTGCCAGAAGGGCTGGTCTGAGTATTTCAGAAACTGCTGATCTAGTGGGATTTTCACGCACAACCATCTCTAGGGTTTACAGAGAATGGTCCGAAAAAGAAAAAACATCCAGTGAGCGGCAGTTCTGTGGACGGAAATGCCTTGTTGATGCAGGGTCAGAGGAGAATGGGCAGACTGGTTACAGCTGATAGAAAGGCAACAGTGACTCAAATCGCCACCCGTTACAACAACGGTAGGCAGAAGAGCATCTCTGAAACCACAAGTAGGAACTTTGAGGCAGATGGGTACAGCAGCAGAAGACCACACCGGTGCCAATCCTTTTCAGCATAAGAACAGGAAACTGAGGCTACAATTTGCACAAAGCTCATCGAAATTGCACAGTGAAGATTGGAAAAAACGTTGGCCTGGTCTGATGAGTCTCGATTTGCTGCTGCGACATTTCGGATGTGTAGGGTCAAGAATTGGCCGTCAACAACATGAAGGCATGGATCCATCCTGCCTTGTATCAACGGTTCAGGCTGGTGGTGCTGGTGTCATGGGTTTGGGCCCTTGGTACAACGCCACAGCCTACCGAATATGTTGCTGCCCCAGTCCATCCTTTATGAGCACAAGTAACCTGTAACATCTGGGCTACTTTCAGCAGGATAATGCGCCATGTCAATAAAGCTGAATATCTCAGACTGGTTTCTGAAACATGACAATGAGGTACTGGACACAAATGGCCTCCACAGTACCAGATCCTCAATCCAATAGAGCCTCTTTGGATGTGTGGAACGGAGATTCGCATCATGGATGTGCAGCCGACAAATCGCGGGCAACTGTGTGATGCCATCAGTCAATATGACGCAAAAATCTCTGAGGAGTTCCAGCACCTGTTTTGTATCTATGCCACGAAGAATTGAAGGCAGTTCTGAAGGCAAAAGGGGGTCCACCTGTATAGCTGTGTGTACCTAATAAAGTGGCCGGGAGGTATATATATAGGTGCACAGTGTGGTCAGTGTGTTGTGCCTAATTTAGGGGTACTTATATAACTGTATGCAGGACAGCACAGTGTTGGTCAGTTTAGTGTAAATACGTATATTATATATTATATGTGGGGGGGCACAGTGTGGTCAATTGTAGTGTGAAGGGTTATATGATATTTGTGGGAGCACATGTGGATCATGTTGTGTGTAAATATATATATTTTATTTGTGGGAGCTCACGGTGGTCAGTTGTAGTGTAAACTTTATATATAATATATATGTGGGGGCAAAGATGTGGTCAATTGTAGTGTGAAGGGTTATATGATATTTGTGGGGGACAGTGTGGTCAGCTTGATATGAGGGGTTTAAATGATATTTGTGGTATAGTTAGTTGGTGATTAAATGGATATAGGGGTATATATGCTATAGCAGGGGCACATGTGGTCAGTGTGGGTGTGAGGAGCAAATATACATATATAGGGGCACAGGGTGGTCATGTATTGTGGAGGGTATGTATGAAAATGTGCAAGTATAATGTGGTTAGTTGTGCTTCGAGGGGTATATATGATATTGTGGAGAAATAGTTTATAGTTTCATACTGGTTAAGATTTTGTTTGTTTACATAAGTCAGTCTCATACTCCGGGCCGGTTGTTGTAAAAGCCTTGTCAGCTTTTTCCAATGGGGAAAAAAAAGACCCTGAAAAATGATAATTTAAAGAGGCTGAGGTCATGTGCTAATTATGGGTTTGTGTCCCAGAAATTCTTCCCTTTAGCCACGGCCAGACATAATATAATAGGTTTTCCTCAATTCCTTTAAGTGATGAGATATGTGTACATGGTGTAAGAAATACACATGGAAATGGGGGTTGATAGATGGAGAAGAAGGTAGTGGGGTGTCAGGTTTCTAGTCTGCGTACATGCCGCGTTTTCCACATCGCTGGCCCCATCCTCCCTCCTGGTACATATTTATAACCAACATTTTTACTTCTTAATGTGACTGTAGGTTTTAATTTTACTCATCCAGACAAGTGTTGTCACTAAGAGAATCAAAATTTCTTGCAAATTTTGCAAAGATGACCTAATACCCAGGGCTTGACATGTCCTTTTGTTTCATCTTGTTCACCAGCTCTGGCCATAGGTTCCTATCTCAGAAAGTAGAAGAGTTTTCCAGACTCGAAGTATTTGTAGATCCCTTCAAAATCCTCATAGGACCTACCTAGTCCTCACTCAATCCGTTCCCGACCCATCTTTTCCAAATAAAAACGTAACTAACGGTGGTAGAGGGTATGATACGTGTGAGTGAACATCAACAAACCCCAAAATTTCTTCTTCCAGGGCAAGTGTCGTGAGCTTGCCAACAATCATCTTGGATTCTCAAACATCAATGAATCCCAAACCTCTCCTACTGACCGGACACAATCACAGATTTCGGTTGTGTGTCCCATTATGGAGTTGAATCGAAGATCGCCTCTGAGCTCCATTCTCTGTGTTGTATTGATGGGGGAAGGGGCACCTGCGATCTCAGAACTTCATATAGAAACCCCTCCTCCCGGGAGGAGAAAGGCTGCAGACAAATGGAAAGGTTAGTATTTTTTTACAACATTTTTATTAGTAGCCTCAGATTTGAACAGAAAAAGAAAGAACTACCTCAGTCCTTAGTTTGGTTCTCCAGTCTGACTATGTTGTTGTACAGAGGCTAACAGTTTAAAGGGGGGGGGGGGGTATTTTGGAAGCATTCTAGTTTATTTAGAGTTAGTAATATATTCGGAAAACCCTGCTCATGCTACTACCGTTCAATAGAACCTTCAGGTTACTGGTAGTACCAATGATTGGAGATCCAGAGGACATCTCAGGAGCGAGGACTGGGGTGAGGACACTTGTGGCTTTCTGGTACCATTGTAGGCTGCATGGTTGTCGAATGAAAAAAATGGAGCACTGAATGATTGTTAACATCTGAGAATGACATTTACCGTCTAATGTGATGAGAAGATTTCTCATGATGGTGAGGACATGGAAACAAGGGGGGGAACGCCGCAGGAGAAAAACCACATCTACATCACTGAAATCTGCGGGCTTTGCCATCTTTGTGGGATTTCATTCTTGGAAATATTTTTTTTTTGCTTGTTAGTCCTAATAAAACTTTGAGTGTTTCTCCGTAGTGGCCTCAATCGAGTTTGGGGTCTCATAATGTGGAGAGCAGAGGACATCCAAGCTTCTTTCAACTATCCTGCAGCACCTTGTTGGGTTTAGGTAGAGGATCTGAATCCTAGTATCAAAGTTGAAAAAGAAATCTAACCTATTATTTTTCAGGTTGATTATGAGGAACACCAAAAAAAAAAACATAGGCTTATGCCAATTAGTCCATAATGGGGAATAATCCTGACTCTTAAATATGTCGGCCAGAAAAATGTGGCCAACTCAAATTCCTGTATGTGATTTTTCTTTTGCTTAAAAAAATTAGATTGGGGGCCCCAAAAAAAGGGAACATATTCCCCCAATAGCACAGACCCAGTGACGACAAAGTCTTCAAAGGAGAACCACACATAACATGAGGAACATTGAGGTGGGAAACCATGTTGGACCATGTCGGACCCCCATTCCTGTGATTCATTTGATTGCTCAACAACGAAACGGTTGCCTCTAAGAGGTTTTGAGTACTAAGTAGGTCTTAATTTCATGAAAAACACTTATTCCCTATCCCTAGGACATGGGTTACGCATCAGATACTTAGGTTCGGGCCACTTCGGGACATCCAACTTGAGAATGAAGGTCCCCAATTCCCCACAAAGTCCTTCATTTCTAGTCTTTTCTCCGGTTTGAGAGGATAATACTTATCCCCTAACTTGTACACGTTTGGTAATTTTTTTACCTATCAGGAACACACATACAGTTGCCACTTTTAAATAAAGTTATTCGAAGGATGTGTGTCTTAATTCCTGACTAGATGGAGATACAAGAAATAAGGTTGAGTGTAGTATTCAGTGTGCATCCATATTTACCCAAAAAGCAGCCATACTTAGGCCTACAGAGATAGCCCCACACTAACGACCCTACATAGTTGGTATGAAATATGCACATTGGGCGTATGACAAAACAAGATGTGAAACACCGTCTTACTCAATAATGTGAACTATTGTGCTATATGCTTAGACCGCTGCAGAAGCATGGCATAACCACGTCCCTTTAGAAGAAACATATATATGTTTCTCATCTTCCTGTAAATTACACAGACGGCGACACATGTGATATTTGAGTTGGATAGCCCAAGCGATCTTGCTGACAATTAACATGTTATTAGGCTTATGAGCTATGATCCCACAGACAAAACACACGGGACAAAAACCAACTAAGCAGAGACTTCTATGTAAAGGGTATGAAAACTTACACAGTTCATGTTTTTACCCTTTTAATCCTTATAAATTTACACATGTGTGTAAGTAGATTATTTGCACAACACAAGCCCATCCTACGAGTGCCAAAACTTAGTACACAATAGGAGTTCCACTACAAGCCCCACATCGGAGTGCAAACCAAAGACTGAGAGGACTATCACATACAAGCCTACCACCGAATTTCCAACCACAGATACCCATCAGAGTACAAGCTTACAATATAGTTGCCAACCCCACCATAGGAGTGCCAACCATAAAGCCAATAGTTGATGCCACAAGTAGTAAGGGCTAGGAGCCATGCTTCTATCAAAAAAGTCACAAACCCCATAAGAGTACACAGCACCAATAAACCATTGGACATGGCCACTATCAGCCATATTTGCCTCTGCTGGCCCCCACACTGCCCTATAGCAGTGCCACCCATTGTCCCTACGGGCATAAACTTCCTCCAAAATGGCCATCTCTTGGAAGAGTTGGCAAATCTTCAGGCATGGTTAGAAGCTTCACGAGACCATTCTGTAACTCGGAGCCTCACGACCATTTCGTCTACTAGGATGTTGTTGCCAGAGGAGATGCATATTTTGTAAAAAAAAAAATTTCACTAATGTAGAAAACACGTTGAGTTGGCAAATATTATTATCCCCAGTTCGCCTTAATCTTCTGGCAACCCGGACTGTATCACGTATAGGTCCCAAATATTCATGGTCATAGGCCGCCCATTAACATCCGTGGAACGATCAGCCATATATAATGTATAATCTTCCATAATTACATTAATGCTTTGGGATTTTCATGGCGATCATCCTGTGCCAACTATGTAAATTCATATTACAGTTGAAGAGAACTCATTCCAGCTGCCAGCATGGAGGGGTTGGGCGCAAGTCAGTCGTAGTGAGGGGTGGGGGAGCAGCTGATGGGTACAGTGGGAATTCACTGTGAAGATATATATAACTTATACTATCTCCATGACAATGCGCAGATGCTGGGGAGCTAAATTTTAGAAAGAAGGAAAACGCGTTCAGTAGCAAAAGGAAGCACCACAAAATGGTCCTTCATCCCACTCATAATGGACAATTGGACCTTGAGAGCAAAGATAATTAGCAGTAAATTTTAAATAATAATACAAAACCTAAAACATATAGTTAGTCTCATAGTTTTTGCCAATGGACGTCGAAACTGAGACATCAGTTGCAGGGGTGTACTTAGGAAGGCTGGGCCTGGCCAGGTTCCTGATCCCTTTTAGCTGGTTTCCCGAGTATACCAGGTATACTTTGAATAGTTTCTCAATAAGATACAGATATTCCGTGAATATAAATAAGTGAATATATTCCTGTTCTCTATTGTTCTTTGTATTTATGTATACAGTTGAATATGTAGTTTCATGTATACGCTGAATATGTATAAATTAGACTAGAGGACGGACGCTGATCATGCCCCGGGAGAACGTGAGGCGAAACCCTGGGTCGGGCAGAGATTGGCGTCCTCGTGTAAAAAAAATTTGATTATGCGCATATTTTTACCTTTTTATGATGGAGGAGACGGGGACAGAAGTGAAAATATAGCGGTTTCTTGTCTGAATGTGACTTATTCCTGAAAGTGATCTCTCGTGTTGGACTGGTGTACAAATAAGGAGGAATGTGCATAATCGAGGTCGGGATTTGAGCTCCGGTCATTTGAAAAATTGTTTCTACGGACTACTAAATATTGGATGATCGCTGGATTCATCTAGGTCCTTGTGAATAGCTCGTAGACAGAAGGTGCAGCACCGTCTATATATGGTTATTTCCTAGATGAGCCACCAATCTAAAGTAGCTTACTGCAGTATTGGAGAACTTCTATGTGGTTCCAGACGTTGAGAATTTGCAATTCCAAGGACCCAGTTTTTCAGAATTCCATTTGTCCTGCACGAAAATAACCCTTGTTCTGCGATGCTTATTTTTAAGACATCAGCAAGATATACTGAAAATAGGAAATACATATCACAAGCATAACACCATTTCCTTATGGTTTCCAAGTTGCATGTGTCCATATTGCATGTCTCACTGGGGATATGCAGAGAAGAAAGGGAGGGGGACAGAGAGAAACAGCGCTATCTAGTGCGAGATTATCCTTAGTTTCAGGGTGCTCTTGAGTAAGAGGTACTCTTGGGTGAGATTGGGTACACCTTTGCTGGTTGTGCTAAGACAGGCACAACGCTGGTAGGCATATGTGATGAGTAACCGCTGGCCCGCATCCCCACCCTCGGCCCAAGGTTGGTAACAGAGCGTATAGCAAATGGGCTGGAGGTAGGTCACTGTTTGTACCACCCTATGTGTAAAAATGGGACGTCAGAAAGGCGCTGGTCATCAGGGGTAAGTTTTCCTTTATTTCAGAGATATTTGGACAACGCGTTTCGCACTACGACAGTGCTTCCTCAGGTCAGGCTTGTTGTTGGCTGGAGTGGTGCACAATCTTGATTACTCGTTTGTAGTGGAACGCGTTGTCCAACTTTTACCCCTGATGACCAGCGCCTTTCTGAGACCCATTTTACACATAGGGTGGTACAACCAGTGACCTACCCTCAGCCCCATATTGCAGGACTTAACAGACCAAAAGTTTGGACATACCTTTTCATTCAAAGCATTTTCTGTATTTCATAACTCTAAAATTGTAAATGAAAGGCATCAAAACTATGAATTAACACATGTGGAATTATCTGCTTAAAAATTTTTATCTGTGAAAAAATTGAAATATGTCTTATATTCTAGGTTCTTCAAAGTAGCCACCTTTTGCTCTGATTACTGCTTGAACACTCTTGGCTTCTCTTGATGAGCTTCAAGAGGCCGTCACCTGAAATGGTTTCCAACAGTATTGAAGAGTTCCCAGAGATGCCTAACACTTGGGGTCCACTAACCCCAAACATCTTGATTGGATTAACGTCTGGTCTGAGTGGAGGCCAGGTCATGGCATAGCACCACATCACGCTCCTTCTTGGTAAATAGCCCTACACAGCCTGAAGTGTGTTTGGGTCATTGTCCTTTTGTTCACCACCGTAGCCCCGTCTCCTCCATGCTTCACGGTGGTAATAGGCATGTAGAGTCCATTCCCTCACTCTTTCTGCATTGCAGAAAGACACGGTGGTTGGAACCAAAGATCCCAAATTTGGACTCCATCAACCAAAGCTCAGATTTCAAACTGGTCTAATGTCCAACTTGTGGTTCTTTTGCAAACAAGTCTCTTTGTGCTTGTTGCGCGCTAAACATTGTTTCTAGCAGGTATGTTACCATGAAGGCTCTGCACACAGTCTCCTCTGACCAGTTGTTGTAGAGATGTGTCTGCTGATAGACCTTGCGCGCAGTGCATGAGTGACCTGTCTCTATTCTGATCTGCTGTTACCTGTGATTTCTGAGGCTGGTGACGCGGATGAATTTATCCTCCGCAGCAGAGGTTACTCTTATCCTCCGCAGGAGAAGTGCCTTTGGTCCTCCTTTCCTGGGTCGGTCCTCATGTCATCCAGTTTTCTTTGTAGTGCTTGATGGTTTTTGCAACTGAACTTGGGGACACTTTCAAGTTTTCCCAATTTTTCGGACTTGAAAACCTTCATTTTGATGGCGCCGACTCGTTTTCCTTTACGAGAGCTGCTTCTAGCCATAATACAAATTCTACCAGTCTCTTCAGTAGGTCATCAGACTGTGTATCCACCTGACTTCTGTATACACCCAACATGGCCCCAACCCCATTTATAAGGCAAGAAATCCCACTTATTACCCTGACAGGGCACAACCCTGTGATGTGAAGAACATTTCAGGTGACTCCCTCTTGTATCTTCATCAAGAGAATGCCAAGATGTGTGCAAAGCAAGTAATCACAGCAAAATGAGACTTTGTATAAGACATATTTTCAGTGATCACACTTTTTTGTTAAGTCTATTAGTCCACATGTGATATTCATAGTTTTGATGCCTTCAGTGTAAATCTATATTGTTTAAAGGTATAAAAATACAGAAAAACTCTTTGAATGAAAAGCCGTGTCCAAACTTTTGGTCGTGTAGGTGCATGTAACTAAAGTAAAAGTAACCAATACAACACATAAATTATTACACTAGAGGTCTTTAGGCCATGTTCTCCTGTCAACTTAACCTTCAAAGTGAATAGAAATATGAAGGTGTACCACATTTAGGTACTGGATAAATGTGTAGAGGCCCCGGCAAGAAATGTTCTGGAACGTATTGCTTCTCAATACCATGTCACATGCGAATGGGCGATGAATTACATACGTAAGGGTTGTAGGTCTTGGTGGTCCGCCAGGATCGATGACACCTGTCATGGTATGAGGGCTTGTGTCTATGCATGAAATTACCTCCTTGAATGCCCAGTCTCCTCCCTACAGCTTTCACAGAGCAGAGGGGAGGGGCAGTGGGCAGTGCATGCAGAGAGCACGCCCCAAGCACTAAGAATATGAAAATATTACATACACACAGAGGGGATGATTTCAATACTCTGCAGGGTTAACAAGGCAGGCCGGCTGAGTGGGTCATATGATGCAACGAAGGAAGGGATTGCAAAAAGAGGACACATAGAAGTGATTAGGTCTCGATTTAGACCGGGAAGCTCTTGCTCCCAGCCCTTTTACCAACTCTTATCCATTCTGTCTTCCCCCTGTCCAGGCCCCTCTTCATCCCGTCCTGCCGCGCGGCTCCTTCAGTGCAGTCCTTAGAAATGATTTCGTCGCGGACAAAGGAGGGTTGAAATGTGGTCACACGTACCTTGGGGAGTTACTAGCATGGTGTACCTAATAAAGTGGCCGGTGAGTGTATATATATAGGTGCACAGTGTGGTCAGCTGTGTTGTGACTAATTTAGGGGTACTTATTATAAACTGTATGCAGGACAGCACAGTGTGGTCAGTTGTAGTGTAAACTGTATATATATACAGTGTGGTCAATTGTAGTGTGAAGGGTTTATATGATATTTGTGGGGGTACAGTGTGGTCAGCTTTGATATGAGGGGTTTAAATGATATTTGTGGTATAGTTAGTTGTGATTAAATGGATATAGGGGTATATATGCTATATGCAGGGGCACAGTGTGGTCAGTTGTGGTGTGAGGAGCAAATATCATATATATGGGGCACAGTGTGGTCAGTTGTATTGTGAGGGGTATGTATGAAATGTGCAAGTATAATGTGGTTAGTTGTGCTTCGAGGGGTATATATGATATTTGTGGAGAATATAGTTATAGTTCCATTAAATGGTTAAGAGTTTACATAATGTAATGTCTCATACTCCGGGCCGGGTTGTTGTAAAAGCCTTGTCAGCTTTTTCCAATGGGGAAAAAAAAAAGACCCTGAAAAATGAATAATTTAAAGAGGCTGAGGTCATGTGCTAAATTATGGGGTTTGTGTCCCAGAAATTCTTCCCTTTAGCCACGGCCAGACATAAATATAGGTTTTCCCAATTCTGAAGTGATGAGATATGTTGTACATGGTGTAAGAACTACACATGTGAAATGGGGGTTGATAGATTGGAGAAGAAGGTAGTGGGGTGTCAGGTTTCTAGTCTGCGTACAATGCCGCGTTTTCCACATCGCTGGGCCCCATCCTCCCTCCTGGATACATATTATAACCCCAACATTTACTTCTTAATGTGACTGTAGGTTTTATTTTACTCATCCAGACAAGGTTGTTCACTAAGAAGGATCAAATTTCTGGTGCAAATTTTGGCAAAAAGATGACCTAATACCCAGGGCTATGACATGTCCTTTTGTTCATCTTGTTCACCAGCTCTGGCCATAAGGTTCCTATCTCAGAAAAGTAGAAGAGTTTTCCAGACTCGAAGTATCTGTAGATCCTTCAAAATCCTCATAGGACCTACCTAGTCCTCACTCAATCCTTTCCCGACACACTCTTTTTCCAAAATAAAACGTAACTACCCGGATGGTAGAGGGTAGAACATCACACAAACCCCAAATTTCTTCTTCCAGGGCAGTGTCAGTGAGCTGCAACAATCATCTTGGATTCTCAAACATCAATGAATCCCAAACCTCTCCTACTGACCTGGACAATCACAGATTTCGGTTGTGTCCCATTATGGAGTTGAATCGAAGATCGGCTCTGAGCTCCATCTCTGCTGTTTGTATTGATGGGTGGAAGGGGCACCTGCCGATCTCAGACCTTCATATAGAACCCTCCTCCCGGGAGGAGAAAAGGCTGCAGGACAAATGGAAAGGTTAGTATTTTTTTACAACATTTTTATTAGTAGCCTCAGGATTTGAACAGAAAAAGAAAGAACTTACCTCAGTCCTTAGTTTTGGTTCTCCCGTTCAAATCATTTTTTGTACAGAGGCTAAAAGTTTAAAGGGGGGGGGGGGGTATTTTGGAAGCATTCTAGTTTTATTTAGAGTTAGTCAAATATTCGGAAACCCCTGCTATATACCGTTCAATAGAAACCTTCAGGTTACTGGTAGTAACCAATGATTGGAGCATCCGAGGACATCTCAGGAGCCTGAGGAGGTGAGGACACTTGTGGCTTTCTGGTACCATTGTAGGCTGCATGGTTGTCCGAATGAAAAAATGGAGCACTGAATTGATTTGTTAACATCTGAGAATGACATTTACCGTCTAATGTGATGAGAAGATTTTCTCAGATCTGTGAGGACATGGAAACAAGGGGGAGAAGCCGCAGGACGAAAACCACATCTACATCATGAAATCTGGGGCTTTGCCATCTTTGTGGATTTCATTCTTGGAAATATTTTTTTTTGCTTGTTAGTCCTAATAAAACTTTGAGTTGTCTCCTGTAGTGGCCTCAATCGAGTTAGGGGTCTCATAATGTGGATGAGCAGAGGACATCCAAGCTTCTTTCAACTATCTGCTCAGCACCTTGTTGGGTTTAGGTAGAGGATCTGAATCCTAGTATCAAAGGTTGAAAAAGAAATCTAACCTATTATTTTTCAGTGTTGATTATGAGGAACACCAAAAAAAAACATAAGGCTTATGCCAATTAGTCCATAATGGGGAAATAATCCTGACTCTAAATATGTCGGCCAGAAAAATGTGGCCAATCAAATTCCTGTATGTGATTTTTCTTTTGCTTAAAAAAATTAGATTGGGGCCCCAAAAAAAGGGACATATTCCCCCAATAGCACAGACCCAGTGACGACAAAGTCTTCAAATGGAGAACCACACATAAGACTGAGGGAACATTGAGGTGGGAAACCATGTTGGACCATGTCGGACCCCCATTCCTGTGATTCATTTGATTGCTCAACAACGAACGGTTGCCTCTAAAGAGGTTTGAGTACTAAGGTCTTAATTTCATGGAAAACACTTATTCCCTATCCCTAGGACATGGGTTACGCATCAGATCACTTAGGTTCGGGCCACTTCGGACATCCAACTTGAGAATGAAGGTCCACAATTCCCCACAAGTCCTTCATCTTCTAGTCTTTTTCCGGTTTGAGAGGATAATACTTATCCCCTAACCTTGTACACGTTTTGGTAATTTTTTTTACCTATCAGGAACACACATACAGTTTGCCACTTTTAAATAAAGTTATTCGAAGGATGTGTCTTAATTCCTGACTAGATGGAGATACAAGAAATAAGTGTAGTAGTGTAGTATTCAGTGTGCATCCATATTTACCCAAAAAGCAGCCATAGCTTAGGCCTACAGAGATAAGCCCCACACTAACGACCTACATAGTTGGTATGAAATATGCACATTGGGCGTATGACAAAAACAAGATGTGAACACCGTCTTACTCAATAATGTGAACTATTGTGCTATATGCTTAAGACCTGCAGAAGCATGGCATAACCACGTCCCTTTAAGAAGAACATAATATATGTTTCTCATCTTCCTGTAAATTACACAGGACGGCGACCACATGTGATATTTGAGGTTGGATCCGCCCAAGCCGATCTTGCTGACATTTACATGTGATTAGCTTTCTTAGCTATGATCCCCAGACACACACGGGGCACAGAACCAAACTAAGCAGAGACTTCTATGTAAAGGGTATGAAAACTTACACAGTCACATTGTTTTACCCTTTTTATCCTTATAAATTTACCATTGGTGTAAGTAGATTATTTGCACAACACAAGCCCATCCTACGAGTGCCAACCATTAGTACACAATAGGAGTTCCAACTACAAGCCCCACATCGGAGTGCCAACCCAAAGACCTGAGAGGACTACTCACTACAAGCCTACCACAGAATTTCCAACCACAGATCCACCATCAGAGTACAAGCTTACAATATTAGTGCCAAACCCACCATAGGAGTGCCAACCATAAAGCCATATAGTAGTGCCACAAAGTAGTAAGGGCTAGGAGCCATGCTTCTACTCAAAAAAGTCACAAACCCCATAAGAGTCCACAGCACCCAATAACATTGGACATGGCCAACTATCAGCCATATTGCCTCTGCTGGCCTTCCACATTGCCCTATAGCAGTGCCACCCATTGTCCCTACTGGGCCACTAACTTCCTCCAAAATGGCCATCCTCTTGGAAGAGTTGGCAAATCTCTCAGGCATGGTAGAAGCTTCACGAGACCTTCTGTAACTCGGAGCCTCACGACCATTTCGGTACTAGGATGTTGTTGCAGAGGAGGATGCATATTTTTGTAAAAAAAAAATTTCAATAATGTAGAAACACGTTGAGTTGGCAAATATTATTATCCCTCAGTCGCCTTAAATCTTCTGGCACCCGGACTGTATCACGTATTAGGTCCCAAATATTCATGGTCTATAGGCCGCACCATTAACATACCGTGGACGATCAGCCATATATAAATGTATACATCTTCCATATATTACATTAATGCTTTGAGGATTTTCATGGCGACTCATCCTGTGCCAACTATGTAAATTCAGTATTACAGTTGAAAGAGAAGCTCATGTCCAGCTGCCGGCATGGAGGGGTTGGGCGCACGCAGTCGTAGTGAGGGGTGGGGGAGCAGCTGATGGGTACAGCTGGGAATTCACTGTGAAGATATATATATAACTTATACTATCATCCAGGCCAATGCAGACAGATGCTTGGGGATGCTAAATTTTAGAAAGAAGGAAAACGCGTTCAGTAGCAAAAAGGAAGCACCACAAATGGTCCTCATCCCACTCATAATGGACAATTGGACCTTGTAGAGCAGAAGATATTAGCAGTAATATATTTTAAATAATAATACAAAAACCTAAAACAATATAGTTAGTTCTCATAGTTTTGGCCAATGGACGTCGAAACTGAAGACATCAGTGCAGGGGTGTACTTAGGAAAGGCTGGGCCTGGGCCAGGTTCCTGATCCCTTTTAGCTGGTTTCCCGGAGTATACAGGTATACTTTGAATAGTTTCTCAATAAGATACAGATATTCCGTGAATATTAAATAAGATGAATATATTCCTGTTCTCTATTGTTCTTTGTATTTTATGTATAAGTTGAATATGTAGTTTATGTATACGCTGAATATGTATAAATTAGACTAGAGGACGGACGCTGATCATGCCCCGGGAGAAGCTGTGAGGCGAAACCCTGGGTCGGGCAGAGATTGGCGTCCTCGTGGAAAAAAAATTTGATATGCGCATTTTTACCTTTTTATTGAATGGAGGAGACTGGGACAGAAGTGAAAATATAGCGGTTTCTTGTCTGAATGGTGACTTATTCCTGAAAGTGATCTCTCGTGTTTGGACTGGTGTACAAATAAGGAGGAACTGTGCATTAATCGATGTCGGGATTATGAGCTCCGGTCATTTGAAAAATTGTTTCTACTGGACTACTAAATATTGGATGATCGCTGGATTCATCTAGGTCCTTGTGAATAGCTCGTAGGACAGAAGGTGCAGCACCGTCTATTATATGTTATTTCCTAGATGAGCCACCAATCTAAAGTAGCTTACTGCAGTATTTGGAGAACTTCTATGTGGTTCCAGAATGTTGAGAATTTGCAATTCCAAGACCCAGTTTTCAGAATTCCATTTGTCCTGCACGAAAATTCAACCCTTGTTCTGCAGATGCTTATTTTTTATAGCATGCTACAGATATACTGAAAATTAGGAATACAATATACACAAAGCATAAACACCATTTCCTTATGGTTCCAAGTTGCATGTAGGTCCATATTGCATGTACTCACTGTGGATATGCAGAGAAAAAGGGAGGGGGACAGAGAGAAACAGCGCTATCTAGTGCGAGATTATCCTTAGTTTCAGGGTGCTCTTGAGTAAGAGGTACTCTTGGGTGAGATTGGGTACTCACCTTTGCTGGTTGTGCTAGAGACAGGCACAACGCTGGGTCAGGCATATGTGATGAGTAACCGCTGCCGCATCCCCACCCTCGGCCCAAGGTTGGGTAACAAGAGCGTATAGCAAATGGGCTGGAGGGTAGGTCACTGGTTGTACCACCCTATGTGTAAAAATGGGACGTCAGAAAGGCGCTGGTCATCAGGGGTAAAAGGTTTCCTTTTATTCAGAGATATTTTGGACAACGCGTTTCGCACTACGACGAGTGCTTCCTCAGGTCTAGGCTTGTTGTGCTGGAGTGGTGCAACAATCTTGATTACTCGTTGTAGTGTGAAACGCGTTGTCCAATCCTTTTACCCCTGATGACCAGCGCCTTTCTGAAGACCCATTTTTACACATAGGGTGGTACAACCAGTGACCTACCCTCCAGCCCATATTGCATGGACGTTACAGACCAAAAGTTTGGACATACCTTTTCATTCAAAGCATTTTCTGTATTTTCATAACTCTAAAAATTGTAAATGAAAGGCATCAAAACTATGAATTAACACATGTGGAATTATCTGCTTAAAAATTTTTATCTGTGAAAAAATTGAAAATATGTCTTATATTCTAGGTTCTTCAAAGTAGCCACCTTTTGCTCTGATTACTGCTTGAACACTCTTGGCTTCTCTTGATGAGCTTCAAGAGGCAGTCACCTGAAATGGTCTTCCAACAGTATTGAAGGAGTTCCCAGAGATGCCTAACACTTGCGGTCCAGCTCACCCCAAACCATCTTGATTGGATTCACGTCTGGTGACTGTGGAGGCCAGGTCATCTGGCATAGCACCACATCACGCTCCTTCTTGGTAAATAGCCCTTACACAGCCTGAAGGTGTGTTTGGGGTCATTGTCCTTTTGTTCACCACCGTGAAGCACCTTCTCCTCCATGCTTCACGGTGGTAAGTAGGCATGTAGAGTCCATTCCCTCACCTTTTCTGCATTGCAGAAAGACACGGTGGTTGGAACCAAAGATCCCAAATTTGGACTCATCAAACCAAAGCTCAGATTTCCACTGGTCTAATGTCCAATCCTTGTGTTCTTTTGCCCAAACAAGTCTCTTGTGCTTGTTGCCGGTCCTAAACAGTGGTTTCCTAGCAGGTATGTTACCATGAAGGCTGCTGCACACAGTCTCCTCTTACCAGTTGTTGTAGAGATGTGTCTGCTGATAGACCTCTGTGCGGCAGTGACCTGGTCTCTATTCTGATCTGCTGTTACCTGTGATTTCTGAGGCTGGTGACGCGGATGAATTTATCCTCCGCAGCAGAGGTGACTCTTATCCTCCGCAGCAGAAGTGCTCTTTGGTCCTCCTTTCCTGGGTCGGTCCTCATGTCATCCAGTTTCTTTGTAGTGCTTGATGGTTTTTGCAACTGCACTTGGGGACACTTTCAAAGTTTTCCCAATTTTTCGGACTGACAAACCTTCATTTCTGATGGCCACTCGTTTTCCTTTACAGAGCTGCTTCTAGCCATAATACAAATTCTACCAGTCTCTTCAGTAGGACGATCAGCTGTGTATCCACCTGACTTCTGTACAACACAACCAATGGCCCCAACCCCATTTATAAGGCAAGAAATCCCACTTATTACCCCTGACAGGGCACAACCTGTGATGTGAAGAACATTTCAGGTGACTACCTCTTGTATCTCATCAAGAGAATGCCAAGAGTGTGCAAAGCAGTACATGTGATATTTGAGGTTGGATCCGCCCAAGCCGATCTTGCTGACATATTAACATGTTATTAGGCTTATGAGCTATGATCCCACAGACAAACACGGGCACAGAACCAAACTAAGCAGAGACTTCTATGGAAAGGGTATGAAAACTTACACAGTCACATTGTTTTACCCTTTTTATCCTTGTAAATTTACCATTGGTGTAAGTAGATTATTTGGACAGCACAAGCATCATACGAGTGCCAACCATTAGTACACAATAGAAGCAAGCCCCATAGGAGTTCCAACTACAAGCCCCACATCGGAGTGCCAACCCAAAGACCTGAGAGGACTACTCACTACAAGCCTACAACAGAATTTACAACCACAGATCCACCATCAGAGTACAAGCTTACAATATTAGTGCCAAGCGCACCATAGGAGTACCAACCATAAAGCCACATAGTAGTGCCACAAAGTAGTAAGGGTTAGGAGCCATGCTTCTACTCAAAAAAGTCACAAACCCCATAAGAGTCCACAGCACCCAATAACATTGGACATGGACAACTATCAGCCATATTGCCTCTGCTGGCCACCCTCATTGCCCTATAGCAGTGCCACCCATTGTCCCTACTGGGCCACTAACTTCCTCATTAGATTAAATTTAGTTTCCTCCAAAATGGCCATCCTCTTGGAAGAGTTGGCAAATCTCTCAGGCATGGAAGAAGCTTCACGAGACCTTCTGTAACTCGGAGCCTCACGACCATTTCGGTACTAGGATGTTGTTGCAGAGGAGGATGCATATTTTTGTAAAAAAAAAATTTCAATAATGTAGAAACACGTTGAGTTGGCAAATATTATTATCCCTCAGTCGCCTTAAATCTTCTGGCACCCGGACTGTATCACGTATTAGGTCCCAAATATTCATGGTCTATAGGCCGCACCATTAACATACCGTGGACGATCAGCCATATATAAATGTATACATCTTCCATATATTACATTAATGCTTTGAGGATTTTCATGGCGACTCATCCTGTGCCAACTATGTAAATTCAGTATTACAGTTGAAAGAGAAGCTCATGTCCAGCTGCCGGCATGGAGGGGTTGGGCGCACGCAGTCGTAGTGAGGGGTGGGGGAGCAGCTGATGGGTACAGCTGGGAATTCACTGTGAAGATATATATATAACTTATACTATCATCCAGGCCAATGCAGACAGATGCTTGGGGATGCTAAATTTTAGAAAGAAGGAAAACGCGTTCAGTAGCAAAAAGGAAGCACCACAAATGGTCCTCATCCCACTCATAATGGACAATTGGACCTTGTAGAGCAGAAGATATTAGCAGTAATATATTTTAAATAATAATACAAAAACCTAAAGCAATATTGTTAGTTCTCATAGTTTTGGCCAATGGATGTCGAAACTGAAGACATCAGTGCAGGGGTGTACTTAGGAAAGGCTGGGCCTGGGCCAGGTTCCTGAATTGCCCCCCCCCCCCCTTCCCCCTTAAAAAATAAACATATTATACACTCATATAAACACACATTAATAATCTTGTATATACAATATATAAACATACATCATAAAAATAGATACACACATATACATAGAGTACCATATACATCCATGCGGCATATACACGTCAGATATTACATACACATACACTACTATATACAGACATACAGCATATATACACACATACATTGTAACACAACACACACATGTGCAGCATAAAGCCAATATCTCAGATGCGGGACCCCCCTCACACTCTGGGCCCCATAGCGGCTGCTATGGCTGCTACCAGTGTAGTGATGCCACTGCATCAGAGACAGAAGATGGTAGTCTAGGAACTTGGGACTTGACCTTGGGATTATTGAGATGGGAAAGCACATCGAACTGCCATTTCTAAGATTTCTATGGCTAGTCAGCAGAGAAGAGTTGCCTATGTAGAAATTGGGGTCTTGCTGGGCAGCCCTTCAAAGTTTAAGTCCATAGGTCTTAATTTCCATATCCATAGGACATTGTGTACGCATCTGATAGCTTGGGCTCGGACCACTGGGACAGCCAACTTGAGAATGGGAGACCAAAAGTCCCAATGAGTCCATCTTCCGGTCTTCTGACCTTTCAGTAACACGTACATTTTGCCAGTTTTAAATGCAGTTATTTGAAGGATACGTCTTAATTCCCAACAAGACAGGGGTACAAGAATACGTCTTTAGTGGCAAGAAGAAAGCACCACATCACTCTCCTTCTTGGTCAACTAGCCCTTACACAGCCTGAAGGTGTGTTTGGGGTCATTGTCCTGTTGAAAAATAAATGTTGGTCCAACTAAAAGCAAACCAATTGGAATAGCACCAGCAAAGCACCCCCACACCATCGCACCTCCTCCTCCATGCTTCACGGTGGGAACTAGGCATGTAGAGTCCATTCCCTTTACCTTTTCTGCATTGCAGAAAGACACGGTGGTTTGAACCAAAGATCTCAAATTTGTACTCGTCAAACCAAAGTTCAGATTTCCACTGGTCTAATGTTCAATTCTTTTGTTCTTTTGCCCAAACAAGTCTCTGGTGCTTGATGCCGGTCCTTAGCAGTGGTTTCCTAGCAGCGATGTTACCATGAAGGCTGCTGCACACAGTCTCCTCTTACCAGTTGTTGTAGAGATGTGTCTGCTGATAGACCTCTGTGCGGCAATGACCTGGCCTCTAATCTGATCTGCTGTTACCTGTGATTTCTGAGGCTGGTGACGCGGATGAATTTATCCTCCGCAGCAGAGGTGACTCTTATCCTCCGCAGCAGAAGTGCCCTTTGGTCCTCCTTTCCTGGGTCGGTCCTCATGTCATCCAGTTTCTTTGTAGTGCTTGATGGTTTTTGCAACTGCACTTGGGGACACTTTCAAAGTTTTCCCAATTTTTCGGACTGACAAACCTTCATTTCTTAAAGTAATGATGGCCACTCGTTTTTCTTTACGGAGCTGCTTCTAGCCATAATACAAATTCTATCAGTCTCTTCAGTAGGACGATCAGCTGTGTATCCACCTGACTTCTGCACAACACAACCAATGGCCCCAACCCCATTTATAAGGCAAGAAATCCCACTTATTACCCCTGACAGGGCACCTGTGATGTGAAGAACATTTCAGGTGACTACCTCTTGTATCTCATCAAGAGAAGCCAAGATTGTGCAAAGCAGTAATCACAGCAAAAGGAGCCTTGAATATAAGACATATTTTCAGTTGTTTCGCACTTTTTTGTTAAGTCTATTATTCCACATGTGATAATTCATAGTTTTGATGCCTTCAGTGTAAATCTAATATTTTTAAAGTTATAAAAATACAGAAAACTCTTTGAATGAGAAGCTGTGTCCAAACTTTTGGTCTGTACTGTAGGTGCATGTAATTAAAGTAAAAGTAACCAATACAACACATACATTATTACACTAGAGGTCTTTAGCCATGTTCTCCTGTCAACTTAACCTTCAAAGTGAATATGAAATAAGGAAGGTGACCACATTTAGGACCGGATAAATGTTAGTGAGAGGCCCCTGAGCAAAAAATGTTTGGCACGTTCTTCTTCTCAATACCAATGTCACATGCATGGACGATGAAATTACATTACGTAAGGGTTGTCAGGTCTTGGTGGTCTCGCCAGGATCGGATGACAATGTCATGGGTATGAGGGCTTGGCTCTCTGCATTGAAATACTCCTTGACTGCCCCTTCCCTCCTCCTACAGCTTTCACTCAGAGCAGAGGGGAGGGGCAGTGGAGCAGTTCATTGCAGAGAGCACGCCCCCAATGCACTTAAAGACTATTACTCAATTATTCACATACACAAAGGAATTATTAAACTACAATGCAGGGTTAACAAGCAGGCCCGGCCTGAGTGGCATCATATGATGAGAAAGATATGAAGGGCATGCAATATAAGAAATCCATTTAGAAGGTTGATTAAGTGTCTTCTACTTCTCAGGCTACCCCGGTAATACCTCGGATACAAGCTTTTACAACCTCTTTATCCATCACTTTGTTCCCTTTATCCCTCGCTGTCCAGGCCTCCCCATTCTCATATATACAGTCAGCTGCCCCGGATCATCAAGTTCTGCATTCCTCCTCTCAGAGATCCTATTACACTCATAGCATAAAAAGCAGATGAAAGGGTCACACCCGCCAAGGGGGAGACAGGCTTCCCTAAATAATAATCCACCCACTAAAAGTGAGGACGCTTCCGTGACACGGGGGTCAGCCTCTTCTACTAATGGAAGAAGCAGGACTGTTCTCCATCATGGGACATCTTCTGTCTCGTTCAACAGATAAATAGATAGATAGAAACCTATTAGTAATAAAAAGCATAATACATGTAATAACATATATATACTCCAGACCACCAAGGTGACAAATTATCAGCTATTCCAATATATATGCACAGATCTACATAACTGTAGCCAGACATGGCTGGTTTTGTCCAAAAACAGCTCCACATCAATTCAGCTCAGCCCCATTGACTTGAATGAGACTAAAATACAATACTAGACACAACCTATGGAGAAGTGAGGCCATGTCTGTAAATTCTGACCTTTAGTCCCTTAAAGGGGTTGTCCCAAGGCTCCAAAGTGGGATGAACAATGGCCACAATAGCACATAATCAATGGTGATGTCATTCTCTACTGCCCCACAATGTTCGAGGATCGGAATGGTCATCAGAATTTCTTCCAAAGATTCCGGTCACATATCCATGTCCACTTGGACCTCTAGAAATCATGAGAATTGGGGGGTTATGTTATATCTCCATCTGAATTCTGTACTTGAACTTGTACCACCAAAAAACTGGAATACCATGCCAAGCTATCTGCCTCACACAAGACTCTGTAACCAGTGAGTCTGTTGCTTCTTGTGCAATATCGGACTGGGGTTGCTTAGGCCCACCAGACCAAATTCTTCTGCAGGCCCACCCTCTATCAACCCTTAGGAATTGAACTCAAGTAGCCTACCTACTTACCTACCTACTTAGTCTTCTTCTGCCTCAACCACAATAGGGTTAGAGCCTGGGCACATCGGAGGTTCCCCCGGCACTCTGGTGCGCCAGCCCAACATGGCTCCTGACCCATCGGTAGTCAATACCCCGTTTTGAGGTTATTTGAGGTTATTTCATCTGCTGTATCTTCTAGTAGACCATAACCACCCAAGACCTTGCTTAATACTGATCCCTTTACCACAGTCTATAATTCCATGAAAAGAGTTCTGATTGAGTCAGCGCCAACGATCAGCCAATGGCCAATCATAAAGAATATTCTGATTCGTAAATCCCTTGTAGCAGTTGTTATTACCTCTGTAGTCATCTCTACTGATTGTGAAGGACCCTCCATTTCTATTTTTGGTATACAGTGTTGTCGCAGTGTTACATCACTACCATATCTCCCCTGGGTCAATGTATTCAAGGCAATCAGGGTATTCTGAGGACATCCATGATCCTTATATGGGGACAACATAAAAACTCCTTGGAAATGTTGAGCAGTCTAGACACTGTTTATCTTACAATTTTACAAAATCCCCCTGAAACCCATAGTGACGGGTGAACGGACTTAATTTTATGCTTTAGCCTGTGGATTACTCATCCAGAAAAAAAAAAAAAATAGATATTCAGCCTCCAAATCTTTAGCGTATGATCCTTATTGCAGCAGATTTCTGTTTGGAACAAGCGCTGATCAATAATATCACGAATTCTATAAAATATTTGTATGTCACAGCTCCCCCACAGGCAGTCTAAAGCATAACATTTTTTAGTCCTCCATGATGGCAACAAAAAATGTGTAGAGCTCATAAACGGAGACAACAGCACATAAAAGACAGGTTAAGACACGTTTACAAACACCCGTTTTATGTACTGCTACAGAATAATGGCGCTGCAGATTTTTCTTTTATGTAAGTACTGGTAATTTTTGGGTTTATTAGTGCTTTGATATCGATTTCACTACCTACGCTTTGACACTTAGTTCTCATATGAAGTGACATCACTACACCTGTGTGATGACATCACTAATCCCTGCCCAGGGGTCCAGCACTCCAGTGTATTTCATGACTTATCTGCTGCAGATTTGTTCTTCCTGTTGTTCTGTTTGGAGCGCCCTTTGATGTGAAAGTGCAGAGCAGAGCAGGTCTGGGAAAACATTGTGAGCTTTATTCACAGGCCAAATGATAACCTGGCATGTTCTGGATGATGCGATACCAGTCCAGATGCCGCCCGCACAGGGCCCTGCCAGATAAGATAAGGGCCCAGCCCCCCCCCATCACTGCAGCATTCCCATAGGACTTCGTATATACACTGTGTACTCATACATCACCATATGTCCGATTCCCTCGATCGAGAAGAAATTTGCCATCAGTGGTGGTCCGATGACAGGGACCACCACAATGCTGAGGTTGGTGAGTGTCCATGTACAACACTCTCCATTGACATCAATGGGAGCCATAAGATAGTTAAAGGGGTGTTCCCATATGGTTTGTATTATAAAAAGTTATACAACTTTCCAAATACACTTTCTGGGGCAGATTTACTTACCCGGCCCATTCGCGATCCAGCGACGCGTTCTCTGCGGTGGATTCGGGTCTTCCGGTGATTCACTAGGGCCGGAGTGCACGATCCTATACTTGGTGAAGGTAAGCGCGTGTCCCGCGACACTTTTTTTTTTTTAAATGCGGCGTTTTTTTCCGAATCCGTCGGGTTTTCGTTCGGTCACGCCCCCCAATTTCCGACGCGTGCATGCCGGCGCCGATGCGCCACAATCCGATCATGTATGCCAAAAACCCGGGGCAATACAGGGAAAATCGGTGCAAAACAGAAAAATTTGCGTAACCCGCCTGTAAAACGCGATTCGGACCCTTAGTAAATGACCCCCGAAGTATCAATTCCTTACGGATTTCTAGATCTCTGCTTGCTGTCATGCTATAGAAAGCTTCTATTTTTACTTCCAGTGGTCAGAAATCTGACCCTGGTCACACAGGTGCACGGCTCGTTAGTATCATAGAGAGTAATCAGAGCTGTGTGATATAACGAGCCGTGCACCTGTGTGACCATGGTCAGATTTCTGTCCACTGGAAGCAAAAACATAGAAGCTTTCTATAGGATGACAGCAA
>CM033644.1:6619652-6672769 GCA_019512145.1 Engystomops pustulosus
CCTACACAAATAGTATCACCATAGTGCCCCTACACAATATAGATCACCATAGTGCACCAGCACAATATAGTATCACATAGTGCCCCCTACACCAATATGTATCACATAGTTGCCCCCCTATACCCAATATAGTATCCCAATTGTGCCCATACACAATATAGGATCAACATAGTGCCCCCATACACTATAGATCACCATTAGTGCCCCTAAAAAAGTATCACCAATAGTGCCCCCCTACACATATAGTATCACCATTTGCCCCCTACACAATATAGATCACCAGAGTGCCACCTACACAGTGATAGTATCACCATAGTGCCCCTACAACATATCGTATACCTAGTGGCCCCCTACACAATATCGTATCACCATGTGCCCCTACACAATATAGTATTCACAATATTGCCCCTACACAATAAAGGAATCACCATAGGGGCCCCCTACCACAATATAAGTATAACCCTAGTGCCACCTACACAATATAGGATCCCCATAGTTGCCCCTACACAATATGTATCCCCATAGTGCCCCCTACAAATATAGTTCCACCATAGGCACCCTGAACAATAAAGTATCACCTAGTGCCCCTATACAATATAATCCACCAGAGTGCCCCCTACACAATATAGTATCACCATAGGGGACACTACACAATATTGTAATCACCATAGTGCCACCTCATATAAAATTATAGTATCAACATAGTGCCCCTAAACAATATAGTATCACCATAGTGCCCCTACACAATTGATCACATAGTGCCCCCTACACAATATAGTATACCATAGTGCCCCATACACCAATATAGTAACCATATTGCCCACCCCTACACAATCTAGTTATCACCATTAGTGCCCCTACACAATATTAGTACACCATCAGGGCCCCTACAACAATATTGTCTCACCATAGTGCCCACTACACAATATAGTTCACCATAGTCCCCCTACACAATAGCAGTATCACCATAGGAGCTCCCATACAAATATAGTATCACCATTAGTGCCCACAACCTACACAATATAGGATTCATAATAGTGACCCCTAAAATTATAGTATCACCATAGGCCCCATAACACAATATCGTATCCCCATAGGGCCCATACACAATATAGTTCACCATAGCTGCCCCATACACAATATGTATCATCATAGTGCCCCCTACACAATATAGTATCACATAGTGCCCCCTACAAATATCGTATCACCATAGTGCCCCATACACAATATAGATCAACATAGTGACACCCTACACAATATAGTATCACCATAGTGCCCCCTACACAATATTGGATCACATCGTGCCCTACACAGTATAGTATCACAATAGTGCAACCTACACAATATAGTATCACCATAGTGCCCCCTACACAATATAGTATCACCATAGTGCCCCCTACACAATATAGTATCACCATAGTGCCCCCTACACAATATAGTATCATTATAATGCCCCCTACATGATATAGTATCACCATAGTGCCCCCTACACAGTATAGTATCACCATAGTGCCCCCTACACAATATAGTATCACCATAGGCTGTGATACATCATTTTATTAGACAGAATGATCCATTAGGCTTAGCTACACCAGTAAAATAAAAGATAGGCAGAGATACATTTTCGGTGACAGTATCACATATGGTGAGTTTAGATACAGTCCTTGATATGACGGATTTATGATGTCATCAGTGTGACCTGGGACATCTCTCTGGGTCGCACACGGTCCTAGCACCCATGTAGGGTTCTCAGTGTTTGGGTTTGGAGGACAGCCCGGCCCTTTCCCTGAACAATGGCAGGATATGAGTGCGCAGGGTCTGACTACTCCATTTCCCTACAGATAACCAAACAAGACTCAAGACTAATGACAGTGACGTCCAAAATCTAATGAGCCCCTTCCCACGTGATGTGCAGAAAGATCTGGTGACAGGGGGGGGGGGGCACTTTCACTACACATGGGAAAATCGCAGATGTGTTTACTGGGAATATCCAGGGGGCTGTGTAAACTTATGCAAAATTAGAGGATTAATCATAATTTATCTATATCTCACAGTGCCCCCGCAGGCAACGCAACGTATAACAGATTTTAGTCCTCCAGTACAGGAGATTTGCATATAAATGCATACTATTCATATTCTATGTGTGTCTATCCCTTCTTGCTGATCCCCTCAGATCAAGTTGGGATGCATTTGGCCATGAAGTCATTCACCCCAATGTACTGCTTGCTCTTAGAAGGACGGTGCACCTAATTTTACAATCCTGGTTGATTTTAACTATATATGTATCTGCAGAACCATGGAAAACCCAGTTGCAAAAGTATATATATATATTTATATCCCTAGACCTGCTTATCTATTCTAGCCCTGTTCTGGGTTTTCTAAAATCCAGTGGTGACTTTGTTGACAGCAATGTCTTTCGGCTCTCATCACTAGACTAGACTGGACATCTGCTGGTTGACTTCTGGTTAGGGTCTACGAGGATTAATTAAATAGAGGATTGGGTCCTATTTTTAACAGTACTAATTACCTGTGAGGAAGTAACCCACCACATATTTGATGGTTATAAAGTCTGCCCCTTACTCGTAAGGACAGGAGAATTTTTGAAGGTTAAAGGTTGTCCGTCCAAGTCCATGAACAACCTTTGAACTAACATTTGAGCAGCTACTCCTTTGGTTTCTATGCAGGACATTGACAATTTAAGCAGTCTCTAAAAGTGTCCCTGTGTGCCGAACAGAGGTATGAAAGACCCCCATTTTGTGATAAATAATTAATCAGACCAGCACCGAAATACACAGGATCGGCTCCAGGTTTCATTAGGCTCCTTTGCAGGCAAATGTTTGTTAGTCAAAACCCACCTTAAGGCAAAGTGGGCTTGTGTCGTGGTGTTTAAATGAGAGAAATGGATATAAACAGGGGGAGTCAGCCCAAATTCAAGATTGTTTCCCCACCTCACCAAGACATTTCAGTCGCTGTACTTTTAATAGAAGAGAAGCAGAAGAGGTGGTGACCTCAAGTAATACCACCTCTTCTTAAGTCAATATCGCTATGAAATCAGGATACTCAGGAAAACAAAAAAGACCAAGTCAGAATTGGACTAAAGATGCTCTACTAGCTGTATCTCCTCAAGGGAAATCATTAGCTTCTGAGGGCCATATTTTTCTCTAATACCTATGTATGTACAACTGGTCATGCAAGGTCCTATCTTATAAGCAAGTTGCCAGGCTTCTGGTGTATTGAACACCCTGGACCACCGTGGACAATGACGTAAGCCGACACCTGGGATCATAATCTAAGTGGCACTCGGTTTTCACCAGAGCCCGCCGCAAAGCTGGTTGGACTTGCTGCGTGGTAGGTCATTCCACAGGCATGACTTGTCTGCAGTGGCAGCCAAGGTCGAGGTACAAAGTCAGCAGGCAAGCTCGTGGTCGGGTACAGGCAGGTGGTCAAGGCAGGCGGCAAAGGTTCAGGGTCTGAGACGGAGAGCGAGGTCATAGCTGGCAGCCCAAATGAGCAAAATCGGGGACAGGTCCGGAGTCACAATGGGAGGTCAATACATGGGAATAAATCACAGGAAACAACTTTCTTTTAGGCATTCAGTGCAAAGATCTGGCAAGGAATGCTGGGAGAAGCTGGCTTTTAAGCAATAGCAGGAAGTGGCCACCGCCAATCAGCCAATCCTAGGGCACGGGGACACGCACGCAGGGAAGCCAGGACGGGAGCAGGAGTGTGGAGAGGTAAGTGACGTTGGGGAGAGCGGGCACCGCGGAGAGGGGCACGGATACGCCTGCGACCCGAGATGTGGGTTGCAGGAGCACTTGTGACACAAGTATCTCAACACTGTACCATTTCTGTTTCAAGACAAGAATATCTGATGTTGGTCTTGAAGACCTTGGTCAGAAGATGAGTGAATATTGGATTTATTTACTAAGGGTCCACGGATCACATTTCCGTCGGACTTCCCGGTGTTTTCGGGATTTGAGCCGCTGGGAAAGGTTTTTAGAAGGGGATTGTGCCGTACGCAATCGGATCTTGGCGCAGCAGCATCGGCTTTCATGCGACAGAAATCAGGGGACGGGCTTTCAATGCACTTACATACACCAGGAAGAAGAAGGGGGACTCTGTTGGACCTGATCGGGGAAGCAACACATGCAGGATATTGGGCGCACGATGTTAGTGAACCATGGCACAGTGCATTCCGGTCGGAAAATGCACATCAGGGAACGCGCCAGGGACGGGTAAGTAAATGTGCCCTATTGAGTTTTATCTTTGGTCATCTACCTAGGCTGGAATATGGTGCCAGACATCATGAGGTACTAAGATGTTAGATCTATGGCCGAATGGACAGTTCCAACTTTACTTGACCCTCAAATTATGGGTTGGGACAGAAGAGGAACCCCTATGTTAATGACATAGGGATGACATTTGCTGTAATTAACATCACAACAGTCTAATCACCACCATATACATATGAAAAGAAGTGGCTTTATGGCAGCTTTATGGCATTTTTTGAAGTTCCTGCAGTTTTGAAGTTTCAAAGACGACCCTATAATTTTGTGAGAAGGCAGATGAATGGAAGAAAAGAAGGAATTAAGATCTCCTCATTTCTGGCCATTGAAGTCGCCTTGTAAAGACGATCCCGGGATACCTTGTCTCATTGTTTACTTTTAAGACCCCAACGCAGTGAAGAACGACGTGCAACTATGGGAAGGATTTATACAGTAATGATGTCAGGGACAAGGACACAGGAAAACATGATGACAGGAAACGAAGATAAGAATGTCACAAGGGATAAGATAGGACACACTGCAAGGAGGGAAAAGGAACAGGATAACAACACACATGCTACATGAAAAGATAGAAAATCTATTATTAATAGGTAGAAGCACTTATTATAATAAGATAATTCTTGTCTACAGGGAAAAGTATTACAGTAGTTACATGTATATGTCACGTGTGCTCCTGCAATCCATGTCCTGAGTCGCAGGCACACATGTGCACCTCCATGCCCTCCATCATGCCAATTGCAGCCTCACCCACATTCCCTCACTCCAGCGACGACTCCCGTGGTCCGGCACGCACGCCCCCGTGTGCCACCTGTCTTGACCTTCTGCTACGTCCCAACTCCGATCCTGTGCCACCTGTCCTGACCTTCTGCCTGTCCACGACTCTGATTCTGCTTGCCGATTCTGTACCTCTCCTTGGCCATCAACGAGAGCAAAATCGTGCCTGGGGAGCAACCTGGTGGTATCCCGCCGCAGGCTCTAGTGACTACTGGGTACCACTTAGACTCTGCTCCTAGGTGTCGGCTTACGTCATCGCTTCGTGCTGGTTCAGTGTTTCCACCACCACTGACCCTGACGGTAAGGTTCCGCTACCTGAACTGACTGACATCACCACCATTGTGGCTCAGCAGTCCCAGCAGATTGCCGTGCAGGGCCAGCAATGTAACCAGCTCACCGCCATCATGCAGGAGCTACTGACCACCCAGCAGCAGCATCCAGTTCTTACGGCATCTCCTGTAGAACCCAGCCTGCAATTATCCATGCCAGTCTACTCTCTGGGAAAGCCCTGGCTTGGGCTACTCCACTCTGGGACAGGAAAGACCCGGTCACGGCCAGTCTTACCATATTTCTCACTGAATTCCCGTCAGTCTTCAAGGAACCTGCCCGGGCATCTTCTGCTGAAGCCGTCCTACTGAATTTACATCAAGGAGCAGCGTCTTGAACAAGCACAGACCAAGACCCATCAACTGCCCCACTTGGCTCCAATCTTCCAAAGACCACCACAGCCGCTCTACTTGTCTGCCGAAGAGGAGGCCACCCAGGTGGATACAGCTCGTCTGACACCCCAGGAGTGCTCCAGACGTCGACAGGAGAATCTGTGTCTCTACTGTGCCATCCCGGAGCACTTTCTCGGAACCTGTCCACTGCGTTCAGTCCACCGGGAAACGCATGCACCTAGGGTTTCTGGGAGAAGTGTCCCTAGGTGAGAGCAAAGCTTCTCCATGTCTGAATAACCCTGTTCTATTCAGCTCTGGGACAGGGAGCCAGTTTCAAGCTTCTGCCTTCCTGGATTCTGGCTCTGCAGGAAACTTTGTGGATGCTGCCCTGGTCTCCCAGCATCATCTTCCTGTGGTCTGTGTTGAGAAGCCGCTGGTCATCTCATCCGTCAGTGGGCATATTCTCTGCAATCTGGTATCGCAATGAGCCTCTATGTCTGCAAGTTGGGGGCGTTGCACAAAGAGAGAAGTTTTATGTGCTACCCTGATATACGTCTTCCATCCTTCTGGGTCTTCTGTGGTTGCAGCACCAAGCACCTTTGCTCAACTGGCAGAATGGGGAAGTTTTTCGTTGGGGACCGGAATGCCAGTCCTCCTGTCTAGTGGCACTTCATCCTGTGGCTACCATGTCTTCTCGGTGTCCTCCAAGCCTCTGGTGGGTCTCCCCGCTTCTTATATAGACTTTGCTGATGTCTCCTTTAATGTGCTCATATTAATATTAACGATGAATGGGTACAATAGACTTTCCTGGGGTATTGTGGGAAAAATGGCCGCACAGGTGTTCACGCACAGTGAAATGTTATAATACACAATCCTTTCTTCTGTTCATTCCAATTTTTCTATTCTCATATTGTGCAGCTTTTTTTAAACTTTCACTTTTAAAAGAAAAAAAAATGTAGACTTAAGAACTATTATTGTTGTGGTCTCTTTCATCCCACAATAAATAAGTCGGCCAAAAAAACAGATTTATGGAGATCAGACCAGAGGGATACATGAATTTTAAAAAAAATTGTATGGACAAAAGCCTGGAAAAAAAACAATTGTGCTCCAGGAACTCTTTGTGAAAACCTCGCTATACACATTACTTTGATGGCAGGAGAACCAGACAAGTTTGGTGGGACCGGTCTGTGGGATCTTCCTGACTGTAACCGGATGCCAGATGCTAAAGGTAGAGAGAAAATCAGAGTTGAAATTTGGAATCCCAGAATTTTTTAGTTCCTATGGAGATGAGCGGTCAGGAGTATCTGAAACACCCCTTTCCCCACTTTCCTTATAGAGTCTAAGGCTTATGAGTCTTCCATGCTTATGAGGGTAACAGGACAAATAGGCTTGGGCCTTTAACAGGCCATGCCAGGACTCAACAGTTCTGAAAACCTGTGGGGAACCCCAGTCTCTAATTGTTGGGCACAGGATGGTTTAGACATTGGGTCTAACTCCGTTTTTCCGTCACGTTACCCAAATATTTCTGATTTGTGCCGATTTTCCCTGAATTGCCCCGGGATTTTGGCGCACGCGATCGGATTGTGGCGCATCAGCGCCGGCATGCACAGGACGGAAATCGGGGCGTGGCCGTAAGAAAACCCGACGGATTCGGAATAACCGTTGCAGTAAAAAAAAAAAGTGTCGCTTGACATGCGCTTACCTGCACCCAGCGTAGGACGGTGAACTTCATTGAACTCCGATGGAAGTCAGGCAGCAGCGACACCTAGTGGACATCGGGCGCACTACCTGAGTGAATCGCTGGAAGACCCGAATCCTCCACACGGAACGCGCCGCTGGATCTAGACAGGACTGGGTAAGTAAATCTGCCCCAATGACTACTCCTGGAGACAATTTGGAAATTGGCCAGTTCAATACAGCTGTGAAAGTTTCGACCTACAAGTTGACGTAATGACCTCTCCAGCTTCCATGGTGTCTGAATTTTAATACAGTCCTCAAAATGGTTTGTCTCTTAGAGCTAACTCTTGCCATATGACTTATTCTCACATCATCAAGTAGAGTCCCCAGTTTGGCAATCTATGGATGGAGCCTGTCCATCAATTTATCACACAGGAATGATCACCATGTAATGCTACGTTTTAGGACCTATCGTGGCTTTCCTGATTACTGATCATCCATGATTTGAGAAGATCTTTTCAGCTTTAAATGGGTGATAAACAAAACAATTTTAAGGACACGGCCAATCTTGACCTCTAGATCAATAGGTTCAACGATGTACCAGAAAGACATCTCATGGACCTCAGAACTAAAGTGTCCATCTTTGGTAAGCTTGGCTGGGGTGGATGGATAATCTCAGAACAAGTCCTTGAGAAGGAGTTTACCGGTATGTACAGAGACTAATCACATTCCTAGTTGGTCAGCAGTGGATTTGGCATAAAATAGTTGACCAACTATCAGCGAGTGGTCAATTTTCAGGCCTAAGGGATGAATCAGCCACTCACTGTCAATGCCCAATATATACGAATAAAGGTCAAAAAAAGGACATTTCCACCCATATTTATGATGATTCAGATTAAGATTAATTTTAAGAAGAGAGGTGCAAACCTCACGTCAGGAAATCTTTCATCTTATATGTGATTTATGTATTTATTAGAGTTTTGCTCCTACTGACACCACAACGCGTCAGATCAGAACTACAGAGGCCTGCACTGGGCTTTGATCACACACGATATGTCAAGAGCAGCATTATTTCTCTTGTGGTTTCCACTTATGTCACTACAGTAATCATCTCTCTATTACTATACATTATTGGAGAACCTCACACGGACGTGTAAGCATCAAAAGAATCATTGAGCGATGGAAGAAGGTCTTAGGTCTGATGGATCATACTTATTTGAGATCATGAGGGACATCAACAAGGGGAAGTTCTATTAGAAGAAGAAAACTGATGATGGCAGTGTGATCCACCTGGCATTGTCCTACTCTGAAATCTTGTTGATACTCTAACATGTTCTATCTACCTAAATATTGTATAATTTCAGTGCTCCCTTCATGGGAAGGTGCTCCCTAAAGAAAGTGACTTCCTTCTAAGAAAGAAAGTCTGATCTTCTCATCATACATGACTTACAGGAACTCATTGGGGGTCATTTACTAACACGTTTTCCCGACGTGTTACCCGAATATTTCCAATTTGCAGCGATTTTCCCTGAATTGCCCCGGGATTTTGCCGCACGCGATCGGATTGTGGCGCATCGGCACTGGCATGCACGCTACGGAAATCGGGGGGTGTGGCGGAACGAAAACCCGAAGGAGTCGGAAAAACCGCCGCATTTAAAAAAAAAAAATGCGTCGCGAAACTTGCACTTACCTTCACTAGGAATAGGCCGGTGAATTTCAGGGCATTCCGGCGGGCCTCGGCGCAGCACTACACCTGGTGGACGGCGGAGGAACTACCTTAGTGAATCGCCGGAAGACCTGAATCCACCGCAGAGAACGCGCCGCTGGATCGCGAATGGGCTGGGTAAGTAAATCTGCCCCATTATGTCTGGGTGACAAACACCATAGGACACCTTCAGAGTCCTTGTAGATTCCATGCCGTGATGGTTTGCTGTTTGCAAATTGTACTAACCTTCAGCTCACCACTGTAGAACTAGCATCAAGAAGTTTGGTTCCAGAATTGGCATCTGATCTTCTGACATGGTTGACCACTACCGGCCCTCATGGACTCTGTTATTGTTCTCAGAAGTTTAAAGGACTTTCTGGTCTTCTTTTGCACATGTAGAAATTCTAGTAACATGAACATGAGACATGAAGTTCCTCAAATACGAATTTTTGTTTTCCAATCCATGTTTTTCTGGTGATTTTCAGACTAGTTCCTTGTGATAGGATCTGACCTCTACAAGCCACATATAAGGACTTGGACTGGAGATGATCTAATTTGTATAAATCTAGTAGAGAAGATTTAGGATTCGTTCCTGGGCGCCAGTGAAACAAAACCCCAGCTCCTCAGATACAAGTGTCTCCTCCTTCTATAAAGTGTCACGGATTGTTTAGTCCAGCTTTCACTTTTATAATCTCTCGTGCTATTAAGCCATTCCTTCCCCCCACACAAACAGAAATACTGAGAGGTGCTAGGAGATACGGGAGGGATGCAGAAGGCTCGTCAGGAAGGCAAACACAACTTTAGCTGAGTTTTTCCTTTTAGGGCAGGGGTCTACCCAGAAATAACTTGGCCTCCATAGCAAAGTCTTTTTTAATACCAGGTCACCTTATTCCAGAGTATTCATCAGGGCCCCAGTCCAAAGTCTGTACCAGGCCCCAGACTATAATCTATCATATATAATACTAGTCTCCTCATATGGGAAATTGACACCTTATGGGCCCCCTAAGCCTCTTTCGCCCGGTTGCGACCGCAGCCTCTGCGCCTCCTCAAGTTACGCCCCTGGACGTCAGGTATTCTAGATTGTTTTTGTAAAGGGAGATATTAGGAAATAATCGACAACTTTTGTGAAATTTTTAGGGCAAGGGTTTATATAGAAATGACTTAGAATTAACCAACTACATAATTACAGACACACATAGTTAAAGGGGTCACTGGAATAGGGGGCTGGTGCTTGCACGATAGATGGAGCACGTGGCCGTCTAGCGAGGTAACAGGTAGTGTACTGAGCCTGTAAAACTTTGTTGTGGCACAGGTCCAGATACCTCCAAGATGAGATTTTTGGGTAGGCTCCTGTCCATGCATCATCTGCATGTGGCGCCTCCGGTGTACCGAATACTACGAGGTGACCTTGCAAATAAACACAGCTGTGTCCTCATCCGTGGTCCATGAGATGTGCTCCCAGAGACCACGTGCACTAGGGGTAGTAACATATTTAACACTCTAGGATCTGGGTACTTATTCTAATGGGTGGTGGCTTTGAAAGGGACAATTTTTAAAGGAATAGTAGAATCAAATTTATTTGTATTCTAACTAATATCAGGGATCTGTCTTCACACTGCTGTGTCCTGTTCTCTCAGCATTGAACTGCTCAATATCACCTCTGCTCTGAGTAACTGCTGTAGTTTCCTAACAAGTTTTCTCTTTGAGTTTGAATGCTCCTAGGGTAATTGCCCAGTTTTTTCACCCCTTTAGGCCGTCTCTGATGACTTTGCCTTATACAGGCTTCACATACAATCTGTATTTGTTGTGCTATTATCATAGGGATCCAGTTTACAGTCCACTTGAACATTTTGTGAGAAAGAATGCGGGCGTCCACATAGAGCATGGCCGGACGGTCTACTCCCGCCTCAGGCGCTCCGCTCCCGAGCCAATATCATAACTTTGATGGATAAACAGAAACACATGTGATACCGGGGAGAGGAGACATTAACTAAACACCATCAGGACTAAACACAACACAAACTTGTATGGTGGTAAATATTACATGCAGCCGCACACTGTTCTCAGGGCCGCACGTCTTTCATCTAGGAATTATCATGCCAGACGCCGGACGATGCTCAGCTAAGCTGAAATAGATAAAATATACTTCATACCGTGTACTGGGAAACTACAAAAACATTCCGAATCTGCTAAAATGGACAAAAAAAACACATTTGCTCCATTTTCTTTTTCTATTTTTACGGCTTCCATTGTCTGCCCCAAAAGACACCTCCCCTTTATTCTTGGGGTCAGTACGATCACGGAGATGCTAAATACGCATATGTTTTCTTAGGTTTTAGTACATTTAAAAAAATTGAAAACTTTTGTACAAAATAGTTTTTCTCATTTTGCCGTATTCTGAGCTTTTTCATACTTCGGGGTACATAGCTGCGTAATTTTTAGCGATGTGAGATGACATTTTTATTGCTACCAATTTGGTGTTTCAGACATTTGGCCTGTTTTCTGCTACAGAGTGCACAGCTGGAAATAACCGTTTGTATATTTTGATAGATCGGGAATTTTAAGACATGACGATACCCAACATGTTTATAAATTCATTTATTTATTAATTTTTATTTCAGTTCTAAGGGAAGGGGGTTGATTTGAAATTTTAGGTTTTTATTTTAAAAAAATATACCGCATACATTTTTTTACTGTATATTTAGACTGTCTAGGGTAGGGATCTGGAACCTTTTTGACTGAGAGAGCCATGAACACCACATCTTTTAAAATGTAATTCTATGATAGCCATACAATATGCACATGCCGACCAAGTAGAAAGGTAGCCCCAAGCACATGCCCCCTTGTAGATAGGTAGCCCTAGCACAAGCCCCCCAGTACCTATATTCCCCCAGAACATGCTCCCAAATAGACAGGTACCCCCAGCACATACCTTCAGTAGATAGGTAGCGCAAGCACATGCCCCAAGTAGATAGGTAGTGCCAGCACATACATGCCCCCAGTAGATAGGTAGTGCCAGCACATACTGCCCGGCAGTAGAATAGGTAGTGCCACACATACAAACCAAGAAGAAAATCAAAACACAAGAGAAAAAACAAATGCCCCAATTAGATAGTTATGTGCCAGCACATACTGCCCCAGTAGATAGGTAGTGCACCATACATGCCCCAGTAGATAGTTAGTGCCAGCACATACATGCCCCCAGTAGATAGGTAGTGCCAGCACATACATGCCGCCAGTAGATAGGTAGTGCCAGCACATACATGCCGCCAGTAGATAGGTAGTGCCAGCACATACATGCCCCCAGTAGATAGGTAGTGCCAGCACATACATGCCCCCAGTAGATAGGTAGTGCCAGCACATACATGCCGCCAGTAGATAGGTAGTGCCAGCACATACATGCCCCCAGTAATAGGTAGTGCCAGCACATACATGCCCGCCAGTAAATAGTGTGCCAGCACATACATGCCCCCAGTAGAGAGGTAGTGCCGCACATAATCCCCAGTAGTAGGTAGCCAGCACATACATGCCCCCAGTAGATAGGTAGTCACAGCAAAAAAAAAAAAGAGGAATACTCACCTACCTGCTCTCCCTTCAGTGGCTTTGCATCACTCCCATGCTCTACTCTATGACCCAGGTACTGCTGCCATCGTTGCTTAGGCAATAGCCTGGGATCGGTCCTAGCACTGATCACGGATGTTGGCGACGTTTTCTGCATTATGCGGCAAGCACCCATGGTGTATGAAGAGGGCTCAGCCTGTGATCATACACCCGATGCCGCACCATAACATTAGGGAACATTATTATGCAGAGAGGGGTTAAAGGGAATCCGTCACCAGGTTTTACCCCACTAACCTACTAGCATCCTCAGCTAGGGTATGATGTCCTTTCTAGAATTCCCTCTTTTATATGAAATCTCATCCATTTATCTGTGGGGGACTAGTATTTTAGTGAAACCTGGTGACAGGTTCTCTTTAATGCAAAGAGAACAGAGCATAGGAATGTGAAATATAAATGCATTTTTCACAGTCCTGCTGCTACTAAAAACACAGAAAACACCTGCCATTAGCAGACACAATCAGCCTTCCTACAACTGAGAGGTTTATAGGTTCAGGGCATTTGGGGTTTGTCCGGGATGTCCATGGACATGGACAAGTTACTCACAAATTTACAATCATTGCTGTATACAGCAGAGATTATATAGGCAGAAAAAAAAACACAAAAACCTTGTAAAATTGTCAACCATTTCCTATTCTTTGGTAGGTGAGTAACTCATAACCTTTATTTTACTATTCCCCTAACCCCTTACATCTCCTCATGATTCCGCACTATTCATTTTAGCAATGTATTTTTTAACAACCACCATACTGTTACTGTATAGACATATCTTTCCGCTTTCAGCCAATGCAGCCAAACATCATTTTCCCCTATGGAAACACAGAACCTGTAGATGAGATCCGGCTCTACGTGGGGTCTGTAAGGTCTGTGACTCAGTATAATGGAAGCTCAGTTTCTGGTGTATATAGTAGTAAGACAGCCAGACGCTTGCTTGGACAGGGATAACACATGTCGGATGCAGTGTCTACATGGATCTCACCGCAGGACGTCTATATGGAGAAAGTGCAGAAGAACAATGAGAGCGAGAAGATCTGGGAGAGATTGTTACAGCAGACACAACCTCAGCGGGAAGACGGATTCAGGGGTCTACCAGGAAATTCATTGATTGTGGCCAAATGATGAATCAACGGGAATGTTTTTAGTGGAAATCATACTCGATAAGTAGTCTGAACATCTGGACCACAACCAGGTTGGGTCGAAGGGTAAGCTACAAAAAAATTAATTAGTCTGTGGTAAGAAGCAATGCGGAGGAGCAAGTCTGGCCTTAAATCCGAGCAGTTCTTTTCTATATGAGAGAGAACAGGGCGTCTCCAGGGTGATGTCTTCAGGATGAGGTCTTCAAGGTGATCATGTCTCCAGGATGAGGTCTTCAAGGTGATCATGTCTCCAGGATGAGGTCTTCAGGGTGATCATGTCTCCAGGATGAGGTCTTCAGATGCTAACCATGGCGCAACTGTATCGAGAACAAAATCTTATCAAGAATTTGGTGAGATGAGACCAGACACCACTTCCTTCTTTGTCTCCGAAGTCAAATATTTTCTCTTACATGAAGATATTTTAACTTGTACGCCAACCATGGACATACAGAAATAGTTGTCCAAAAGCTCTTCTACGTGGAATAAACAGAGCAAGGAAGGAGTTTTTAGCAGAAGTGATTTTACTTGATGAAATTTGGAACTGTGGATTTGAGACGTTAGATCACAACCACAATGGGAGGGTCTTGGACTCCATCCCCCCATTTATACCATATGTAATTTACAATCTCGTGTCTTCTCAGTGGTGGTTTTAGAAGGTGGCTGTTGTCCAGGGCCCCTTTTTTGATGCTCTCAAGGCCTCGTTCATTGATCTAGACTTTCTGGAACTGTACCAGCAGTTTAGCAACCATGAACTCATCGGTCGATAACCCACTATGATATACACTAGTGGCAACTGGTTCAGAGTTCTATTAATTTCTTCCACATACTACAAGTAAAATTGTTGAAGTCCAGCCGCCTGTCCATCCCATGTGGCCCCAACCAAAGGTATTGAATTATGGAGAAAACATACTGACCCTGCTCTGGTTCCTGTTTTGCTCTGATACTTATGGTCTTTGGGCTTGTGCCTATACAGAAGTTTTTGGGATCATGGGACCTGCTTCACCTAATGATCAACTAGAGAATGACAAGTCCCCTGAAATATGGAAGTGATGTACTGTGGTCCAAGGAGGCCACTTGTTGGATAAAAAGAGTCCCATGATCACCCCAAAACATACATGGGGATGCAGTCACAAAAACCAAAGTCCAGGGTAACAAAGGAAAAGGGAGAGTTGTTTTTTTTGCCACCATGGAATAACCCTTTAAGTGGGAAATAGACACAGTATCATTCACAGTGACACTCAGTGTCGGACTGGGTTTCCTTAGGCCCACCAGAGAAGATCAATTTGGGGGCCCACTCTTTATTATCCTCCAAAAACTATATTATAGCAGCCTCCAAATTGTGGTGTTTTCTGATGGACCTCTGGGGTTCAGTATTGGGTTGAGCCAGGGCCCACCGGACGATCCTCTGGTACCCCCCCACACTTTAATGTATATCAACGAGCATGAGCATAGGGATTGTTTGAATCACAATAAACTCACTCACAATTTCCAAAAACTAGAGACGGTTCTGGGAAGCCCGAGGATAACCGGAAGAACCAATATTGATAAAAATGGCTCATAATTAAGATCTGGAGATTACGTCTAATTTCTCGAGAATCTGTCTCTCATTGGGTGAACATGATCCTCAGCGGGAAGTTTTGTTTTGTTTGTGCTCTGGGAGAGAATAGAGAAGCCTGAGAATATGACCCGGTGTCCTCGCAGTTCACGGCACAAATCCCCCCGGAGTACACACTCCGCACAGGAAGTAGCAATGTTTTGCTGCCATAATTAGAAGCCTGAACCCCGTCTACATGGTCAGATGGTAACGAAAACACTGAATGTCATGTCTCACGCCTCCACGTGCAAACGAGTTACAGGGTTATGGAGGGCGGCTCATTAATATACGAGTTGTTATAAGATGGTATGAGCAAGACCATAACAGTGCCTCCTGGATCTTGGAGATCTTGGAGATCAAGACCACTAACCACCACTTCCCTTCAGTTTCGAAAAGGGGTTTCTTAGGTCAACCAGATAAAATTATTCTAGAGGTCCACCACCCTCCATCAACCGACCACCTTCTTCAGCTCTTCACTTTAGATCTACCAATGTATCTTCTGGGACTTCTCAAGGCTTCTCTTTGTCCTATGGTGGCAGTGTCGGACTGGCCCACCAGAGTACCAGAGGATCACTGGACCCCAGAGGTCCATCAGAAAACAACACAATTTTGAAGGCGCTAGTAGTTATTTTCTTGGGGGATAAGTACGAGTGGGGCCTCCAGATGATTTCTCTGGTGGGCCTAAGGAAACCCAGTCTGACACTGTATGGTGGTTAAATCCAACCATGCTTCCCCCTTAGTAGGTGGTCAGACTAATCTTCATGAGTGCCAGGACCAAACCACCTACAGGTACAATAGCATTTGAATCTACTCTACATTGAGGAAGGTCTCCTGCCATGTCACCACCAGTTGAGGTCCCACAAACCAAAGAGTAAAGAATCCAGAGGAGCCCAAACAGATTAGTTGGTCAGCTGGACCTACCCAAAATCCTAAAAACATGGGAAGGTGAGACTACAAGTCCCATTATAGCCTAGTGGACATGTGAGGAGACACACGGTTAATTATACCTCTACTGTCCTGGACCATCGGGGGACACAATGTCATCTTATTATTGTCACACTCCACAGAGCTCTGCACACGTATCTGGATAATTTACAGTTACTCTCATTGAGGAGAAGACAGTACAAACCATTGGCCCGGTAACCAGACAACGTCCTGATTTAAGATGCTTCACATAACAAGAAAATGTGGTTATTTTGGGAACATAAATAGACAGTTTAATAGCGTTGTGCATCGAAGTGTTAAAGTTATGAGACTGAGGGAAGTGGCACTGCACGGAGAAAGGAGCCATGAGACACGGAGTCTGCTTCTCTTACCACAGTGTGAGATAGACAAGAGGGAGGAGGATAGGCGGAATAATGGTGCCAGCGCATCATGGTTACTAAGATGTTGGGATCTAGTGGCCGATAGACAGGTCCACTTTACTTGACGCCTCAAATTATGGTTGGGACAGAAGAGGAACCCATATTTTATGACATATGGATGACTTTGCGTAATTACATCACACAGTCTAATCACCACCATATACATAGAAGAAGTGCCTTTATGGCAGCTTTAGGGCAAGTTTTTGACGTTCCTCCATTTTGAAGTTCAAAGACACCCCTATAATTTTGTGAAAGCAGATGAATGGACGAACAAAGGAAATTAAGATCCCTCATTTCTTGCCATTGAATTCCCTTGTAAAGACGATCCGGACTGTGCCTTGTCTCATTGTTTACGTTTAAGACCCAACGCAGTGAAGACCACGTTCAACTATGGGGGAGAGTTGAGACAGTAATGATGTTCAGGGACAAGGACACAGGAAAACATGATAAAGGAAACGAAGATATAATGTCACCAGGGATAGATATGACCCCCGCAAGGTATGGAAAAGGAACAGGATAACAACCACATCTAACATGGAGAAAGAAAATCTATTATTAATAAGTGGAAGCACTTATTATAATAGATAATTCTGTCTATGGGGAAAATATATAGTAGTTATATGCATGTATCACGTTCTCCGCAACCCATGTCCGGTTCGCAGGCACGCCCGGGCACCTCCATGCCCCCTCATTGAAATTCAGCCCACCGCACATCCCCTCACTCCAGCAAACGACTCCCATGTTTTTTTTGTTTATTCTTTTTTTATTTTGTTTTTTTTTTTTTTCCCTTTTTCGCACCTAGGGCGCACGCCGATCGTGAATTTAATTGTCAGCTCACCTCTAATTGCGCTCGGCGGCCGCTGCCTAGTATATAGCCTGCCTCTTTCTGTGACCCCTACCGAACTTTGTTCTCATGGCTTAGAGAAAGATTTCCATTCGATTCCTGTGTATTTACGTTGGTGACCTCCTGCTACGTACCGACTTGTTCCTCTTCCGCGTCGTTTCCTTCTGCTACGTCCCAACTCCGATCCTGTTCACTATCTGACCTTCTGCCTGTCATGACTCCGATTCTGCTGCCGATTCTGTCCTCTCCTTTGCATCACGAGAAAGCAAAATCGTGCCTGTGGAGGGACCTGGTGGTACCCGCCGCAGCTTCTAGTCACTACTGGTACCACTTAGACTCTGCTCCCAGTGTCGGCTCACGCATCGCTCCGTGCTGGTTCAGTGTTTCCACCACCACTGACCCTGAACATAAGGTTCCACACTGAACTGACTGACATCACCACCGATGTGGCTCGCAGTCCCGCAGAATGGCCGTGCAGGCCTGCAATGTAACCAGCTCCCGCCATCATGCCGCAGCTACGGACCCACCAGCAGCGCATCCAGTTCTTACGGCATCTCCCGCTTCTGCGGCTACACTGTCTTCTGCAGAACCCAGCCTGCAATTATCCATGCCAGTCTACTCTCTGGGAAAGCCCTGGCTTGGGCTACTCCACTCTGACAGTGAAAGACCCGGGCACGGCCAGTCCTTACCATATGCCTCCGGAATTCCGTCAGTCTTCAGGAACCTTCCTGCATCTTCGCTGAAGCCTGTCCTACTGACCCAGCCGCTACTGCTGAGCCGTGTGCTTGAACAATCACATACCAAGACTCCCCCCATCAACTGCCCCACTTGGCTCCAATCTTCCAAAGACCACCACACCGCTCTACTGTCTGCCGCAGAGGAAGGCCACCCAGGTGGATACAGCTCGTCTTGACACCCCAGGATTGCTCCAGACGTCGACAGGAGAATTGTGTCTCTATCAGTGCCATCCCGGAGCACTTCTCGGAACCTGTCCACTGCGTTCATAGCGTCCGGAAACGCATGCAGCCTAGGTTTCTTGGAAAGTGTCCCTAGTGAGAGAAAAGCTTCTCCTGTTCGTTCAAGCCGTGGAACAGGGAGCCATTTTCGAAGCTTCTGGCCTTCCTGATTCTAGCTCTGCAGGAAACTTTGTGGATTCTGCCTTGGTTCCCAGCATCATCTTCCTGTGGTCTGTGGTTGAGAAGCCGCTGGTCATCTCATCGTCAGTGGGCATATGCCTCTGCATCTGTTTCGCCATGAGCCTCTATTCTGCAGTTGGGGCGTTGCCAAAGAGAGAGTTTTATTCTAACCCTGATATACTCTTCCACCTTCTGGGTCTGCTGTGGTTGCACACCAAGCACCTTTCTTCCCAACTGGCATAATGGGGAAGTTTTCGTTGGGGACCGGAATGCCGTCCGCCTGTCTAGTGGGCACTTCAATCCTGTGGCTACCATGTCTTCTCGGTGTCCTCCGAGAGCTCTGGTGGTTCTCCCCGCTTCTTCTTAGACTTTGCGTTCTCCTTTAATGTGCTCAATATAATATACAATGAATGGGTACAATAGACTTTCCGGGGTATTGGGGGGGTGAAAAATGGCCGCACAGGTGTTTTCCCGCCATTACTGTGTAAATACACATCCTTTCTTCTGTTTCATTCCAATTTTTCTATTCTCATATCCTGGCGCTGTTTTAAACTTTCACTTTTAAAAGAAAAAAATGTAACTTAAGAACTAGTATTGTTGTGGTCTCTTTCATCTCACAATAAAAAGTCGGCGCAAAAAAAAGATTAATGGAGATCAACCAGAGGGATACCGGAATTAAAAAAATGGCTATGGACAAAGCCTGGAAAAAACATTTGCTCATTAACTCTTTGTGAAAACCTCGCTATACACATTACTTTGGATGGCGGAGAACCAGACAGTTTGGTGGGACCGGTCTGTGGGATCTTCCTGACTGTAACATGATCCAATGTTAAAGGTAGAGAGAAGATCAGAGTTGAATTTTGGCATCCCATTTTTGTTTAGTTCCTATGAGATGAGTCGTCAGGAGTTCTGCAACACCCCTTTCCCCACTTCCTTATGAGTCGAAAGGCTTTATGAGGTCTTTCATGCTTTATAAGGGTTAACAGGACAATAGCCTTGACCTTTAACAGGCCAGGCCAGGACTCAACAGTTCTGAAACCTTGGGGAACCCCGTCTCGAATTTGTTGTGGCACAGTATGCTTTAGGACATTGGTCCAACTCCTTTTTCCGTCACTTTACCCAATATTTCGGATTTGTGCCGATTTTCCCTGAATGCCCGGGAGTTGGCGCACGCTATCGGATTGGTGGCGGCAATCACGCCGGCATCACGGACGAAATCGGGCGTGGCCGTAAGAAAACCCGACGGATTCGAATAACCGTGCAGTAAAAAAAAAGTGCGCTGGCATGCGCTTACCTGCACCCAGCGTAGACGTGAACTTCATTGAACTCCGATGTGAGTCAGGCATCAGCGACACTGTGGACATCGGCTCACTACCTTATGAATCGCTGGACGACCCTAATCCCCACACGAACGCCCGCTGGATCGGACAGGACTGGTAAGTAAATCTGCCCAATACTACTCCTGGCGACAATTGTGAATTGGCCAGTGCAATACAGCTGTGAAAGTTTTCGACCTACAAGTTTGACGTAATACCTCTCCAGCTTCCATGGCGTCTAAATTTTAATACAGTCCCTCAAATGGTTTTGTCTCTTAGAGCTAACTCTTGTCCACATAACTTATTCTCACATCATCATACAGTCCCCAGTTTGGCAATCTATTGATGGATCCTGTCCATTCAATTTATCACACAGGAATGATCACCATGTAATTCTCCGTTTTAGGACCGTCGTGGCTTTCCTATTACTGATCTCCATGAATTTGAGAATATCTTTTCATGCTTTAATTGTGATAACAAACCCATTTTTAAGGAACATGGCCCAATCTTGACCTCTCCATGAATAGGTTCAATGAATGTACAAAAAGAAGCCTTAGGGACATCTCATGACCTCAGAACTAGGGTCCATCTTTGGTAACGGTTGGCTGGGTGGATGGATAATCTCAGAACAAGTCCTTGAGAGGAGCACAGGTAGTACAGGGACTAATCCCATTCCTATTGGTCCAGCAGTGGATTTTTTTGGCATAAAATAGTTTGACAACTATCAGCGAGTGGTCAATTTTAGCCTAAGGGATTAATCAAGCCACTCACTGTCAATGCCCCATATATATAATAAAGGTCCAAAAAAAGGACATTTCCACCCATATTTAGATGATCAGATTAGATTAATTTTACGAAGAGAGTCAAACCTCACGGCAGGAAACTCTTTCATCGTTATATGTGGATTTATTTATTTATTAGAGTGTTGGCTCCTACTTACACCACAACGCTCGATCAAACTAAGATGCCTGCACTGGGCTTGGATCACACACATATGTCAAAGCAGATTATTTCTCTTGTGGTTTTCCACTTATCACTACAGTAATCATCTCTCTATTACGGTACATTATTGGAGACCTCACACGGACGTGTAAGCATCACAAGAATCATTAGCAATGGAAGAAGTGTCTTAGGTCTGATGGCTCGACGTTTTTCACATCTTCATGTGGAGTTCTAATTATAAGAAGACACTGACCGGTGGCAATTGACTGGCATTGTCCTCTCTGATTTGGCATCCTATGGTTTTGATACTCTGACAATGTTCCACCTAACTAAATATTGTATCAGTTCAGTGCTCTCTTCATGGAATGTGCTCTCTAAAGAAAATGACTCCTCTTCGGAAAAACAGCATCTCACACAGTAATATGGGCCAGAACCTGAGCTGAAGAACACTACAAAGTAATGGCTTTGCCTAAATCTGACTTCAGATTTCAGGCAGCTACATGATGTGATAATAAGCCAAGTCTATCTTCTCATCATACCTGACTACGGGAACTCTTTATGTCTTAGTAACAACACCATAGTCACCTTCAAGTCCTTGTAATTCCATGCCGTGATTGTTTGCTGTTTGCAATTGTACTACCTCATCTCCCATGTGAACTGATTTATTCTGCCATAACTAAGCATCAGAAGTTTGGTTCCAGGAATTGGCATCTATCTTCTGACATGTGTGACCACTACGCCCTCATGACTCAAAGGTTGAAGGACCTTTCTGGTCTTCTTTTGCACATGTAGAATTCTAGTAACATGAAATGAACATAATTTCTCAAATACGAATTTTGTTTTCCAATCCATTTTTTCTGGTGATTTTCAGACTAGTTCCGTGGTGTAGTATCTGAACCTCTACAAGCCACATATAAGGACTTGACTGGATATATCCTAATTGTATAAACTTGTAGAGAAGATTTAAGGATTCGTCCTGGGCGCAGTAAACAAAACCCCAGCTCCCTCAGATACAATTTCCCTCCTCCTCGATAAAGTGTCCACGGATTGGTTTAGTCCAGCTTTCACTTTTATAATCTCTCGTGGCTATTTAAGCCATGTCCTTCCCCCCACACAAACAAAATACTGATGGTGCTAGGAATACGTAGGAACAGAAGGCTGTCAGGAAGGCAAACACAACTTTATCTGAGTTTTTTCCTTTAGTGCAGGGTCCTACCAGAAATAACTGGCCTCCATAGCAAAGTCTTTTTAATACCACGGTCACCTGATTCCAGAGTAATTCATCAAGTGCCCCATCCAAATTCGGTAACCAGCCCCCGACTATAATCATCATATATATACTAGTCCTCCTCATATGGGAAATTGGACACCTTCTGGCCCCCTAAGCCTCGTTCGCGCGGTTGCGACCGCCTACTCTAAGTTACGCCCCTGGGACGTCAGGTATTCTAGATGTTTTTATAAATGGAGATATTAGGAATAACTCACAACTTTTGTGAAATTTTTAGGGCAATTGTTATATAGAAATGACTTGAGAATTACAACTAATAATTACAGACACCAGTAATAAGGGGTCACTGTAATAGTGGGCTGTTGCTTGCACGCTACTGGAGCACGTGCCGCTAGCGAGTACACTTAGGGTACTGATGCCTGTAAAACCTTGTTGTGCGCAGATCCAGATCCTCCAGATAATTTTTGGTAGCTCCTGTCCTTTCTCATCTGCTGTGGTGCCGCGGTGTACCAATACTACATGTGTCCTTGCAAATAAACACCGCTGTGTCCTCATCCGTGGTCCAGGAGGTGCTCCAGAGACACGTGACAATGTAGTACCCATTTAACGACTCTGGGATTGGGTACTTATTCTAATGGGTGGTGGCTTTTGAGGGCAATTTTTAAAGGAATAGTAGAATCAAATTTTATTGTTTCTACTAATATCCGGGTCTGTCTTACCTGCTGTGTCCTGTTTCTCTCAGCATTGAACGGCTTCCATATCAACCTCTGCTCTGAGTACCGCTTAGTTTCCTACAATTTTCTCTTTGAGTTTTGAATGCTCCTAGGGTCATTGCCAGTTTTTTCACCCCCTTTTAGGCCGTCTCTGATGACTTTGCTTATACAGGCTTCACATACAATTGTCTTTGTTGTGCTATTATCATAGGGAGCCATTTTACAGTCCACTTGAACTTTTGTGTGAGAAGAATGCGGGCGTCCACATAGAGCATGGCTGGACTGTCACTCGCCCCTCAGGCGCTCCGCTCAGAGCCAATATCATGCACTTTGATGGATAAACAGAAACACATTGATACCGGGGGAGGAACATTAACTAAACACCACATCATGACTAAACACCACACAAACTTGTATGGTGTTAAATATTAAATGCAGCCGCACCTGTTTTCTCTCAGAGCCGCACGTCTTTCACTATGGAATTATCATAGTCCAACGCCGGACGTGCTCCGCTAAGCTGAAATAGATAAAATATCTTCATACCGTTACTGGGGAAACTACAAACTTCCGATCGGTAAGGGACCACAAACCTTTTTTTGCACCAAAGGTGGCACCATTGTCTGTTTGCGATTTTTCCGGCTTCTATTGTCCGGCCCCAAAGGACACCGCGCCCGTGATTCTTGGGGCGGTACGAGCACGGAAGGCGAAAGACGTAATAGTAGATGGTAAAAATGGAGCTGTGTCATACTGGGGGTACATCTCGCGTAATTTTTAGCGTGTGAGATGACCTTTTATTGCTACCAATTTGGGGACGGTAATGACTTTTGGATAATTCTTATTACAATTATTATGTTGAAAAAGGGCAAAAAGTGGGTGTTCAGACATTTGGCCTGTTTTTTCTCTACAGAGTGCACAGCGGAAATACCTTTTGTATATTTTGATAGATCGGTATTTTAAGCATGAACGATACCCAACAGTGTTATAAATTCATTATTTATTAATTTTTTATTTCAGTTCTAAGGAAGGGGTATTTGAAATTTTAGTTTTAGTTTATTTAAAAAAATAGCCGCATACATTTTTTTCCTCTATATTTAAGACTGTCTAGGGTAGGGATCTTGGAACCTTTTTGACTGAGAGGCCATGACCACCACATCTTTTAAATGTAATATCTTGATAGCCATACATATGGCACAGGCCGACCAAGTAAGAAAGGTACCCCAATGCACATGCCCTTGTAGATGGTAGCCTAAGCACAAGCCCCCCAGTACCTATATTCCCCCAGAACATGCTCCCCATAGACAGGTACCCCCAGCAACTCCCTTCAGTAGATAGGTATCGCAAGCACATGCCCCATAGATAGTTAGTGCCAGCACATACATCCCCCGTAGATAGGTAGTCCAGCACATACTGCCCGGCAGTAGAATAGGTAGTGCCACACATACAAACCAAGAAGAAAATCAAAACACAAGAGAAAAAACAAATGCCCCAATTAGATAGTTTATTCCAGCACATACTGCCCCAGTAGATAAGGTAGTGCCTATCACATACATGCCCCAGTAGATATTTAGTGCCAGCACATACATGCCCCCAGTAGATTAGGTATTGTCCAGCACCTACATGCCGCAGTAGATAGGTAGTGCCAGAACATACATGCCGCCAGTAGATAGTAGTGCCACAAATCCTCCCCCAGTAGATAGGTAGTGCCAGCACATACATGCCCCCAGTAGATAGGTAGTGCCAGCACATACATCCCCCAGTAATCGGTAGTGCCATCACATACATGCCCCCAGTAATAGGTAGTCCAGCACATACATGCCCGCCATAAATAGTCGTGCCAGCACATACCATCCCCAGTAGAGAGGTAGTGCCGCACATAATCCCCAGTAGTAGGTATGGCGCAGCACATACATCCGCCGTAGATAATAAGTCCACACAAAAAAAAAAAAAGAGGAAATCTCACCTACTGCCTCTCCCTTCAGTGGCTTTGCTCCTCCCGAAAAAAAAAAAAAAAAAACCATGCTCACTCTATGACCCAGCCTGCTGTCCATCGTTTGCTTAGGCAAGCCTGGGATCGGTCCTAGCACTGATCACGATGTTAGCGATGTGCGTTTTCTGCATTGCTGCAAGCACCCATGGTAGTTAGAGGGCTCAGCCTGTTGATATACACCCGAGGCCGCCCCATAACATTATGGACATTAGTTATCAGAAAGGGGTTTACAGGGAATCCTCACCAGGTTTTACCCCACTAACCTACTAGCATCCTCAGCTAGGGTATGAAATGTCCTTTCTAGAATTCCCTCTTTTATATGAATCCATCCATTTATCTGGGGGGGATAGTATGTAGTGAAACCTGGGTTACAGTCTCTGTTAATGCAAAGAGAACATAGCATAGAATGTGAAAGATAAATGCATTTTTCACAGTCCGCTTCTACTAAAAACACAGAAACACCTGCCATTAGCACAAAATCATCCTTCCTACAACGAGAGGTTTATAGTTCAGGCATTTGGTTTGTCCGGGATGTCCATGGACTGGACAAGTTTACGTCACAAATTTCAATCATTGCTGTTACAGCAGAGATTATATAGGCAGAAAAAAACCACAAAACTTGAAAAAATTGTCAACCTTTCTTATTCTTTGGTAGGTGAGTACTCATAACCTTTCTTTTTACTATTCCCCTAACCCTTACATCTCCTCATTATTCCGCACTATTCTATTTTAGACAATGTATTTTTTTAACAACCCGACATACTGTTAACTGTATAGACATATCTTTTCGCTTTCAGCCAATGCGGGCCGAAGAGCAAACTCATTTTCCCTCATGAAAACACAGAACTGTATGATGAGATCCGCTCTACGTGAGGGTCTGTAAGCCGTGAACTCAGTCTAATGAAGTCTCAGTTTCAGGTATACGTATGTAAGACAGGCCAGAAGAGACGCTTCTTTGCGCGGGGATAACACATTCGTGATTGCAGTGTCTACTTGATTCCCTCACCCGCATGAGTTTCTAATGGATGAAAGTGCAGAAACAATGAAGCGAGAAGATCTGGGAGAGATTGTTACTACAGACACAACGTCAGCGGGAAACGAATTCAGGGTCCCAGGAAAATTCTTGATTGTGGCCAAATGATGAATCAACGGTAATGTTTTTAGGTGGAAATCAATCGATAAGTATTCTGAACATTCTGGACTACCACAACCAGGTTGGGTCGCAAGGCAAGCTACAAAAAGATATAATTAGTCCTGTGTTAGAAGCGAATGCGGAGGAGCAAGTCTAAGTCCCCCCTTCGCCCATAAACCTTAACATCCGATGCAGATTCTTTTCTATATGAGATAAAGGGCGTCTCAGGGGGTATGTCTTCAGATGAGTCTTCAGAGTGATCATTCCTCCAGGATGAGGTCTCAGGAGAGGTCTCTCAAGGTGATCATGGTCTTCAGGATGATGGTCTTCATGATGAGGTCTCTAGTGATCATGTCTCCAGATGAGTCTTCAGGGTGTACAGTCTTCAAGATGAGGTCTTCAGGGTTGAATGTCCTTCAGTATGAGTGTCTCAGGTGATGTCTTCAGATGAGGTCCTTCCAGGTGTCATGTCTCCGGATGAGTGTCTTCAAAGGTGATCATGTCTCCAGGATGAGGTCTTCAGATGCAACCATGGCGCAACCGTATCGAGAACAAAATCTACAAGAATTTGGTGAGATAGTACCAGACACGACTTCCTTCTGTCTTGTCTCCGAAGTGCAACATATTTTTCCTCTTAACATAAGACTATTTACTTTACTGGCCAACCATGGACATACAGAAATAGTGTCCAAAAGGCTCTTCTATACGTGGAATAAACAGAGCGAGGAGGAGTTTTTAGCGAAGTGATTTTACTTGATATTTTGGACTGGGATCGCGAGACGTTAGATCCAACCACAACCAATGGAGGGTCTTGACTCCCCCCCCCCCCCCCCCCCCATTTATACCACAAGTGCAATTTACAATCTCGTGTCTTCTCATGTGTGGTTTTAGAAGGTGGCCTGTTTGTCCAGGGGCCCCTTTTTTGATGCTCTCAAGGGGCCTTGTTCTTTGATCTAGAACTTTCTGGACACTGTAGCCAGTAAGCGGTTTAGCACCGTGAACTCATCGGTGATAACCCCTATGATATACACTAGTGGCCAACTGTCCCTTCTATTAATTTCTTCCCCTTAAACCAGAATTAAGGTGTCCCAAGTCCTACGTGGCCCCACCCTAAGGTATTGAATTGATAGAAATTGTAGAAAACTACTGACCCTACGTCTGGTTCTGTTTGCTCTGATACATCTGGTTCTTCAGCTGGTGCCGGTACGGAAGTTTTTGGGCTCATGGGACCTGCTTCACCTAATGATAACTATGAGGATGACAAGTCCTGGAGAAGGGTAAGAGACGCAAATAGTAGGGGGAAGGTAGGAGGTGGAGTTGACGATGAGTTCTTTGCTGTGGTCCAAGGAGGCCACGTTGTTCGATGTAAACAAGTCCATGATCACCCTAAAACATACATGGGGACCAGTCACAAAACACACTTTTCATGAATACACCCTTTAAGTAGAACATTGGAACAGTAATCACAGTGACCTTATGTGAGAAATTAATAGAAAGATTGGACACTATAATTAAGCAATGATTTGGTATTTTATACTGTACAGGCAGTCCCCAGGTTCATACAAGATAGGGTCTGAAGGTTTGTTCTTAAGAAGGTTGAATTGTATGAGGTCGGACTGTATCTTTTAAATTCATTAGTAATCCCCAGCAGAACTTTTTTTGGTCTCTATGACAATTGGATTTTAAAAATGTTGGGAAGGTTGTCATTAGAACCAGGTAACACTAAAGCTTCATTACAGACCCTGTGATAACTGTTTCAAGCTGTTATTGTATCTACGGAAGTAGCAGTAATTATCACATCCATAGGTCCGTTTGTAACCTAGGGTTCGTAGTAACTCGGTGTGTCTTAGTATGGACCACCGTGATATGTACGTGGTGCTTCTTCAGATTTGGGCTCATGTGCGGCCATGAAAAGTGAAAACAATTTTTACACTCATCATATGTTTGGTTGTCACTTCTCCCTTCCCACCCAACACTATCAATGTACTATCAACGAGCATGCGCATAAGGGATTGTTTGAATCACAATAAACTCCTCACAATTTCCCACAAAACACTAGACGGTTCTGGGACGCCCGAGATAACCGGAAGAACCAATATTGATAAATGGCTCATATTAAGAATCTGGAGATTGTCGTCTACAATTTCTCGAGAAGGCTGTCTCTCATGTGGGTAACATGATCCCAGGCCGGAAGTTTTGTTTGTTTGTGCCTCTGAGGAGAATAGAGGAAGCCTGAGAATTGACCCCCGGTTCCGTCGAGTTCACGCTCACAGTCCCCCCTGTACGCACTCGCACAGGAAGTAGCGATGTTTTTTTTGCTGCATAAATTAGAAGCTGAACCGAACCCGTCTACACTGTTTCACATGGTAACAAAACACTGAATGTCAATGTCTACGCTCACGTTGCAAACGATGTTACAGGTGTTGGATGGCTGGCTCATTAATATACGAGTTGTTTAAGATGGTAGCCTCCTGGATCTTGGAGATCTTGGAGATCAAGTCCACTAACCACACGTTCCCTTCAGTTTTCGAAAAGGGGTACGTCAGGTACCGATAAAATTATTCTAGAGGTTCCCACCACCCTCCATCAACCAGCCACCTTCTTCAGCTCTTCATTTAGATCTACCAAGGTATCTTCTGGGACTTCTCAAGGCTTCTCTTTGTCCTAGTGTGGCAGTCGACTGGCCCCCCAGAGTACCAGAGGATCCTCCGTGGGGCCCCTGTGCTCAACCCAATACTGGACCCCAGAGGTCCATCAAAAACAACACAATTTGAAGGCTGCTAGGGTATATTTCTTGGGGGATAATAAGAGTGGGGCTCCAGATCGATTTCTCTGGTGGGCCTAAGGAACCCAGTCCGAAACCTGTATGGTGGGCAAATCCAACCATGCTTCCCCCTTAGTAGGTGTCAGACTAATCTTTCATGAGTGTCAGGACCAAACCACATTTGAAATCTACTCTACATGTGAGAAGGTCTCCCTGCCATGTCACCACATTGAGGTCCCACAAAACCAAAGAAAAAGATCAGAGGAGCCCAAACATATTAGTTGGTCAGCTGGACCTCCCAAAATCCTAAAAACATGGAAGGGTGAGCTACAAGCAGCCATTGTAGCCTAGTGGACATTTGAGGAGACACACGGTTATTATAATTTCTGGTCCTGGAGCCATCGGGACCACTGTCATCTTATTATTGTCACACTCCACAGAGCTCTGCACACGTATCTGGATATTTACAGTTACCTCCATTGATGAGAAGACAGTACAAACCATTGGCCCGTAACCAGACAACGTCCTGTAAGATGCTTCAACATAACAAGAAAATGTGGTTATTTTGGGAACATAAATAGACAGTTTAATAGCGTTGTGCATCGAAGTGTTAAGGTTATGATGACTGAGTAAGTGGCACTGGACGGAGAAAGGAGCCATGAGACACGGAGTCTGCTTCTCTTACCACAGTGGTGAGATAGACAAGAGGAGGAGCTATGTGACATGGAGTCTGCTTCCTTACCAGGGTGAATGGACAGAGGAGGATCTTATGTGACATGGGTCTGCTTCTTCCCACACAGGGTGAGATGGACGAGGGAGGAGCTATTGACAGAGTATGCTTCTCTTACCACAGGGTGAGATGGCAGACGGGGAGGAGCTATGTGCATCTGCCTGCTCCACCCACCCAGGGTAGAGGACAGGAGGAGTGAGCTATGTGACATGGAGTCTGCTCATCACCACGAGGTATAATGGACAAGGAGGAGACTATTGCATGAGTTGCTTCTCTTACCACAGGGTGAGATGGTCAAGAGGATGAGCTATGTGCACTGAGTCTGCTCCTACCAACAGGTAGATGGACAGGAGGGAGGAGCTATGTGACATGGTCTGCTCTCTTACCACATGGTGAGATATACATGAGGGAGGAGCTATGTGACATGGAGATCTGCCTTCTCTACAACACAAGGGTGAGATGAACGAGGAGGCAGCTATGTGTGACAGTTGTCTGCGTCTCTTACCACAGGGTGACGATGACAGAGGGGGGACTATGTGACATGGAGTGCCTGCTCTCCCCCACAGGGTAGCGACACAGGATGAGGAGCTATGTGACATGGAGTCGGCTCCTCCCACCACAGGGTGATACAGACAGGAGGGAGGAGCTATGTGACATGGAGTCGGCTCCTCCCACCACAGGGTGACCTAGACAGGAGGGATGAGCTATGTGACATGGAGTCTGCTTCTCTAACCACAGGGTGAGAGGGACAGGAGGGAGGAGCTATGTGACATGGAGTCTGCTTCTCTTACCACAGTCTGAGATGGACTAGAGGGAGGAGCTATATCACATGGAGTCTGCTTCTCTTACCACAGGCTGAGATGGACAGGAGGGAGGAGCTATAGGACATGTTGTCTGCTTCTGTTACCACAGGGTGATACAGACAGAAGGGAGGAGCTATGTGACATGGAGTCTGCATTTTTTACCACAGGATGAGATGGACAGGAGGGTGGAGCTATGTGACATGAAGTATGCTACTCCTACCACAGGATGAAGCAGACATGGGGGAGGAGCTATGTGATATAAAGACTGCTTCCCCCACCACAAGGTGAGACATACAGCAGGGAGGAGTTATGTGAAATGAAGTCTGCCGTTCTCACCACAGGGTGAAACAGACAATAGGGAGGAGCTATGCATCACCAAGTCTGCTGACACCGAAAAGACCCTGACTTTTTCCTCTGCTGTATTTCCCTCACACTGAGGAACAGGTGGTGACAACGTGATGAGTCTGTTCCTCTCTTATTTCCCGGGGGACTTCTTCTGAGGTCAGAGAAGTCATCGTGCTATAACACAGATTCGGGTTACTTCAAGGCTGTTATGTTGTCTTGGAATAAATGTCTGGAATAAGCGGCTCCTTGTCATATTGCCCATTAGGATGTGGTGAGCTTATATGTAAGGACTTCTCCTTGTCCTTGGTGGTCCATAAAATGAGTCCAAACCAAAGAGGAAGACCATGTTCTGATGTGAGGTCCCTGGGGAGAGGCTTCCCCTAGAAACTGTGAGGAGATAGGAACATGGTCCAATGACGAAATAAGGTCCTTCTAGGGTCTCGATAGATGGAGGCTCCTTCCGAACATGGGGAAAGGACGTTTCCCTCAGGAGTTACTTGTCATCTTGTGAGTGATTTTTGACAGTGGTTCCACCTAGTGGACTATAGCTCCATATAAAGCCCTGTCTGGTGGGTTTGGAGAGGCCCTGACAAGGGGGGCCAGGTCTGTTCTCCATCACCGTCTTGTCACAGCAGAAGTCTGGTTCTTTGTATCTATGGTGGGGCTCTCCCTGGAGGGAAATAGAGTAATAAGTCAGCTTAGCACTGATAAACACACTTCACCGTGTAATAATGATAGATAGGAGGGTAATAGCCACAGCGCTTTGTGTGGGGTCTGCAGGGGGTCCGCTGAGAGGTGTGAAGTCACAGCTGACAGTTACCACAATATGTTTAGCTTCAGAATTTCACAGAAGCCATCAAAAATTGTGTTGGTGGTTCACAGGCCACGTGTGGTTAGGGTGTGGGGGTTCTGCTAAATGCTGTCACTTAACCCTGTCATTGACATGGTGGCTACAGAACTGAAGGAGATCAACCAGATCTAGTAAATTAGCATTGAATGATTGTTCATGACTAGGGTTCATGGTTCAACAACATGGATTGCTCTACATCCCAGGGATGGTGTCCTAACATGGGCAGCTCTACTTCCTGCCCATAGGATGGTGTCCTGACATGGGAAGCTCTACTTCCTGCCCATAGGATGTTGTCATGACATGGGAAGCTCTACTTCCTGCCCCAGTGATGGTGATCTAACATGGGCAGCTCTACTTCCTGCCAAAGGGATGGTGTCCTAACATGGGCAGCTCTGCTTCCTGCCCCTAGGATGGTGTCCTGACATGGGCAGCTCTTCTTCCTCTCCCAACACCGGGTGGTGAGCTACACAAGAAGAGAGCTAGTGACATGGTGTATGCTCCTCCGCCACAGGTGAAACAGACAGGAGGGAGGAGCAGTGGACATGGAGTTGCTTCTCTTACCACAGGGTGAAACTAGACAGGAAGAGGAGGAGCTATGTGACATGGAGTCTGCTTCTCAAACACAGGGTGAGATGGACAGGGGGGAGCTAGTGACGGAGTGACTGCGTCTCTTACCACAGGGTGAGATGGACAGAGGGAGGAGCTACTGTGACATTGAGCCTGCTTCTCCCACCAAGGGTGAGCTTCCAGGAGGAGGAGGAGCTATGTGACATGGAGTCGGCTCCTCCCACCACAGGGTGATACAGACAGGAGGGAGGAGCTATGTGACATGGAGTCAGCTCCTCCACCACAGGGTAGCTAGACAGGAGGGATGAGCTATTGCATGGAGCTGCTTCCTAACCACAGGGTGAGATGGACAGGAGGGAGAGCTATTGAACAGGAGTCGCTCTCTTACCACAGTCGGAGATGGACAGAGGGAGGACTATTACATGGAGTCTGCTTCTCTTACAACAGGTGAGATGACGGAGGGAGGAGCTATAGGACATGTTGTCTGCTTCTGTTACCACAGGAGTGAACAGACAGAGGGAGGAGCTATGTGACATGGAGTGAGCCCCTCCCCCACAGGTGTGACTAGACAGGAGGGGGAGCTAGGGACAGGGTCTGCATTTTTACCACAGGGATGTAAGATGGACGGAGGGTGGAGTATTGACATAAGTATGGCATACATCTACCGAATCAGGATGAGATGGACAGTACGGGAGGAGCATAGTGACATTGAAGTCTGCTACTCCTCCCAGGGTTGAGCAGACAGGGGGAGGAGCAGGTGTGACTGACGTATGCTGTGTGTTTACCACAGGATGATGGATGGAGCAGAGGAGAGTATTGCATGTGAACATGAAGACATGCTTCCCCCACCACAAAGGTAGACATGAAGCGGAAGGTTATGTGAAATGAATGTACATGGCCCTTTCACCACAGGGTAGAACAGCAATAGGGGAGGGAGCATCTCATCCCCAAGTTCTGCTGACATACACGCCGAAAAGACCCTGACTTTTTCCTCCGGCTGTAATTGTCCCTCACGCTGGGAACAGGTCGGTGACAAGTGATGATCTGTGCTCGCTCTTTTCCTTTCACGAGGGGAACTCTCTGAGGTTGTCAGAGAAGTCATCATGCGTATAACAAAGATTCGGGGTCCCTTCAAGGCGTTATGTTGTCGTGGAATAAATGTAAAATCTAAGTCTTGTCTGGAATACAGCGGCTCTTGTCATATTGCCCATGAGATGTGGGTTAACTAATAAGATAGGACTTCTCACTTGCCTTGGTGGTCCATAAAGAGTCCAAACCAAGAGGAGACCATTGTTCTGATGTGAGGTCCCTGGGGAGAGGCTTCCCCTGGAAACTGGAGGATATAGGAACATGGCCCACGAGACAAAATAAGGTCCTTTCGGTCTAGATAGATGAGGTTCCTTCCAAACATGGGGAAGGACGTTTCCCTAACGGATTACTTGTCATCTTGTGAGTGATTTTTGCACAGTGGTTACACCTAGTGGGCTATAGCTCCATATAAAGCCTGTCTGTGGGTTTGAGAGGCACCTGACGGTGGGGCCAGGTCTGTTCTCCATCACCGTCTTGTCACCAGCACAGAAGTCTGGTTCTTGTATCTATGGTGGGCTTCTCCCTGGAGGGAATAGGTAATAAGTCCGCTTAGCACTGATAAACACACTTCACCGTGTTAATAATGAGTAGTGGGAGGGTAATAGCACAGCGCTTGTGTTGTGGGGGTCCGCGGTGGGTCCGGTGAGAGGTGTGAAGTCCACGCTTACCAGTATACACACAATATGTTTTAACTTCAGATTACAGACAGAAACCATCAAAACTGTCGTGTCGGTGGTTCACGAGCCACGTGTGGTTAGGGTGTGGGTTCTGCTAAATGCTGTCACTAACACCTGTCATTGACATGGTGGTACAGAAACTGAAGGAATCAACCAGATCTAGTAAATTAGCATGAATGATTGTTTCATGGACTAGGGTTCATGTTCAAAACATGGATTGCTCTACATCTGCCCAGTGATGGGACTAATGTCCTGACATGGGCAGCTCTACTTCCTGCCCCAGGGATGGTGTCCTAACATGGGCAGCTCTGCTTCCTGCCCCAGGGATGGTGTCCTGACATGGGAAGCTCTACTTTTTGCCCCTAGGATGGTGTCCTGACATGGGCAGCTCTACTTCCTGCCCCTAGGATGGTGCCCTGACATGGGCAGCTCTACTTCCTGCCCCAGGGATGGTGTCCTAACATGGGCAACTCTACTTTCTGCCACAGGGATGGTGTCCTCTCATGGGCAGCTCTACTTCATGCCCCTGGGATGGTGTCCCGACATGGGCAGCTCTACTTCCTGCCCCTGGGATGCGCTCTCGGTATGGGCAGTGACCCACAAATGCAAGTGAATATCAGCAGTGAGAAACTAAATACAGATCCCAGACAGAAACCAAGAGAGCATCAGGACCTGAGTACCATAGGATTTTGGGCGGGTTGATTTGCCTAGTTCAGCCTCTTCAGTACACTAGACCAATGGTATCCTGACATGGGCAGCCCTACTTCCTGCTCCTGTGTGGGTGTCCTGACAAGGGCAGTGACCCAAACATGCAAGTGATTGACAGCTGTGATCACCTTTCCATCTTCAGAAGAGACTGAAAACAGAGCCCAGCTAGAAACCCACATAGCATCAGGACCTGAATACCAGGGGCTCCTGGGGGGTTGATTTGCCCAGTTCAGCCTCTTCCATACACTAGACCACCAGCAATGCTCATAGTAAAAAGGCCTCATAAATATCTAATGAATCTAAAATCGAATGTGTTTGTGGTTTTCTTTCTCTGTTGCAAAGCTGGGTTAAAGGAGGATAAAGTATGTAAGATATCCATACCCATGCCCTAGACCACCAGGAACACTTTAACTAATGTTACCCTAAACCACCCTAGACTTCCTGGGACAATGACATAGCCTACACCACATGGGCTCATGACATGATTAACCTGTTACTGCCCTAGACCACCAGGGATACTTACATTTGCCTATTATTTTTCTATATGTGCCCCATGATGACATATTCTAAACCACATTGTCCGATGACATGAACCTATTACTGCCACTGACCACCAGGGATGCTGACTTCAATCTATAACTCCCCTAGATCACCAGTGATGCCAAAGTTAACCAATTACTCTTCAGGACCATCAATGATGATGATGTTAACCTGTTACTGTCCTGGACCACTACAGACGGTAAAATTGACCACTTACCACGCTAGACAACCAAATGTTACATTTAACCCCATTTCTGCCCTAGACCACCAGGGATACTAACAAATAACCAAATACTATTGTAGACCACCGCCGATATATACATTACCCTACTACTCCCCTAGGCCACCAGGTTCATGACTTTAATCCCTTACTACTTACTCATCATTAAATTAACCCCTTTGCTGCACCGATGCTCCTTTAAACCCTGAATATATATATATACTATACATAGTCTATGGAGAGGTCGCGTGTCCCAGGTCTGTTTACTGTACGTGTCATTGTGATGAAGAAAAGACGTCCGCCCTGTGCCGGGGCGGGTGCGGCGCCCCATGATGGATGTATAGATTCTGTCCTGTGTACATTAGCTGAGATGGGGAGATAATCCGAACTTCTGATGGGGACGGATTGAACTTACTTGTTTATTACTCAGGAACTCCTGCAGGAAAAACGCTCACTGCGTGGAGGGATCCGTGGAAGTAGAGAGCAAAATTAACCCCTAAGATGCAGAACAATACACCACAAATACACTAAAACATCACTTACCCACACTGATCATTAGGCAAAGTATTCACGAATACAATTCCAGAACTGCAGTGTAGACTGACACGGATTGTCTGTCTTATTGTCTGCTACATAGGATAAATAAAGGGTGTAACAGTAGATACAATAGAGATTTATTTGCCATTATGACCATGCAGTTACTGTTATCCATCCAGCATTGGTTCACGATGTGTAAGGTGTATATCTTTATAACGTACATTTCTGGTTGAAATGCTTTTTTTCCAGGGTCAAAGAAGTGTTTTTCTGTTCATCCCGAGCTCCCGGGTTCATGAACATAATTCCGGATTGACAGTCCCTAACTAACAATTGAATAATTAATATAAGTAAAGGGAACTTGTCATCAAATTTCACCACCAGCCCCCCCTCCGGTAGAGAATGAAATGATCTTTCTTGAATTTTAATGTGAAATTTCTCACTTTGCCCATAAAAAAATTCCCACGCAGACATGTGGAAATGAGCAGAGACGAGTCATATTTTAATTGAGATGAGTCAAGTTTAGAGGCTTTTCAGATGCCCCTATTTCCAGTTCTGTAGCACCTAGAAACCCACTACTGGTCTCATATTAAAGATAACAATTAGGTCTCTCAGATCACACCAGGCTTATATGTGGTATAGAAATGGAGATACAGGCAGTAAATAATAATAATAATAATTCCAAAACATACTGGTAGGTTGATTAGATTGTGAGCCCTATTGGGGACAGGGACCGATTTGGCAAACTCTGTGTAGCGCTGCATAATCTGTGTGCGCTATATAAATAAACGGATTATCATTATTATTATTATAATTCCTTTATTTATATAGCGCACACAGATCACGCAGTGCTACACCGAGCTTTCCAAATCAGTCAAAGACACAGGGGGAGATTCATTATGTCAGGTAGTTTTCTGGCTTCACTGGAATCTGAAATATGAGATTCTTATCTTTAATATGACACCAGCAGCATGTTTCTAGGTGATATAGGACCAAAGATAGCTTCTGAAGTGTCCCTTGATGCATCATAGATAAAATATGACTCTTCTCTGCTTATTTTCACATGTCTTTGGAGCAGATTGATTACACATTGAGTTATTTCTATGGGAGATAAGTGCCTGCTGATGCGAATCATTGGTAATTAATAGATAATTTAGTTATTTACTGTGGTGATAGATGTTACATTGCGTTATACGGGTAATCCAGGGGTAGTAATAGTAGTATATTGTGCGTTGTGAGTGGTTTTTCGTATCTTGTGACGCTTGAGACCTTTTCAGTGTTGGGGAATGTCAGGGGGGAGGAGGGTGACCCATGTCAGATAAAGGCGGGTGACTCACTACAAATCTGAGAGGGGGGAGGTTTCCATAGTTTCTTTAGAAAGTCTTTCATGACCAGGTTTACATATGAATACGTCTCCCCTTGGTGTCCTCGCTGCACTCATCCCTCCCCGCGCCCGTCCACATTCTCCCACACACAGTCTCTGAAATCTCCCTGTGTTCTGCTCTCCTCCATACACAGACCCTATCAGTGTGGGAAGGAGGGAACCGCGCCAAGTTCTCAGGAGGCACCAGGGGGCCGGAACCGCCTCGCAGCGTCTGGCAGGTGCAGGGCAGGTATACCTCCACAATGTCCTTCACCCCATTAAACTACCTCCTGGAAGGGGATGAAAAAAAAAATCTCCTCCAAAGTCATGTAAAAATGAGCAGAGACGAGTCATATTTTACCGAGATGAGTCAAGTTTAGTCGCTGCTACAGCCCTATCTCCTGTTCTATAGCACCTTGAAGCATAGTGTTATATTAAAGATCAGAATCTCATCTTTCAGATTACATCAGAATTGTGGTTGCTACACAATCAGAGCTGCAGCTACAGTTAAATAAAAAGGTGGGAATTGGATCTTTATGCGCAGCTCACATTCCCAATTGTATCTCCGGTTTTGTGGGTCACATAACTACAAGACTAGTGGGAACTGAAATATGAGATCATTAGCTTTAATGTAACAACAAAAGTTTCTAATACCTGCAGAACAGAAAAGAGGGGCTTCTGAAGTAACACTTCCCCTGCAGTCTCTAAACTTGACTCATCTCAGGTAAAATATGACTCTTCCCTAGTAGATCACACACGACTCATTGATACACATAGTGGTCACCTCTCACACCTACAGGTTACCTACCCCCTCCCCCTTCTCCCCCCTATATTAATAATTCCTAAAATATGACTCGTCTCTGGTCATCTTCATGTGACTGGAAGGTGAGACGGGTGAGATTTCTCATAAAAGAGGGAATACTAGAAAGGACATTTCATACTCGACCTCTGGGGGTTGGTAGTTTAATGATGTAAAATCTGGTCACTTTAAGATATAAAGAAGTCTTATTTGAGGCTACAATTACATATGCAGATTTCGGTCCATGCAAAAGAAACTGAAACTGATAATTAAAGTATTCTACATCGCCCTTCCTCTGTTTCCTAGCTGAAGGTTGGTAAGAAGAGGGAGAGAATCTTGTTAGCTGCAGGATCTGACTACACAGGTTTTGGTTGTAGTCTGTTACCATGGTGACACACTGGTGCGTATAGGAGCTGTAGTCACAAATGAAAAGAAGATTGTTGGTAAAGATTATTCCACTAATTTTTATATAGTTTTATATTTATTCATTTACACCTCTTATATAACATGTACATATTTTAGTTAGCAGCTCTCTGATTGGCTCCTGTGTGTGGCCCCTCCCCCTTCTGTGTCCTACATTGTAGCAGCGCATCCTTCTGAGCAGATTGTACATAGTGTCCTATCTGCAGGCAGCATGTTGAGGTTTTATACCTGTCCTTTGGATTATAGGTATGACCCGGAGAAAGACGAATGGCAGATTGTAGCTCCAATGAAGACCCGGCGGATCGGTGTAGGTGTAGCTGTACTCAACCGGCTGCTTTATGCAGTAGGCGGCTTTGATGGGACGAACAGACTGAACTCCGCAGAGTGTTATTATCCAGAGACTGATGAATGGAAGAGCATCGCATCCATGAATGTTGTGCGGAGCGGTGCCGGTGAGTACATGAGAGAGTGTCCACATATTTACTACTGAGTGCAGCTCTGGAGTATAATACAGGATGTAACTCAGGATCAGTACAGGATAAGTAATGTCATGTATGTACACAGTGACTGCACCAGCAGCAGAATAGTGAGTGCAGCTCTGGAGTATAATACAGGATGTAACTCAGGATCAGTACAGGATAAGTAATGTCATGTATGTACACAGTGACTGCACCAGCAGCAGAATAGTGAGTGCAGCTCTGGAGTATAATACAGGATGTAACTCAGGATCAGTACAGGATAAGTAATGTCATGTATGTACACAGTGACTGCACCACCAGCAGAATAGTGACTGCAGCTCTGGAGTATAATACAGGATCAGTGCTTTATATAATAAGTAATGTGTGTACTATAGCCCAGTTGTCCCCAACCTTCTTTTTCCCAGGGACCGGCTGTAAACATACATTTTCTCCAGGGACCGGTAGGTGGGGGGATGTGGTCTGGTGTCATAGGCAAAAATGTATGTTTGCATGCCCCACCATAACTCCCTGTATGCCAAGCTTATATTGTCCAATTGCCTGCAGAAGTACCTCCATATATATTGTGCCCTTTCCTGCATCATGCCTTCCTTCCATGTCCTATTACCATCAGCTATCCCCACCCTCAGCCTTCCCAGCTGAACCCTGTTAAAAAAAATACTCACCTTCTTCATTCCCCTGTAGCAGCCTTCTCCTCCTTCACTTCTCTTCTGCATTAATGCATGGTTCTATTGTCGGTAGACCCAATGTGATGACATCTTGATCCTCGCCATCAATAGAGCAGTGCATTAACATGGAAATTAAGTATAGGAAGAGAAGACTGCTGCAGGGGAATGGGGAAGGTGAGTATTGTTTTTGTTTGTTTTTACAGAGGTCAGCCACGGCCTTGAACTAGATGTTCCACGGCCCGGTCTTGGGCTGCGGACCGGTGGTTGGGGAACACTGCTATAGCCCATACACTGGACAGGACATTCTGTATATGTGTACACTGTATAGTATGTGTAATTTCACAATGTTTCCTTCCACACTCTTGCACACACATCTTAGAGTGTAATGTAACGATTTCACAAGTTTTTGAGGTTTCCTAGGAAGAACTATACGTTTTGATAGCTACGAGCATTTATGTACTAAGTGGGAGTTTTTTGTGTAGATTTCCATAGATTTTGTGTAGATTTTGTGTAATCTCCATAGATTTTGTGTAGATTTTGTGTAATCTCCATAGATTTCACCATATATTTGCAGGAGGATTAACAGATGAACACTACAACCTACAGTTCTATTCGGAATAGATCCCTTCTTCGGAAGATCCCTTCTTCTGTGTAACAGCTCAGCCCTATTCAAGGACTATAGGTTCTGAGATGCAATACCAGGATCAACCTGTGGCCAAAAGTGGCGCTATTTATGGATAGAAAAAAAAAATTCTTGTCTTGTAAATCCCCATCATGCTGATTAAAAGTTTCATTCTTTGCCTCAGAGGTGACACCGGACCCAACAAATCTTACCTCTGCTGTGATTTGAACTATTACACCCGTACAAATGTACATTATGTGGTGGCCAAAAAATGCTGAGGCTCGGTAACTTCTGTGTGTATTTCTTGTGTAATATTTGTAGATGTTGAAATCTTTGTGAAATGAAATTTTGGATGATATTGTGACGAAATGTGTTGGGGGAAATGGCTACGCATCCTGTAGCACCTGGAGCATGAAGGAGGAAGTCACAAAATATTGGGGGTCATTTATTTACCCGGTCCTGTCGCGATCCCACGGTGCGTTCTCCCAAGAGTCTTCCGGCGATTCACTAAGGTCGTGCACCCGATGTCCACCAGGTGTCGCTGCACCGAGGTCCGGCGGAGTTCACCTGGTTCTTCTCGGTGCATGTGACTGCTTGATTTTGCGGCACAAATCGTTTTTTAAATTCCGCTGTTTTTCTGAATCCGTCAGGTTTTCCGTCGGCATTGCCCCCGATTTCTGTTGCGTGAAATCCGATTGTGTGTGCCAAAATCCCGGCAGAATTCCATGCAAAGCGGAAAAAGTCGGGAAACCTGCCGAAAGTGCGACCGCTGAGCCCTTAGTAAATGACCCCCATTGTGTGCACGGCAAAAACTCATTGCATAGATTTAAGAAGATAAGATTAAGAAGCAGCTGCAGTGCAATCTAACAAATTATATGGAGCCTTATCAGTGCAAGCAAAACATTTAGGAGACTCTAGCTGCCCATGTGATGCTAAACTGAAGCATCATGAGACTGATAAAACACAGCACAGAAAAGGTTTAGGAGACTCTAGTGAGACCTGTGATGCTTATCTGTAGTATTATAAGAAGATAACAAACAGCACAGAGAAAGTGAAATCTAAAAGTTAATGATGGTGTCTGATGAGAGCAAGCAGAGATTTAAGAGACTTTAGCTACCCATGTGTTAATATGTTGAAGCATCATGGGATTGTTAATAAGCAGCACAGATAGGGAAATCTTACAAATAAGATGGTGTCTGACCAGAGCAAGCATAGATTTAAAAAAAAACTGTAGGTACCCATGTGATGCTGTGCTGATGCATCATGAGACTAGTAATATGGGAATGTGTTGATCGCATATTCTGAGTTGCTGAGTATTATCAGGATGGAAGAAACCAAGTATGGTGAATATTTTGGCCCCATCAGTTGTGGCGCTGGGCTGGGGCCACCTTCAGCTGGGCCAGAAGAATAGGGGATTATGTGACCTCTATACTGGTCACTGGTCTCAGTGGTCACAGGAGAATGTTGACGTAACTGTTGCAATTCAAATCTTCACTTTTAAGTGTCAAGTCCTGCTTTCTAGCAGGTGACTGCACCCCTAATACTGCTTCTATCATGTGGGTGCTGCCTGAGGCAAGGTGCTCAACTTGCCTCATGGCTGGTGCACCCCTGGATACAATAGTGTGGCTGTGTCCTGCTTGTCCTCAGGTGCCATCATGACTGTAATCCGCAGTAACAGAAACAATCTGAGATGTGCTCGGCCCCCCGCCCGTTTGACGCCAGCCACCTAAGAAACATTAATTATGCGGAGAGCCCTGGGAATGATGGTAGACCCAACAATAGACATTTGTCATTAATTGTTCATCTATTGAGGTCACAGTGATTAGACGACCATCGGAGGGTGGAACCCAAATTTTCTACATCACTTGGGTTTTTCATGCAGATCAGGAGGACTCAATGTAGACATCTTGCCCCGATGTCTTGTCAGCTGGTAGAGCGGAAGGGGTTAAGACATTCCTGAGTTGGGGGCAGTCACAGACCCATTCATTGCTATGAATGAGGGCTCCAAATTCCTGCACTGACAGAGATTTCCCACAGGCAATGACCGCTCAAGGGTCTGTTCCGGGATGGAATGATTCCGATTCTACGTGCCGGGAGAATTTCTGATTGTTAGCTCTTGTGAACAGAGCCCCCATTCTCTTCACGATGCTCAGGCAGGGATCACCCATAAAAAATATTTTGTTTTCAGTTTTTGGATGAGACGATCGGAGATCTTTGGATTGGGTCTTCCATGTTTTGATGAACAAACAAAACCCAACAATGTTCTCTTCTTGCAGCATCAGATGTTAAAGGGGTTGTCTCGTTCAATTTAAAAAAATAAAAGGGACAGCACATGTCTGAATTATTTTATCATATCCCTATACCCCTTATATTTATACATTCAACTTAATCCGATACATAGCTGCCCATGTGATGCTATGCTGATAAACAGCACAAAGTGAAATCTAACAAACACTGTAACATGGTGTCTGTTCAGAACAGGTAGAGATTGAGGAAAAGAGAAAGATTTCCAGCTTGTGAAGGTCCAACAGAATTTAGGCTTTATTTAGAAATCTTTAAAACATGAGTTACAAGCATGATCGTCTACGTGTTTCTGGCATTATTAGGATACTCTAGCTGCCCATGTGATGTTGTGCTGTATTAGCATGGGAATGCTAACAAAGAGAAGAGAGATAGTGAAATATAACAGTTAAGATAGTGGCTGATATGAGCAAGAAAAAACATTTGAGTCTCTAGCTGCCCATGTGATGTTGTGCTGAAGTAGCATGGAATTGATAACAAAGAGAACCGAGGTAGTGAAATATAACAGTTAAGATGGTGGCTGATATGAGCAAGAAAAAACATTTGAGTCTCTAGCTGCCCATGTGATACTGTGCTGATGCATAAACAGCACATAAAGTGAAATCTAACAAATAAGATGGTATCTGATCAGAGCAGGCAGTAATTTAAGAGACTCCAGCTACCCATGTGATTTTATGTCGAGGCATCATGGGATTGTTAAAAATGGCACAGAAAGTGTAATATAACAGTTAAGATGTTGTCTGATATAAGCAGGCACAACAATTTGAGACTCTAGCTACCCATGTGATGCTGTGCTGAAACATCATGGGATTAATAATAAACAGCAAGAAAGTGAAATATAACAGAGCAGAGTTTTAGGAGACTCTAGCTACTTATGTGGTGCTGTGCTGATGCATCATGGGACTAATAACAAACAGCACAGAGAAGGTGAAATCTAATAGCCATTATGATGTACGATCAGAGCAGGAGACTGTAATGCATTGAATGAGTATTTCTCACGAAAGTCCTTGACAAACATATACCACGCTCATGCAAATCAGTCATGAAACGGGTCCAATTTCACAGCTGATTAGTGCGGTGGTGTAATACATTGTTGACTACTAACGAGTGTGAATTATCCTCTATAAGTGCACACGTGTTTGCACTCATGCGTGTCCATGTAGGAAGGTGTCACGGGCTGAACAGCTGTTTCTTGTAATAGAGAAGAAATTTTCAAGTAGATCCCTACTCATCCCTCTTCTCCGTCAGACACAGAAGTTATGTACTTCCCAGAATCCTCTAGTACAAGCGTCAGCTCATGTGTCTCATCAGAGGTGATGATAACCCCCTGACCCGTGCTGCCGCCTGTCTGACCTCCGCTCATAACAATTGACCTTGATAATTGGATTAGCAGCTACAGACAACCAGCCCAGGCCACATGAAAGGATTGGGGCTGCTGCCCGTGACACCGGAACCTGGGAGGTCCAAAAAACACATGTCATAGATGATAAGAAGTGACCACGAAAATCACAGACTCACAGAATCTACATAAGTTGTGGTGGTCCAGGACAGCAATGACCCAGCAGGCATAGAGTGTAGAAAGGGGGGGCAGAAAGGGCACACTGTAGTCAATAGGGATACTCATGACAATTTTGACACAATATGGAGGTATTATTTATGCAGTATACTGTACATGTGGTAGTATTATTAATGAATTGTAATCACTATGTGGTAGTATTATTAATGGACTGTATGGAACGGTGTGGTAGTATTATTTATGAAATGTATGGTACTGTTTATTAGTATTACTAAGGGACTTTATGTGGTAGTATTATTTATGGACAGTTTGGAATTGTGTGGTAGTATTATTTATGGACAGTATGGAATTGTGTGGTAGTATTATTTATGAAATATATGGCACTGTGTGGTAGTATTATTTATGGACAGTATGGAATTGTGTGGTAGTATTATTTATGAAATATATGGCACTGTGTGGTAGTATTATTTACTGAACTGTTTGGTAGTATGTGGTAGCATTATTTACTGAATGTATGGAACTGCGTGGGTGTATTATTTACTGAATGTATGGAACTGCGTGGTAGTATTATTTACTGAATGTATGGAACTGCGTGGTTGTATTATTTACTGAATGTATGGAACTGCGTGGTTGTATTATTTACTGAATGTATGGAACTGCGTGGCAGTATTATTCACTGAAATGCGTGGTAGTATTATTTACTGAATGTATAAAATTATGTGGTGGTATTATTTATTGAACTGTTTGGTAGTATGTGGTATTATTATTTACTGAATGTGCTGTCAGAGTGGTTGATTCAAAATCCAGTGTTCTGAATGCAGCTCTGGATGTGACTAGAGTACATAGCTCATAATATGATGAAATACAGAACATGATGTGACATGGTAGGACATGGAAGGGGTTTAATGTAAACGGGAAGGGGAAAGCGTGTAACATGCATCAGAGGGAGCGTGAGTGGCCCGGGGTGAGCTGCAGATGAATGTGGTTTAACCGGATTCTGAGTGTAAATCCTGACTTCGGGCGCCATTTATTGAGAACACCTGGAAAGGGACAATATTACACACCACGGGGGAAAGTCATGATACAGGACATATAATACACATTAGGTATATCATACACGGAGGTGGTAGGATCCAGTCCAGGGCTGAGGAGCTTGCACTTTAGCATCCACCACCAAAAATCCACATGGCACTTGCCCTGTATCTAAATTCTGGGGCCAAAATATAGTGCCCATCCTAGTTCTCAGCACCCACGCACCTGACTAGTACCTACACCCCTAAACTCTTATGGCTGGGTTCACTTTAAAATTATTTGTACGTTACATTGGGAAATCACTTAAACAGCATTTGCAATGAGAAGTTAGAGGAAATTTAAAGGAACACTCCATGCTATAGTATACTAAATAGCTATGGAAACCTCAGAATAGCATATGGTGTGGTGGCCGTCTTGTACAGTTCTATGATATATGATGTGTCCACCCTTCAGCTATCCGGTGGTAATCCCAGGCTGCGATTTACTGTTCAGAGAGGGTGTTTGTACATGTATTGCATTCTGTTACAAAATGGCTAACCGGTTTTGTTTATTTTAAATGTAAATATTATAATAACCTGCACAGAGCTTTCCAAATCAGTCCCTGTCCCCAATGGGTCTCACAATCTAATCAACCTACCGGTATTTTCTTGAGTTTACTATCCTCATATCAAAGCCCAATGGAAACGGTATATTATACCTCAGAATATCATATGGCTATCTTGTATAGTTATATAAAACTTGACGTGTCCACCCTACAGCTATATTATGGCTCATGGAAACCATCTTTTATATCTCAGAATATCATACGGTGTGGGCGGCCTCTGTATAGTTATATAATACTTGACGGTCCCCCTGTTTGTCATATTACAGTCTCATGGAAAACACTTTTAACCTCATAATCGCATTGGTGTGCAGCCATCTTGTATAGTTATATGATACTTGACTGTCCACCGAAAGGTGTGCCTATTACGCTCATGGAACCATCTTTTATACCTCAGAATATCATACGGTGTTCAGCCATCTTTGTATAGTTATATGATACTTGACGTGTCCACCCCACTTGCATATAAAAGCTCATGGAAACCATCTCTTATACCTCAAAATATCATATGGTGTGGCAGCCATCTTGTACAGTTTATGAAATCTTGACGTGTCCCACCCACTTGTCCTATTACAGCTCATGAAAACCATCTTTTATACCTCAGAATATCATAACGGTGTGCAGCCATCTTGTAAAGTTATATGATACTTACGTGTAACCAAAAAGGTGGATATTACAGCTCATGGAAACCATCTTTATACTCTCAGAATATCATTGGTGGGGGGGCCATATTGTAATAGTTTTATATATACTGAACGTGTCCACCCTCTGTCTATTCAGCTCATGGAAACCATCTTTTATCCTCAGAATATCATATAGTGTGGCGGCCATCTTGTATAGTTATATAATACTTGACGTGTCCCCCCTACTTGTCAATATTCGCTCGAAACCATCTTTTATACCTCAATATCATATGGTTTGGCAGCATCTTGTAAGTTATATGAGACTTGACGTGTCCACCGGAAAGGGATATTACAGCTCATGAAACCTATCTTTATACCTCAGAATATATATGGTGTGGCGCCATCTTGTATAGTTATATGATACTTAGTGTCTTCCACCCTACAGGTGACATCACGGCTGTGGAAACTATATTTCTATACCTCAGAATATCATATGGTGTGGCAGCCATCTTGTATAGTTATATAATACTTGACGTGTCCACCCTACTTGTCATATTACAGCTCATGGAAACCATCTTTTATACCTCAGAATATCATATGGTGTGGGGGCCATCTTGTTCAGTTACATGACGTGTATAATGTAATTGAATCTATGGCCACGAGCAGCGTTTATCTACAAGATTAATAGGATTCCTTCGGGATGAAATCGGCACGCCGTTCAGGTTTCGGCTGCAGATGTCAGCTATGTACATATCCTTATGTTTGCAACCTGTTGAATGAGCGGATTACAAGCTTCATTATCTGTCATGACATAATACATACAGCTCGTAGGTGAAGAATATCCAAGACGATACATTATACTGTTTATTACGGGTCTCCATCCCTGTTAACTACAGAGCCCATCGCAAAATACCGCACCCTACAGCTGTTCTGCAACGTGTGCCCCTCACAATAGGAATCTAGACACCACTTCATCTCCTTAGCATGATATAATATCTGTTTTCTGACAGGAGCCCGATCTTGGCCGTGTTACACAGGCGGGCAGGCCTTGTTACAGTGGTATCGCGCATCTTCGTGAAACAGTCCTCTGACTGTTTGACAGATTGCGATATTGGGCTCCAGTCTGGATTTGTTAGAAGAGTTCCAGATCTTTTCTTATTCCGTGATCAGAAATTTTTGTTCAAAATCATATAATTCCTTTAAAGGGTTTTTCGCTGAGGGCCATTTTTTCATTCCTGATGATAGTAACAAAAGTGTGGGTTGCACGGCTATAACGAAAAATTGATGGCAGCTCATGGATACAACAGAACTGATATAAACAATGCTAATATATAAAATAGTGCACACAAAAATGGCCTCCAAACCACTAAGTGCTTAAGTTAAACAAACTTCAAACAGTGTGTAAATTTGGTAGGCTTCATTTTCCCCGCAGTTGTCACCTCTGCAGTTCTGCCTACAACTATACAGTCCTTCCAAAGTTAGTGGTGAAGACCGCTGCTGTGACTCACTGCTCCCCCTCTCCTCTCATGACTACTATTCCATCTGAAACCTCAGTGAAAATTTTGCACAGAATTAGGCCCTCCATTCACACACATGTATGGGGGACATATATACGGCCGACGTATATATACGGCACGTCGGTACCCTCCCGTCCGTAGCCGGTCGGCTCCTCCCACCACAGGGTGATACAGACAGGAGGGAGGAGCTATGTGACATGGAGTCGGCTCCTCCCACCACAGGGTGAGCTAGACAGGAGGGATGAGCTATGTGACATGGAGTCTGCTTCTCTAACCACAGGGTGAGATGGACAGGAGGGAGGAGCTATGTGACATGGAGTCTGCTTCTCTTACCACAGGCTGAGATGGACTAGAGGGAGGAGCTATGTGACATGGAGTCTGCTTCTCTTACCACAGGCTGAGATGGACAGGAGGGAGGAGCTATATGACATGGTGTCTGCTTCTGTTACCACAGGGTGATACAGACAGAAGGGAGGAGCTATGTGACATGGAGTCTGCATTTTTTACCACAGGATGAGATGGACAGGAGGGTGGAGCTATGTGACATGAAGTATGCTACTCCTACCACAGGATGAAGCAGACATGGGGGAGGAGCTATGTGATATAAAGACTTCTTTCCCCACCACAAGGTGAGACATACAGCAGGGAGGAGTTATGTGAAATGAAGTCTGCCGTTCTCACCACAGGGTGAAACAGACAATAGGGAGGAGCTATGCATCACGGGCAGATTCATTTCACAAATCCTCCTGCTGTATGTCTACCTTGTGGTGGGGGAAGCATGTCTTCATGTCACATCATACCTCACCTGACTCCTATCATCTATCCTGTGGTAAACACAAGCATATCTCATGTCACACGCTCCTCCCCCTGTCTGCTCAACGACCTGGAGGAGTAGCAATACTTCAATGTCCAGCTCCTCCCGTCTGTCCATCTCATCCTGATTGGATAGCCATACTTCATTGTCACATACTCCCCCCCGTCCATTTACATATCCCTGTGGTAAAAATGCAGACTCCTGTCCCGAGCTCCCTCCTCCTGTCTAGTCAACCTGGGGGGAGGGGCACACTCCATGTCAATAGCTCCTCCCTCGTCGTTCACTCTGTGGTAACAGAAGCAGACAACAGTCCGTATAGCTCCTCCCTCCGCATCTCACCTGTGTTGTAAGAGAAGCAGCACTCCATGGATATTATAGTCTCCCTCTGGTCCATCCAGACTGTGGTAAGGAAGCGACTCCCCTGTCACTAGCTCTCCCTCCTGTAATCTCACCCTGTTGTTAGGAAGCAGACTCCAGACAGAGCTCATCCCTCCTGTTAGCTACCCCTGTTGGTGGGAGGGAGCGGCTCCTGTCACATAGCTCCTCCCTCCTGTCTGTATCACCCTGTGGTGGAGGATGCCGATCCATGTCAATCAGTAACTCTCCTCCTGGGAAGCTCACCCTTTGGTGGGAGAACAGGCTCATGTACACTTAGCTCCTACCTCTGTCCATCTCACCCTGTGGTAAGAGAGCATCAACTCCGTCACATAGCTCCCCCCTGTCCATCTCACTGTGTTTGAGGAAGCAGACTCCATGTCACATAGCTCCTCCCTCCTGTCTAGTTCACCCTGTGGTAAGAGAAGCAGACTCCATGTCACATAGCTCCTCCCTCCTGTCTGTATCACCCTGTGGCGGGAGGAGCAGACACCATGTCACATAGCTCCTCCTTCTTGTGTAGCTCACCCGTTGTAGGAGAGCGAAGCTCCAGTGCTAATGCTCCTCCTCTAGTACATTCACCTGTGGTAAGAGAAGAGATCCAGTCCAATACTCTCCCCATGCCCTCACTTGGTTTCAAGAGTCAACTCCATAGCCCTCCTCTGTCAGGTTCACCGTGTGGGTAGGATGCCGATCCTATGTACCACCTAGCTCTACTCCATCCTGTCGTATCACCCTGTGGTAAGAGAAAGCCGACTTCCAGATGTAACATAGCTCCTCTCCTTCGTCGCTACTCGCTGTGGAGGGAGGGCAGACTGCCCATGTACATCTTCCCCTCTGTATCTCCACCCTGTGGTAGAGGAGCAAGAGCTCCTGCCAATAGCTGACCTCTGTCTCACTCCCACATGTGGTAGGAGAGGAGAACCCATGTACATGCTCCTCCTCACTGATTCTCACCTGTGAGAGAGAAGCATACTCAGTCACATAGTCCTCCTGTCTCTACTGATTTGGGCTATCCAATAGTCATCCTCTGCCATCTCACCTGTGGTGAAGAGAAGCAAACTTCATGCAATAGTCTCCTCCCTTGGTACCATTCTACTGTGGGGGAGGAGCAGACTCCATGTCACTAGCTACTCTCCCTCCGTCCATCTCCCTGGGTGTGGTGAGCAAGGCAATCATGCACATAGCTCCTCCCTCTGTCCATTCTCACCCTGTGGTAAGAGAAGCATACATCCAATGTCACAGAGCTCCTCCCTCTGTCCATCTCACCCTTGGGGGAGAGAGCAGAGCTCATGTCAAATAGCTCCTCCTCCTGTCCATCTCACCTTTGGTACGAGGAGCTACTTCTATGTCACAATGAGCTCCTCCCTCCGTCTGTATCACCCTGTGGTGGGAGGAGCAGACTCCCTGCAATAGTTCCTCCTCCTCGTCCATCTCACCCTTTGTAGAGAAGCCGCTTCATGTCACATCGCTCCTCGCTCATGTCCACTCACCCTGTGGTAGAGACGCAGACTACATTCACACTTGAGTTTACTATCCTCATATCAAGGCCCAATGGAAACGGTATATTATACCTCAGAATATCATATGGCTATCTTGTATAGTTAGATGATACTTGACGTGTCCACCCTACAGGCTATATTATGGCTCATGGAAACCATCTTTTATACCTCAGAATATCATATGGTGTGGCGGCCATCTTGTATAGTTATATATACTTGACGGTCCACCCTGTTTGTCATATTACAGTCTCATGGAAACACACTTTTATACCTCATAATCATATGGTGTGGCAGCCATCTTGTATAGTTATATGATACTTGACTTGTCCACCGTAAAGGTGTCTATTACAGCTCATGGAAACCATCTTTTTATACCTCAGAATATCATACGGTGTCAGCCATCTTTGTATAGTTATATGATGACTTGACGTGTCCACCCCACTTGCATATACAAGCTCATGGAAACCATCTTTATACCTCAAAATATCATATGGTGTGGCAGCCATCTTGTACAGTTATATGAACTTGACGTGTCCACCCTACTTGTCCTATTACAGCTCATGAAAACCATCTTTTATACCTCGAATATCATACGGTGTGGCAGCCATCTTGTAAAGTTATATGATACTTACGTGTCACCATAAAAGGTGATATTACAGCTCATGGAAACCATCTTTATACTCTCAGAATATCATTGGTGTGGGGGGCCAATTGGTAATAGTTATATATACTGACGTGTCCACCACTTGTCATATACAGCTCATGGAAACCATCTTTTATACTCAGAATATCATTATGGTGTGGCAGCCATCTTGTATAGTTATATAATACTTGACGTGTCCCCCCTACTTGTCAATATTACCGCTCATGGAAACCATCTTTTATACCTCAGAAATATCATATGGTTGTGGCAGCATCTTGTATAGTTATATGAACTTGACGTGTCCACCGAAAGGTGATATTACAGCTCATGAAACCATCTTTTACCTCAGAATATATATGGGTGGCGGCCATCTTGTATAGTTATATGATACTTAGTGTCTCCACCCTACAGGGTGACATCACGGCTGATGGAAACTATATTTCTATACCTCAGAATATCATATGGTGGGCAGCATCTTGTATAGTTTATGATCTTTGATGTGTCCCACCCTACTTGTCATATTACAGCTCATGGAAACCATCTTTTATACCTCAGAATATATATGGTGTGGGGCCATCTTGTTCAGTTACATGACGTTATAATGTACATTGATCTATGGCCACGAGCAGCGTTTATCTACAAGATAATAGGATTCCTTCGGGGATGAAATACGCACCGCCGTTCAGGTTTCGGCTGCAGAATGTCAGCTATGTAATATCCTTATGTTGCAACTGTTGAAGGAGACGGATTACAAGCTTCATTATCTGTAGACATATACATACAGCTCGTAGGTGAAGAATATCCAAGACGATACATTATACTGTTATTACGGGTCTCCATCCCTGTTACTACAGAGCCCATCGCAAAATACCGCACCCTACAGCTGTTCTGCAACGTGTGCCCCTCACAATAGGAATCTAGACACCACTTCATCTCCTTAGCATGATATAATATCTGTTGCTGACAGACCCGATCTTGGCCGTGTGTGACACAGCGGCAGGCCTTGTTACAGTGTATCGGCGCATCTTCTTGAAACAGTCTCTGACTGTTTGACAGATTGCAGATATTGGGCTCCAGTCTGGAATTTGTTAGAAAGTTCCAGATCTTTTCTTATTCCGTGATCAGAATTTTTGTTCAAAATCATATAATTCCTTTAAGGGTTTTTCCGGGCTGAGGGCCATTTTTTCATCCTGATGATAGTGAAAACAAGTGTGGGTTGCACGGCTATAACGAAAAATTGATGCAGCTCATGGATACAACAGAACTGATATAAACAATGCTAATATATAAATAGTGCACACAAAAATGGCCTCACAAACCACTTAAGTGCTTAGTTAAACAAACTTCAAACAGTGTGTAAATTTGTAGGCTTCATTTTCCCGACAGTTGTCACCTCTGCAGTTTCTGCCTACAACTATAACAGTCCTTCCAAAGTTAGTGGTGAAGACCGCTGCTGTGACTCGACTGCTCCCCCTCTCCTCTCAATGACTACTATTGCCATCTGAAACCTCAGTGAAAATTTTGCACAGAATTAGGCTCCATTCACACACATGTATGGGGGACATATAGTACGGCCGACGTATATATACCGGCACGTGCGGGTACCCTCACTCTCCGTAGCCGGAGGTGATATTACAGCTCATGGAAACCATCTTTTATACCTCAGAATATCATACGGTGTGGCAGCCATCTTGTATAGTTATATGATACTTGACGTGTCCACCCCACTTGTCATATTACAGCTCATGGAAACCATCTTTTATACCTCAAAATATCATATGGTGTGGCAGCCATCTTGTACAGTTATATGATACTTGACGTGTCCACCCTACTTGTCATATTACAGCTCATGGAAACCATCTTTTATACCTCAGAATATCATACGGTGTGGCAGCCATCTTGTA
>CM033644.1:6673271-6833956 GCA_019512145.1 Engystomops pustulosus
AAAATATCATATGGTGTGGCAGCCATCTTGTATAGTTATATGATACTTGACGTGTCCAGCGTAAAGGTGGTATTACAGCTCATGGAAACCATCTTTTATACCTCAGAATATAATATGGTGTGGCGGCCATCTTGTATAGTTATATGATACTTGATGTCTCCCCCCTACAGGTGACATCACGGCTCATGGAAACTATATTTTTAAACCTCAGAATATCATATGGTGTGGCGGCCATCTTGTATAGTTTATATGATACTTGATGTGTCCACCCCTACTGTCATATTACAGCTATGGAAACCATCTTTTATACCTCAGAATATCATATGGTGTGGGGGCCATCTTTTTCAGTACATGACTGTATAATGTACATGATCTATGGCCACGAGCAGCGTTTATCTACAAGAGAATAGGATTTCCTTCGGGGATGAAATACTGCACCGCCGTTCAGGTTTCGGCTGCAGAATGTCAGCTATGTAATATCCTTATGTTGCAACTGTTGAAGGACGGATTACAAGCTTCATTATCTGTATGACATATTACATACAGCTCGTAGGTGGAAGAAATCCGAGGACAGATACATACTGTTATTACGGGTCTCCATCACCTGTTACTACAGAGCCCATCGCAAAATACCGCACCCTACACTGCTGTTCTGCAACGTGTGCCCCTCACAATAGTGAATCTAGACCACTCAATCTCCTAGCATTGATATAATATCTGTTGCTGACATGACCGATCTTGGCCGTGGTGACACAGCGCTGCAGGCCTTGTTACAGTGTATCGGCGCATCTTCTTGAAACAGTCTCTGACTGTTTGACAGATTGCAGAGATTGGGCTCCAGTCTGGAATTTGTTAGAAAGTTCCAGATCTTTTCTTATTCCGTGATCAGAATTTTTGTTAACAAAATCATATAATTCCTTAGGGGTTTTCCGGGTCGAGGGCCATTTTTCATCCTGAGGATAGAACAACAAGTGTGGGATGGGCACGGCTAATACACGAAAAATTGGGATGCAGCTCATGGATACAACAGAACTGTATAACAATGCAATAAAATAGTGCACAAAAAATGGCCTCACAAACACTTAAGTTGCTTAGTTAAACCAAACTTCAAAACATGTGTGTAAATTTGTAGGCTTATTTTCCACAGTGTGTCACCTCTGCAGTTTCTGCTACAACTATAACATTCTCCTCAAAGTTGTGAGTGAAGACCTGCTGCTAATGTGAGTGTGGGACTCTGCTCCCCCTCTCCTCTCAATAGACTACTATGCAATCTGAACCTCAGTGAAAATTTGCACAGAATAGGCTACATTCACACACATGTATGGGGGACATATATCTAACGGCAGCCGAGGACGTATGATCATCACCGGCACGTGCGGGGTACCGTCACCCGTTCGTACCGTGAGAAAGATATGACTGTCGATCTTCGATGGAAATAGGGCCCTGTGCGCCATATATTACCATGGAGAGGGGGCGACGTGCTACGGTATGGACGGCACGCGCTGTGTGAATGTAGCTTTAAGCAGAGAGAAGCTTAGATCTTTTTGCACAAACCTTTTCAAATAACAGAAAAATCTGATTGTGGTATGAACATAATACTCCAAACAAACCCAAAACAAAACACAAAAAGAGAGAATACAACAAAAAAAATTTAATATTCAAGAGTGTTGATCCTGGATGAAAAAGGGGGCTCCACTATTATGTTACATAAGAGATAGAACAAAATTTACAAGCATATGCTACTTTTACAAAAAAAAAAACACAGCACCACACCTGTCCACAGGCTGTGTGCGGTACTCGCAAGTCATCACAATCACATCAATGAGGCAGAGCTACAATACAAGTGTGATGCTTGCTTCTGACATACAGCTTTTCATCTACAACCGCCTAAAGACGACTAATGAGGTTTAAGTATCTATTAAAGGGAAAGTTTTACAAAAAAAAAGAAGTAGCGCCACATTATCTATGGCCGAGCTGGTATTACCCACTCATGAGACAAGAGTTGACTTATGATACCAGACACAGGCCATTCACAGGTGGAGCTGGATGGAGGACGGGCCAGTTTTTGTCACATGACCACCGGCTATAGACATTAATGAAGTGAACGTAACTCTATAATTACAAGGGCGACAAATCTTCTGAACCCCGGTCCCCCCCTCCCTCCCAAGATCAGAGGAGCACCCTTAAGAAGGTTGTTCCCTATTGGTGTTCACCTACACCCTCTTTAAAGGAAAATGTTAATTTTCTGTTGATAATTCCTTGTTAACTGTGTTTTCGCCTCATTTGTCCCCTCGGGGGAACCAAACATCAGCAAGATAATAGTGTGTTTCTCAGCTCAGGCGGCTTTTGTTTAATGGTATTTGTGATTTAAGGAGCTGCATTATTGGGCAGGGCGTGTGCGATTTTCAGTCTTAAGTTAAGAATTAGGACACTTAACCCACACTGACCCACAGGGGGTGTATGATTCCCAGCAGGAATGCTGGATATGCACAGGCATTCTAGAGTGGCTCTGTGGGAACGCCATTTTGCATAACATTAATAAGGAAATTACCTGGTTACTGGTTTGAAAACAGGGAGTGTTGCATGGGGGCGTCCATGATTGCTTCAACGTTATATCACAGATTGCATTGCTTTCTCTGTCAGGGAACACCAAACTTTCAGAAACAGTGAAAGTTCTGTAAGGGGCATTGGCATGGAAGTATTTCTTTAAAGTGGACTTCACTTTAACTTACTTAATAGGGACTCCTTAAAAGGAGAAGTCACAGAGCCCATCCATTTCATTACAAAGAGAGACTGCAACATGCAAGAACTTGGGGTAGCAAAGGCTGAAATTGACCCATTTGTGATACCTTTTGCTTTTTATTCTTCCGAAATTTACAAAATGACAAAAATAGACTGCTAAGGTCTCAGCTGTTCGGTGTACACGCCCCCCTGGTATAAATTTTGTAATTGTGGAGCAATTCCGTATATTTTCTTACAACAGCTTTACCTTTTATCCCTTCTGTGGTCATGTTTGTTACAATCTTTTATTAAAGGGCTATACAGCGTAAAACAGGCTGACATTATAAATAGTATCTGTGTGTAGATGGAATGGCTGGAAAGTGGGGAGAGTGTCATAAAATGTGATCGCATCTCAGGCCGCGGTCACACGTACCGCTAGGCTTCCGTTCATACGCGACGCTAGCGCACAGGGGGAGGTCCTCGGCCCAATTGCAATTCGTTTCCAGAAAAAACGCATGCGATCAAGTTAACGTTCGGGCCGAGGACCTCCCCCTGTGTGCTAGCGTCGCGTTATGACAGACGCCTAGCGGTAGCGTGACCGCGGGCCCTCAGATTCCTAAAAGTTCAGCTGTTCGCTTAAAAACTTCTTCAGTTTACTATAGCACTTTTTGTTATGTAGGAGCTGCCAGTTTTTTATGGCTTACATCACCGTGTGGAAGGTCCTGGGAGGCTGTAGTGAAGCTCCTCTATGAGAACTTGACTTATAAGTTGTAAAGTGCAAATGTTAGGCAAGACTAAACTTGACTCTCAGCTGTGCATGGATAGGATGCTCATAAGTTGTTACAAAGTTGACATTGTAAAAAAAATTGGAGCATCCCATAGTAAATCTGATTTCTTTATGTGTAGCCATATGCCAAAAAAACTTCTCCAGCATACTAATTCTAAGAAGGAAAAGGTGACCTTGATGGGGGAGCTTCTAGGTTCACTGTATGGAAAGTCCTTGTTTCCATTAGAATTTATGTTATAATCATCCCTACTCTGTTTTACGGAGCAAAACTAACCTTGACCATTATTTTCTGTGTGATGGTCACATAGTTAGGTATAGTGTTTTGGGTTTTTTTGGAGAATAAGTGGAGGAGCTGCTTGGTTCTAAATCACTGTGTGGAAGATCCTGGGTGGGCTGTAGTGAAGAATCTCTCATTAGAATTTATGTATAATCATTGCCAATCTGTTTTTAAGGGCAAATATTAGGCAAGACTAAACATTGACTTCTTGCCGCTGGATGTATAGGATGGTCATGTAGTTCAGCAAAAGCTGGAATATTGTAGAAATTCAAGACTCTCACAGACCTTCCACTTCCTAGGCTTTTTCTTCACTAGCCTACTAACGCAAAAGGAAAAAGTGACCCTGTTGGAGCTGCTAGATCCTCTGTGGTTCCAGCATAATTCTGTGGTATGGTCTTGGGGCTGTGGATGCTTCTCCTATAAGAAGTTATGTTAAATTATTTCTATTGTCTTATTTTACACAGGACAACAGTGTAGACTTTGATCTCCAGTTTCTGCCTTTAGATGCAACATACCTGCGGAAGGTCCTTTGAAAGGGCTGTAGTGAAAATTTTCTTATTAGAACTCGTAGAAGAATCATAGCCAAAGTGCAGAAAGAAATTATGCAAACTAAACACTGACCTTGTTTATTCAGGTTCCATTCAAGAATGCTCATATTCTTGCTCATACCCCTTTATGATGACATCACAGACCCATAGAAGACATGGGGCAGATTTACTTACACGTGGTCCATTCGCGATCACAGCGCGTTCTCTGCGGTGGATTCGGGTCCGGCGGGATTCACTAAGGCAGTTCCTCCGACGGTACCACCAGGTGGTGCGCTGTGCTGAAGTTCCCCGAGGCCCACCGCAATGCACTGATCAGTTCACCGGCCTATTCTTGTGAAAGGTAAGCGCGAGTCCCCAACACTTTTTTTTTAATGCGGCGGTTTTTCCGAATCCATCGGCCACGCCCCTCGATTTCCGTCGCGTGCATGCCAGCGCCGTCGTGTTGCCAACTCCGATCGCGTGCGGCAAAAAATCCCGGGCACTTCAGGGAAATCGGCGCAAATCGCAAATATTTCGGGGAAAACGTCTGAAAACGCGAATCGGGCCCTTCGTAAATGACCCCCATTGTTGTTCTCAAAGTTTTAAAACCTAAAGAGAGAGCTCCCACCCAGAATCAGAATACATTGAGACCATGTTCTATCAGGTCTTCCCGTAATACTGCATTATCCTGTAGTGGTCGCTGCAAAGGAAAAGATCAGGTAAGAGACAACTAAGAGACTACAGGAAAGGGGGGAGCACTTCCTTATATAATATACAAAATAGTTTGTGGTCGATTATTATTTCATTGACCCTAATTTTGAACTTTTTATCTTCCAGATCTCCAAATCCCCGTTTACTTCATAAAAGTCATGTGGGATTATAAGTTATAGAAATTCTGACATCTTTCTCTACCACTAGAGGGAACTACGGGGCTCATTTACTAGGGTCCGAATCGGCACTTTCATCGGGTTTCCCGACAATTTCCGATTTGTGCCGAAATTGCCCCGGGATTTATGCAGCACCGCAAATCGGATTTGGAGCCATCGGCGCCGGCTTTCACACTCTACAAAATCGAATATAATATGGTGTGGCGGCCATCTTGTATAGTTATATGATACTTAATGTCTCCACCCTACAGGTGACATCACGGCTGATGGAAACTATATTTCTATACCTCAGAATATCATATGGTGTGGCAGCCATCTTGTATAGTTATATGATACTTGATGTGTCCACCCTACTTGTCATATTACAGCTCATGGAAACCATCTTTTAACGGCTGATGGAAACTATATTTCTATACCTCAGAATATCATATGGTGCGGTGGCCATCTTGTACAGTTACATGACGTGTATAATGTACATTGATCTATGGCCAAGAGCAGCGTTTATCTACAAGATGAATAGGATTTCCTTCAGGGATGAAATACTGCACCGCTGTTCAGGTTTCGGCTGCAGAATGTTAGCTATGTAATATCCTTATGTTGCAACTGTTGAAGGAGCGGATTACAAGCTTCATTATCTGTATGACATATTATATACAGCTCGTAGGTGGAAGAATATCCAGAGACAGATACATTATACTGTTATTACGGGTCTCCATCACCTGTTGCTACAGAGCCCATCGCAAAGTACCGCACCCTACAGCTGTTCTGCAACGTGTGCCCCTCACAATAGGAATCTAGACCCACTTCATCTCCTTAGCATTGATATAATATCTGTTTGCTGACATGATCCCGATCTTGGCCGTGTGACACAGCTGCAGGCTTTGTTACAGTGTATCGGCGCATCTTCTTGAAACAGTCTCTGACTGTTTGACAGATTGCAGAGATTTTGGCTCCAGCCGGGAATTTGTTAGAAAATTCCAGATCTTTTTCTTATTCCGTGATCAGAATTTTTGTTAACAAAATCATATAACTCCTTTAAAGGGGTTTTCCAGGCTGGTGGCCATTTTTCATCCTGATGATAGTAAAACAAGTGTGGGTGGGCACGGCTAATAACAGAAAAATTGGATGCAGCTCATGGATACAAACAGAACTGATATAAACAATGCTAATATATAAAATAGTGCACACAAAAATGGCCGCACAAACCACTAAAGTGCACCTCAGCTTTAAACAAACTTCAAAACAGTCTCTAAATAAGAGGAATAACACTATTTCTTGTCAGTATGGGATTTGTAAACTTTATTTTACTGCAGTTGTCACCTCTGCAGTTTCTGCCTACAACTATGCAGTCTTCTCAAAGCTAGTGGGTGAAGACCTAGCTGCTGTGACTCACTGCTCCCCTCCCCTCTCCATAGACTACTATGCAATCTGAAACTGAATTAAGTAGAGGGAAAGCTTGTTACCTATTCCATAGATCTTTATGCATAGCTTTTCAAATAACAAAAAAACAGATTGTGGTATGAACATAAATACTCCCAATACAACCCAAAAACAAACACATCTCACAAAAAGGGAGAATAAAACTGAATTTAATATTCAAGGAGTTGATCTTGGATGTAAAAGGGTGCTCCACTATTATGTTACCATAAGAGGTAGAACAAATTTACAAACATATAGCTACTTTTTACCATAAAAAAACAAAAAAAAAACAGCACCACACCTGTCCACAGGCTGTGTGCGGTACTGCAAGTCATCACAAATCACATCAATAGAGCATAGCTACAATACAAGTGTGATGCTGCTTCTGACATACAGCTTTTCATCCAAGTAAATTGCCATATAGCACAAAGATATATACTGCCATAATAGTACCAAGGATAATAATACGCCATAATAGTGCCAAGATAATACCGTGATAATAGTACCAAGATAATAATACTGCCATAATAGGTACCAAGAAAACCGTGATGATAGTACCAAAGATAATAATGTGCATATAGTGCTAAGAAAGTGATAGAGTCTGTGAAATAGTACCCAAGCTATTAATACTGCCCATAAAGTCCAGATAAACTTGTAATAATAGTACAGATAAAATACGCCACTAGTTCCAGAAGAACGACCGCGGATAATGCACCAAAATAATAATACTGCAATATAGTGCAATGATAACAATATGGCCAATAGTTCCGAGCTAATATGTGATAATAGTTACTCCAAGAATAAAACACTGCCCTATCGTCCAAATCATACCCGGGATAATATCAATAATAATACTGCCATAATAGTACAAAGCAATAATACTGCCCTAATAGTGCCAAGATGTAATACCGTGGTAATAGTGACCACGAAATAATGCTGTCATATAGTTCCAAGATCCAAGATAATACCGGCCTTAATAGGGAGCCAAGCTAATAATCCTGCCATACTAGTTACCAAATAAATACTGTGATATAGTACCAAAGTAATAATACTGTCCATTAATAGTGCAAGGATGAAAAATACTGCCATATAGTGCCAGAAATACCATGTAATAGTATACCAAGATAATAATATCGTCATAATAGTACAGTAATAATCGTACTTCCATACTAGTGGTCAAATAATACCTGATAATAGTACCAAGATTATTAATCTGGCTAATAGTGCCAAGATACATACTATGCCATATAGTTCCAACGAAATACCATGATAATAGTACAAGATAATACTACTACGCCCATAGATGGTACAAAGATATTATACTGACGTCACATAATAGTGCCATTAATAATCCTGCCTATAGTACCAAGATAATAATATTGCCATTAGTCCAAAGATAATACTTGTGATAATCGTACAAGCTATTAATACTAGCCATATAGTACCAGCGTATATATACTGCATAATAGGTGCCACGATAATACGTGATAATAGTACCGAATACTATAATATGCCGATGAACATCTCCAAAGATAAGACCCGTGATAATAGTGACAAGATAATAATATGCCATAATGTCCAAGATAGTTAATACTCTTCGCCATAATAGTGCCAAGATACAAATACTGTGATAATATTACAAGATAATACCGAAAAATATACACAAGATTACTTATTGCTCGCCATGGTAGTGCTAAGAGAACAATCTATAGTAGATAATAATACTGCATTCATAGTGATTAGAGAATACAGGGATAAGTCCAAAAATAATACGGGGATAATAGCGCCAAGATAAAAATACCGCAGATGTTCCATAAAATACATACTCAGCTGTATAAGACGGGTAATGACACATAGTGCCATAGATACAACCCCAACTATGGTACCCAAGATAATAAAACCACCATAACGTGCCCTCGAAATACTAACGGCCCTATATGCCGAGGTATGAATTATACTATAATAGTGGCACCATTATTACCGTCCCCTTAGATTCTAGATAACACTGGCATGTCGGATGAATTTGTTTGTCACGCAGTACTCGTCTACATGTTATTGATGTCCCCCCGCCGAGCTGCGTCTCCCAGGGTTGCTCCGCTGGGGCTATGCACCCGTCCCATATAGTGTATATTTAATGAGCGGGTTGAATCATTTCACTTTGGTAGCAAAGCAAGGTCTGACAGGATGACACCAGGCCTGTGTAGCGCATCATTGGGAATACATAATACACATGGACCATGGCGGTCTCAACACTCCACCGGTCCCGCAGCCCCACATCCCTGTGTGGGACTCGTCATTGTCTCTTCTTGCTATTCAATACAAGTAGGGGCTCCCCGGTCAACATTATTGAGACCCTCAGTAGTCTCAGTGCTTAGTATTCGTACCGAAGCATGTACTCCAACACTGGAGGAAGTCCACACAAGGATGTGAATCAGGAGGACATCTATGTGTCAAACAACACAGAGTATGTCCAGTACTGAGTTCACTCAACCGGGCACTGAACCAGACCAATGACTGAGCTCGTACAACAATGCCCCCGGTGGACCGTAGTAGGGCCGGACCAGTTGGTGGGCTCAACATGGGAGGTGATGATGTGCGGGCGCATGTCTGCCTCATAGGAGCAGCGAACCTACCAATGCCCGCCCGTCAGCTCCAATTATGAGACGTCAGACACAACTAGACTAGCAACGAGTCTGTGTACCTGAGGAATTATATCCAATGGTAAAGGTTTAACAGTCACAGTATATAATGTACGTAATCTATACATCATACAGGTCATCACGGACACAGCTATCGGGGTAGATTACAGGATGAACTCAGGATCAGTACAGGATAATTAATTCATTATATACACAGTGACCGCACCAGCAGCAGAATAGTGAGTGCAGCTTCTGGGTATAATACAGGATGTACATCGAGATCAGTACATGATAAGTAATGTCATGTATGTACCACGTTGACTGCACCAGCAGCAGAATATGAGTTGCAGCCCTGGTATAATCCAGGATGTAACTCAGGATCAGTACAGGATAAGAATGTCATGTATGTAACACAGTGATTGCACCAGCAGCAGAATAGTGAGTGCACTCTCGGGGTCTAATACAGGAATGTAACTCAGGCTCAGTACAGGATAAGTATAATGTCATGTAATGTCAAAGTGACTGCACCAGCAGAATAGTAGTGCAGCTTGGGGTATAAACAGGATGTAAACTCAGGATTCAGTTCAGGATAGTAATGTCTGTTGTTTCCACATGATGTGCACACCACAGTAGGTGAGTGCATGCCTCTGGAGTACTAATACAGGATGTAACTCAGGTAGAATCGTACAGATAAGTAAGTCATGTATGTACAACAGTGATTGCACACCAGCAAATAGTGATGCAGTCTGGAGTATATTACAGGATGTAACTCAGGATCAGTACAGGATAAGTCAATGTCATGTATTACAAGTGGATGACACCAGCACAGAATAGTGAGTGCCCACCTGGGGTCATAATACAGGATGTAACTCGATGATCAGTACAGGAGAAGTATGTTCATTAGTACACAGGACTGCACCAGCACCAGATAGGTTGAGTGCAGCTCGGAGTATAATACGGAGATAAATCAGGTACTCAGTTACGGATACAGATTACGATGTTCAGTTATGTACACAGGACTGCACCAGCATCAGAAAGTGATGCAGCTCTGGGGTGCTACAGGATGTTAACTCAGGATCAAGTACAGGATAAGTAATGTACATGTATGTACACAGTGACTGCACAAGCCGCAGAATAAGTGAGTGCAGCTCTGGGGATAATACAGCAGCGTGCGATAATCAGATCAGGTACAGGATGAAGTAATACATGTAGGTCACGACAGTGACTGCACCAGCAGGCAGAATAGTGACTTGCAGCTTGGAAGGGTATAATACAGGAATAACCTCAGGATCGATACAGGATAAGTATGTCAGTGTAGTACACAAGGTGACTACCACCAGCAGCATAATAGTGAGTGCAGCTCTGGGGTTATAGTACAGGAATAACTCAGGACAGTACGGATAAAGTTAATGTCATGTATGTACACAGTGACTGCACAGCAGCAGAATAGCTGAGTCCCAGCTCTTGGGGTACTAGAGTACAGGATCATGAAGCAGGCATCACTACAGGAAAGTAAGTCATGTATGACACACTTGACTTACACACACGCAGCAAATAGTGAGGTAGGTGAGGCGCTCTGGGGGTATAATACGGATGGTAAGTGAGGATCAGTACAGGATAAGGTCTGCCATGTACTGTTACACGTGACTGCCCAGCAGCAGAATAGTGGTGCAGTCTCTGGAGTATAATCAGGATGTAATCGGATCAGTACAGTTGTATGAAGTTACGGATGTCATGTCTGTAACAGTGACTGCACCAGAGCAGAATGATATGCAGCTCTGGAAGTATAATACAGGATGTAATCTCGGATCAGTACAGTATAAGTATGTCATGTATGTACACAGTGACTGCACCACCAGCAGAATAGTGGACTGCAGCTCTGAGTATAATACAGGATCAGTGCTTTATATATAAAGTAATTGTGTACTGGCCCAGTTGTCCCTCATAACATCGTTTAATTCCCACGGGACCGTCGTAAACATACATGTTCGGTCCAGGGACGGGTAGGTGGGGGATGTGGTTGGTGGCATCTAGCAAAAATGGTTATGTTGCATTGCCCCACACCTAACTCCCTGTATGCAAGCTTATATGTGTCCAATTTGCCTGCAGAGAGTACGGCGTCCATATATATTGTTGCCCTTTCCTGCATCATGCTTCCTTCCATGACCTTATACCATCAGCTATCCCCACCCTCACATTCCCAGCTGACCTGTTAAAAAAATACTCACCTTCTGCATTCCCCTGTAGCAGCCGTTCTCCTCCTTCACTTCTCTCTGCCATTAATGCATGTTTCTATTGTCGGTAGACCCAATGGTTATGAATCTTGACCCTCGGCCGTCAATAGAGCAGGTGCCATTAAACTGGCTAATATATGAGGAGAAGAACTCCGCAGGGGACTGGGGTAAGGGAGTATTGGTTTTGTTTGTGTTTTTACAGAGGTCAGCCACGGGCCTTGAACTAGATGTTCCACGGCCACGAGTCTTGGGCTGTGGACCGGTGGTTGGGGAACACTGCTATAACCCATACACTGGACAGGACATGCGTAATTGTGTACACTGTTAGTTGTAATTTCACAAGGTTTCCTTCACACCTCTGGACCACATCTTCGAAGTGTATGTAACGAGTTTCACAAGTTTTTGGAGGGTTCCTAGGAAGAACTATACGTTTTGCTGATAGCTACGAGCATTTATGTACTAAGTGGGAGTTTGTATTTTATAGATTTCTGTTTGTGTACTTTTGTGTAAATCTCCATAGATGTTGTTGTAGATTTGTGTATCTCCATAGATTTCACCATATATTGCATGAGGATTTAACAGATTGGAAACACACACCTAAGTTCTATTCGGATGATATCCTTCTTCTTTCGGAAGATCCCTTCTTCTGTGTAAACAGCTCAGCCATATTCAAAGGACTATAGGTTCTGAGATGCAATCCCAGGCTCAACCTGTGGCCAAAAGTGGCGGCTATTATGGATAGAAAAAACAACAATCTTTCTGGGTAAATCCCCATCAGTGCCTGATTAAAAGTTTCATTTTGCCATGCAGAGGTGCACCCGGACCCAACAATCTTACCTCTGCTTTTGATTTGAAACTATATACCAAACCCGTTAACAAATATATCATTATGCGGAAGTCCAAAATTGCTGCGGTTGGTAACTCTGTTGTGTTATTCTTGTTAATATTTGTAGTATGTTGAAATCTTTGTGAAATGAAATTTTGGATGATATGTGCACGAAAGTGTTGGGGAGAAATGGCACGCATCCTGTAGCACCTGGAGCATGAAGGATGAATCACAAAATATTGGTGGTTCATTTTATTTACCCGGGTCCCTGCCGCGATCCCACGGGTGCGTTATCCAGAGTATACTCGGCGATCCTAGGTTCGTCACCCATGTCCCCAGGTGTCCTTCTGCACCGAGGGTCCGGAGGGAGTTAACCCTGGTTCTTCGTCGTGCATGGTAATCTGCTTGATTTTGCGGCACAAACGTTTTTTACATTCGCGTTTTTCTGAATGCCGTCAGGTTTACCGTCGGCAGTTAGCCTCGCCGAATTCTGTTGGTGATCGATGTGTGTGTGCCGAAATCCCGGCAGAATTCCATGCCAAAGTTGAGGAAAAAGTCGGGAAACCTGCCGCAAGTGGCGACCTGCTGACCCTTAGTACAATCGCCCCCATTTGTGCACGGCTAGATTAACTCCATTTGCATAGATTAAGGAAGTAAGATTAAGAAGCAGCTGCAGCTGCAATCTAACGCAAAAGTATATGCAGTCTGATCCGAGCAAGCAAACCTTTAGGAGCCTCTAGGCCCAGTGATGCTAAACTGAAGCATCATGAGACTGATAAAAAACAGCAGAAAAGGTTTAGGAGGACTCTAGTGGGACCTGTAGCTTACTCGTAGATTATAAGCAGATAACAAACAGCACAGAGAGAATAAATCTAAAAGTTAATGATGGTGTCTGATGAGAGGCAAGCAGAGATTTAAGAGACTTTAGCTACCCAGTGTGTTAATATGTTGAAGCATCATGGGATTGTAATAAGCAGCACAGATAGGGAAATCTTACAAATAAGATGGTGTCTGACCAGAGCAAGCATAGATTTAAAAAAAAACTTTGAGGTACCATGTGATGCTGTGCTGATGCATCATGAGACTAGTAATATGGAATGTGATTGATGCATATTCTGAGTTGCTGAAGTATTCAGGATGGAGAAACCAAGTATGTGAATATTTTGCCCCATCAGTTGTGGCGCTGGGCTGGGGCCACCTTCAGCTGGGCCAGAAGAATAGGGGGATTATGTGACCTCTATACTGGTCACTGGTCTCAGTGGTTAAGGAGGATGTTGACGTAACTGTTTGCAATTCAAATCTTCACTTTTAAGTGTCAAGTCCTGCTTTAGCAGGTGGACTGCACCCTAATACTGCTTCTATCATGTGGGTGCTGCCTGAGGCAAGGTGCTCAACTTGCCTCATGGGTGGTGCACCCTGGATACAATAGGTGTGGCTGTGTCTGCTTGTCCTCAGGTGCCATCATGACTGTAATCGCAGTAACGAAACAATCTGAGATGTGCTCGGCCCCCCGCCGTTTTGACGCCAGCCACCTAAGAAACATTAATTATGCGGAGAGCCCTGGGAATGATGGTAGACCCAACAATAGACATTTGTCAATTGTTCATCTATTGAGGTCACAGTGATTAGACGACCATCGGAGGGTGGAACAAATTTTCTAATCACTTGGGTTTTTCCATGAGATCAGGAGGATCGATGTAGAGTTTTTTTTTAAAAAAAACGTACTCATTTGCCCCGATGTCTTGTCAGCTGGTAGGCGGAAGGGGTTAAGACTTCCTGGTTGGGGGCAGTCACGACCCATTCATTGCTATGATGGAGGGCTCCAAATTCCTGCACTGACAGAGATTTCCCACAGGCAATGACCGTCTCAAGGGTTCTGTTCCGGAAGAAATGATTCTGATTCTACGTGCCGGGAGAATTTCTGATTGTTAGCTCTTGGAACAGCGACCCCATTCTCTGCACGATGCTCATGGCAGCGATCACCCTAAAAATATTTTGTTTTTCAGTTTTTGGATGAGACGATCGGAGATTTTGGATTGGGTTTCCATGTTTTGATGAACAAAACAAACCCAACAAGTGTTCTCTTCTGCAGCATCAGAGTTAAAGGGGGTGCTCGTTCAATTTAAAAAAATAAAAGGGACAGCACATGTCTGAATTATTTTATCATATCCCTAACCCTTATATTCATACATCAACTTAATCGATACATAGCTGCCCATGTGATGCTATGCTGATAACAGCACAAAGTGAAATCTAACAAAACATGTAACATGGTGTCTGTTCAGAACAGGTAGAGGTGAGAAACAGAGAAAGATTTCCAGCTGTGTGAAGGTCCAAGAATTTAGGCTTTATTTAAAAATTTTAAAACATCCATGAGTTACAAGCATGATACATCTACATGTTTCTGGCATTATTAGGATACTATAGCTACCCATGTGATGTTGTGCTGTATTAGCATGGGAATGCTAACAAAGAGAAGAGAGATAGTGAAATATAACAGTTAGTAGGTGGCTGATATGAGCAAGAAAAAACATTAGTCTCTAGTGCCCATGTGATGTTGTGCTGAAGTAGCATGGAATTGAGACACAAGAGAAACGAGGTGTGAAAATATAACAGTTAAGATGGTGGCTGATATGAGCAAGAAAAACATTGAGTCTCTAGCTGCCCATGTGATACTGTGTGATGATAAACAGCACATAAAGGAAATCTAACAAATAAGATGGTATCTGATCAGAACAGGCAGTAATTTAAGAAACTCCAGCTACCCATGCGATTTATGCCGAGGCATCATGGGATTGTTAAAATGGCACAGAAAGTGTAATACAACAGTTAAGATGGTGTCTGATATACGCAGCACAACAATTTGAGACTCTAGCTGCCCATGTGATGCTGTGCTGAACATCATGGGATGATAATAACAGCACAAGAAAGTGAATATACAGAGCAGAGTTTTAGGAGACCCTAGCTATTATGTGGTTGCTGGGCTGATGCATCATGACTAATAACAAACAGCACAGAGAAGTGAAATCTAATAGCCATTATCATGTACGATCGGAGCAGGAGACTGTAATGCATTGAATGAGCATTTCTCACGAAAGTCCCTGACAAACAATACCACGCTCATGCAAATCAGTCATGAAAACGGGTCCAATTCACAGCTGATTAGTGCGGTGGTGTGTAATACTTGTTGATACTAACGAGTGTGAATTATCCTCTATAAGTGCACAGTGTTTGCAACTCATGGTGTCCATGAGGAAGGTGTCACGGGCTGAACAGCTGTTTCTGTAATAGAGAGAAATTTTCAAGTAGATCCCTCTCATCCCTCTTCTCCGTCAGACACAGAGTTTAGTGACTTCCCAGAATCCTCTAGTAAAGCGTCTCAGTCATGTGTCTCATCAGAGGTGATGATAACCCCCTGACCCGTGCTGCCGCCTGTCTGACTCCGCTCATAACAATTGACTGATATGTGGATTAGCAGCTACAGACAACCAGCCAAGGCCACATGAAAGGATTGGGGCTGCTGCCCGTGACACGGAACCTGGGAGGTCCAAAAACACATGTCATAGATGATAAGAAGTGACCACGAAAATCACAGACTCACAGAATCACATAAGTTGTGTGGGGTCCAGAGACAGCAATGACCCAGCAGGCATAGAGTGTAGAAAGGGGGGGGACAGAAAGAGGCACACTGTAGTCAATAGGGATACTCATGACAATTTTGACACAATATGGAAGGTATTATTTATAGTATACTGTACATGTGGTAGTATTATTAATGAATTGTAATCACTATGTGGTAGTATATTAATGGACTGTATGGAACGTGGGTAGTTTTTTAATTATTGGAATATGGTACTGTTATTATATACTAGGGACTTATGTGGTAGTATTATTAGGTGACAGTTTGGAATTGTGGTAGTATTATTTATGGACAGTATGGATTGGTTGGGTAGTATATTTATGAAATATATGGCACTGTGTGGTAGTATTATTTATGGACAGTATGGGATTGTGGGGTAGTATTATTTATGAAATATATGGCACTGTGTGGTAGTATTATTATGAACTGTTGTAGTATGTGGTAGCTTATTTACTGAATTATGGCAACTGCGTGGGTGTATTAATTTACTGAATGTATGGAACTGCGTGGTAGTATTATTTACTGAATGATGGAAATGCGTGGTTGTATTATTTACTGAATGTATGGAACTCGTGGTTTGTATTATTTACTGATGTATGGAACTGCGTGGCAGGATTATTACACTGAAATCGCGTGTGTATTATTTTACTGAAAGTATAAAATTATGTGGTGGTATTATTATTGAACTGTTTGGTAGTATGTGGTATTATTATTTACTGAATGGCTGTCAGAGTGGTTGATTCAAATCCAGTGTTCTGAATGCCGCTCTGGATGTGATAGAGTACATAGCTCATAATATGATGAAATACAGAACATGATTGTGACATGGTAGGACATGGAAGGGTGTTAATGTAAACGGGAAGAGGAAAGCGTGTGTAACTGCAGTCAGAGGGAGCGTGAGTGGCCCGGGGTGAGCTGCAGATGATGTGGTTTAACCGGATTCTGAGGGTTAAATCCGACTTCGGGCGCCATTATTGGAAACACCTGAAAGGGACAATATTACACACCACGGGGGAAAGCAGATCTGATACAGGAATATAATACAACATCAGTATATCATACACGGAGGTGGTAGGATCCCGTCCAGGGCTGAGGAGCTTGCACTTTAGCATCCACCACCAAAATCCACATGGCACTGCCCTGTATCTAAATTCTGGGGCCAAATATAGTGCCCATCCTAGTTCTCAGCACCACGCACCGACTAGTACCTACACCCTAAACTCTTTGGCTGGGTTCACTTTAAAATTATTTGTACGTTACATTGGGAAATCACTTAAACAGCATTTGCAATGAGAAGTTAGAGGAAATTTAAAGGAACACTCCATGCATAGTATACTAAAAGCTATGGAAACCTCAGAATAGCATATGGTGTGGTGCGTCTTGTACAGTTCTATGATATATGATGTGTCCCCCTTCAGCTATCCGGTGGTAATCCATCCCGATTTACTGTCCAGAGAGGGTGTTTGTACATGTATTGCATTTCTGTACAAAATGGCTAAACGGTTTGGTTATTAAATGTAAATATTATAATAACCTGCACAGAGCTTTCCAAATCAGTCCCGTGTCCCAATGGTCTCACAATCTAATACAACCTACGGCTTTTCTTGAGTTTAACTATCCTCATATCAAGGCCCAATGGAAACGGTTATTATACCTCGAATATCATATGGCTATCTTGTATAGTTAGATGATACTTGACCGTGTCCACCCTACAGGCTATATTATGGCTCATGGAAAACCATTCTTTTATTCCTCAGATATTCATATGGTTGTGGCGGCCATTGTAGAGTGATATATACTTGACTGTCCACCCCTGTTTGTCATATTAAGCTCATGGAAACAATCCTTTTATACCCAGCATATCATATGGTGTGGAGCCATCTTGTATAGTTATGAATGATACTTGACTTGTCCACCGTAAAGGTGATATCACATGCTCATGGAAACCACTTTTTATACCTCAGAATATCATACGGTGTGGCAGCCATCTTTGTATATAGTTTTTGATACTTGACGTGTCCACCCCACTGTATATTACAGCTCATGGAACCATCTCTTTTATACCTCAAAATATCATTATGGTGTGGCAGCCATCTTGTACAGTATATGATACTTGACGTGTCCACCCTACTTGTCATATTACAGCTCATGAAAACCATCTAGTAACCTCAGAATATCATACGCTGTGGCAGCCATCTTGTAAAGTTATATGATACTTGACGTGTCCACCATAAGGTGATATTACAGCTATCTGGAAACCATCTTTTATACCTCAGAATATACATATGGTTGTGGGGGGGCCAATTGTATAGTTATATATACTGACGTGTCACCATACTTGTCATATACAGCCATGGAAACCATCTTTTATCAGCTCAGAATATCATATGGTGTGGACAGCCATCTTGTATAGTATATAATACTTGACGTGTCCCCCCTACGTCAATATTCAGCTCATGGAAACCATCTTTATACCTCAGAATATCAATATGGTTGTGGCAGCATCTGGTATAGTTATATGATACTTGACGTGTCCACACGGTTAAAGGTGATATACAGCTCATGGAAACCACTTTTACTCTCAGAATATAATATGGGTGTGGCGGCCATCTTGTATATGTTATATGATACTTAAGTCTCCACCCTACAGGGTGAACTCACGGGATGAGAACTATATTTCTATACCTTAGAATATCATATGGTGGGGCAGCACATTTGTATAGTTTATAGATACTTGATGTGTCCACATATGGTCATAGTAAAGCTTCACGGCTGATGGAAACTATATTTCTATACCTCAGAATATCATATGGTGCGGTGGCCATCTTGTACAGTTACATGACGTGTATAATGTACATTGATCTATGGCCAAGAGCAGCGTTTATCTACAAGATGAATAGGATTTCCTTCAGGGATGAAATACTGCACCGCTGTTCAGGTTTCGGCTGCAGAATGTTAGCTATGTAATATCCTTATGTTGCAACTGTTGAAGGAGCGGATTACAAGCTTCATTATCTGTATGACATATTATATACAGCTCGTAGGTGGAAGAATATCCAGAGACAGATACATTATACTGTTATTACGGGTCTCCATCACCTGTTGCTACAGAGCCCATCGCAAAGTACCGCACCCTACAGCTGTTCTGCAACGTGTGCCCCTCACAATAGGAATCTAGACCCACTTCATCTCCTTAGCATTGATATAATATCTGTTTGCTGACATGATCCCGATCTTGGCCGTGTGACACAGCTGCAGGCTTTGTTACAGTGTATCGGCGCATCTTCTTGAAACAGTCTCTGACTGTTTGACAGATTGCAGAGATTTTGGCTCCAGCCGGGAATTTGTTAGAAAATTCCAGATCTTTTTCTTATTCCGTGATCAGAATTTTTGTTAACAAAATCATATAACTCCTTTAAAGGGGTTTTCCAGGCTGGTGGCCATTTTTCATCCTGATGATAGTAAAACAAGTGTGGGTGGGCACGGCTAATAACAGAAAAATTGGATGCAGCTCATGGATACAAACAGAACTGATATAAACAATGCTAATATATAAAATAGTGCACACAAAAATGGCCGCACAAACCACTAAAGTGCACCTCAGCTTTAAACAAACTTCAAAACAGTCTCTAAATAAGAGGAATAACACTATTTCTTGTCAGTATGGGATTTGTAAACTTTATTTTACTGCAGTTGTCACCTCTGCAGTTTCTGCCTACAACTATGCAGTCTTCTCAAAGCTAGTGGGTGAAGACCTAGCTGCTGTGACTCACTGCTCCCCTCCCCTCTCCATAGACTACTATGCAATCTGAAACTGAATTAAGTAGAGGGAAAGCTTGTTACCTATTCCATAGATCTTTATGCATAGCTTTTCAAATAACAAAAAAACAGATTGTGGTATGAACATAAATACTCCCAATACAACCCAAAAACAAACACATCTCACAAAAAGGGAGAATAAAACTGAATTTAATATTCAAGGAGTTGATCTTGGATGTAAAAGGGTGCTCCACTATTATGTTACCATAAGAGGTAGAACAAATTTACAAACATATAGCTACTTTTTACCATAAAAAAACAAAAAAAAAACAGCACCACACCTGTCCACAGGCTGTGTGCGGTACTGCAAGTCATCACAAATCACATCAATAGAGCATAGCTACAATACAAGTGTGATGCTGCTTCTGACATACAGCTTTTCATCTACAACCGCCTAAAGACGACTAACGAGGTTAAGTACTATTTAAAGGGAAGGTTTTACAAAAAAAAAGAAGTAGCGCCACCATTATCTATGGGCCTTGTCTGGTATTACCGCACTCACTGAGACAAGAGTTGACTTGTGATACCAGACACAGGCCATGTACACGGGTGGAGCTGGATGGAGGCGGCCATGTTTTTAGTCACATGACCACCGGCTATACACATTAATGAAGTGAACTGTAACTCTTATAATTACAGAGGGCGACAAATCTTCTGGTACCCCCCCTCCCTCCCAAGATCAGAGGAGCACCTTAAGAAGGTTGCTCCCTATTGGGTGTTCACGCTACACCCTCTTTAAAGGAAAATGTTAATTTTTGTTGATAATTTCCTTGTAAACTGTGTTTTCGCCTCATTTGTCCCCTCGGGGGGAACCAAACATCAGCAAGATAATAGTGTGTTCTTCAGCTCAGGCGGCTTTTGTTTAATGGGTATTTGTGATTTAAGGAGCTGCATTATTGGGCAGGGCGTGTGCGTTTTCGTGTCTTAAGTATAAGAATTAGGACACTTAACCCACACCTGCCCACAGGGGTGTATGATTCCCAGCAGGAATGCTGGATATGCACAGGCATCTCTAGAGTGGCTCTGTGGCAGCCATTTTTGCATAACATTAATAAGGAAATTTACCTGGTCACCTGGTTTGAAAACAGGGAGTGTTGTCATGGGGGCGGCCATGATTGCTTAAACTTTATATCAACAGATTGCATTGCTTTCTCTGTCAGGGAACACCAAACTTTCAGAAAAAGTGAAAGTTCTGTAAGGGGACATTGGCATGGAAGATTTCTTTTAAAGTGGACTGTCATTTTAACTTACTTAAAGAGGACTCCTTAAAGGAGAAGGCACAGTTGCCATCCATTTCATTACAAGAAGAAACTCGGGGTAGCAAAAGGGTGAAATTTGTGATACCATTTGTTTCTTATTCTTCCGAAATTTTACAAAATGACAAAAATAGACTGCTAAGGTCTCAGCTGTTCGTGTGTACACGCCCCTGGTATAAATTTTGTAATCATTGGAGCAATTTCCGGTATATTTTCTTACCACAGCTTTACCTTTTCTCCCTTCTGTGGTCATGTTTGTTACAATCTTTTATTAAAGGGCTATTCAGCGTTACACATTATAAATATTATCTGCGTATAGATGGGATGGCTGGAAAGTGGGGTGAGTGTCATAAAATGTGATCGCATCTCAGGCCGCGGTCACACGTACCGCTAGGCTTCCGTTCATAACGCGACGCTACCACACAGAGGGAGGTCCTCGGCCCGAAAGCACATGCGTTTCCAGAAAAACGCATGCGATCAGCTTAACGTTCGGGCCGAGGACCTCCCCCTGTGTGCTAGCGTCGCGTTATGACAGACGCCTAGCGGTACGCGTGACCGCGGCCTCAGCTTCCTTAAAGTTCAGGTGTTTGCTTAAAAACTTCTTCAGCTTACTATAGTGCTTTTTGTTATGTAGGAGCTGCCATCACAGTGTGGAAGGTCCTGGGAGGGCTGTAGTGAAGCTCCTCTTATGAGAACTTGACTTATAAGTTGTAAAGTGCAAATGTTAGGTAAGACTAAACTTTGACCTCTAGCACCCGTGCATAGATAGGATGCTCATAAAGTTGTTCAAAAGTTGACATATTGTAAAAAAAAAATTGGAGCATCCCATAGTAAATCTTGATTTCTTTATGTGTAGTTATTAAAAGTTTAGCTAGATACCAAAAAAACTTCTCCAGCATACTAATTCTAAGAAGGGAAAAGTGACCTTGATGGGGGAGCTTCTGGGTTCACTGTATGGAAAGTCCTGGGAGGGCTGTAGGAGATTCTTTCCATTAGAATTTATGTTATAATCATCTTTACTCTGTTTTAAAGAGAAAAAAACTATACCTTGACCGGTCACATAGTTAGGTATAGTGGGTTTTTATTATGTTATTTCGGAGAATAAAAGGAGGAGCTTGCTAGGTTCTCTATGATTAAATCACTGTGTGGAAGATCCTGGGTGGGCTGTAGTGAAGAATCTCTCATTGGAATTTAGGTATAATCATAGCTAATCTGTTTAGGAGCAAAAATTAGGCAAGACTAAACATTGACTTCTTGCTGTTGGATATAGATAGGATGGTCACGGAGGTCAGCATAAGCTGGAATATTGTAAGAAATTCAAGACTCTCACAGACCTTCACTTCCTAGGCTTTTGCTTCACAAGCCTACTAACGCAAAAGGAAAAAGTGACCCTGTTGGAGCTGCTGGATCCTCTGTGGTTCCAGCATCATTCTGTGGTAGGTCCTGTGGGGACTGTAGTGATGCTTCTCCTATAGGAAGTTATGTTATAATTATTGTCTTATTGTCTTATTTTACACAGGAAAACAGTGTAGACTTTGATCTCCAGTTTCTGCCTTTAGATGCAACTACCTTGCGGAAGGTCCTGAAAGGGCTGTAGTGAAACTTTTCTTATTAAAACTTTGTAAGAATCATAGCCAAAGTGCAGAAATTATGCAAAACTAAACATTGACCTGCTTTATTCAGGTTCTATTCAAGAATGCTCATATTCTTGCTCATACCCCTTTATGATGACATCACAGACCCAATAGAAGACATTGGGGCAGATTTACTTACCCGGTCCATTCGCGATCCAGCGGCGCGTTCTCTGCGGTGGATTCGGGTCCGGCCGGGATTCACTAAGGCAGTTCCTCCGACGTCCACCAGGTGGTGCGGCTGTGCTGAAGTTCCCCGAGGCCCACCGCAATGCACTGAAGTTCACCGGCCTATTCCTGGTGAAGGTAAGCGCGAGTCCCGCAACACTTTTTTTTTTAATGCGGCGGTTTTTCCGAATCCATCGGCCACGCCCCTCGATTTCCGTCGCGTGCATGCCAGCGCCGTCGTGTGCCACAATCCGATCGCGTGCGGCAAAATCCCGGGGCAATTCAGGGAAAATCGGCGCAAATCGCAAATATTCGGGGAACACGTCTGGAAAACGCGAATCGGGCCCTTCGTAAATGACCCCCATTGTTGTTCTCAAAGTTTTAAAACCTTAAAGAGAGAGCTCCCACCCAGAATCAGAATACATTGATGACCATTGTTCTACATGGTCTTCCCGTAATACTGCATTTATCCTGTAGTGGTCGCTGCAAAGGAAAAGATCAGGTAAGAGACAACTAAGAGACTACAGGAAATGGGGGAGCACTTCCATTATATAATATAAAAATAAAGTTTGATGGTCGCATTATTATTTCATTGACCCTAATTTTGAACTTTTTATATTCCAGATCTCCAAATCCCCGTTTACTTCATAAAGTCATGTGGGATTATAAAGTTATAAAATTCTGACATCTTTCCTCTACCACTAGAGGGAACTCACTGGGGCTCATTTACTAAGGGTCCGAATCGGGCACTTTCATCGGGTTTCCCGACAATTTCCGATTTGTGCCGAATTGCCCCGGGATTTAGGCACACGCAATCGGATTTTGGAGCATCGGCGCCGGCTTTCACGCGACAGAAATCAGGGGACGTAGCCATCGGACAGCCCAACAGATTCGGAAAAGCTGCGGAATTTAAAAAATAATTTGTGTCGCAAGATCAGCACTTACATACACCTGGACGAAAAAGGTGAACTCCGGCGGACCTCGGCGCAGCAGCGACACCTGCTGGATATCGGGCGCAAGGACCTTAGTGAATCCCGGCAGACCCGAATCAGTGTCGGAGAACGCACCGCTGGATCGCGACGGGACCGGGTAAGTAAATGTGCCCCAATGTGTACGAAATTCTCTGAGGTTTCTTTCTGATTTCAAATGTGCATGGATCACAGATTTTGTGAAAAATTTAGGGCATCGAATTCTTGTAGAAAATCTGCATCCAGTAACACCATGTGAACATGCCCCAGGCTGTAGCCACACATACACTTTGTTTATCCCAATCCATCCAAAAAGAAGAAAAAGAAAAGACTGAAAATGCACTCACTGACAACTTATTGTTGGGCAAACAGATGAAAGGATCGAGAAGAGACACACCATACAAACTGCGAGTGTGATTCCTGCCTTAAAGGGGTTGTCCGGCATCGCAAATGTTTTTATTAAAGGACCCAGGTGATATAAAAATAATAAAACTGTGTTGTTGTTTTTTTTTGTAGTTTAGGATTCGGATCTGATTCGATTCAGTCCAAAGCGATGTTGCTTTAATTGTCTCAGAAATTGGTATATAGCCCCTTCTAGTCCTCTAAAACACAGAGGGGGAGGGGGGAGTTTATACAGAGTTTATAATAATAATAATAATTCCTTTATTTATATAGGGCACACAGATTACGCGGAGCTGCACAGAACTTGCCCCAATGGGGCTCACAATCTAATCCACCTACCAGTATGTTTTGGAGTATGGGAGGAAACCGGAGGACCCGGAGGAAACCCACGCAAACACCGAGAGAACATACAAACTCTTTGCAGATGTTGACCCTGGGGATAAGTTTGTATAAGTTTGAAAATCACGAGATTCATACCGAATCTACGAATCAGTTGCTCATCTCTATAGGGGACGTAGGCTGTCAATGCGGTGTCACCAGTGACCCTCTGTACATCAGCACAGTCCGGCGGTGACTGATGACGCCGCGCTGGACCGGAGGAGAGGAAAGTGTAAGTTCTCTCTTGTTTTTACACCAATACAATGGAGATCCCAGAGACAGCAGGGAATGAGGGAGGAAGCGGAGCGTGGTGTGGAGCTAGCCGTGGGCAGGCTATACATATGTAAGGGGCAGGGCTGGCTACACGGCACACAGAGGAGGGCTCACTCTTATCTGCAGCCTCTAGGAGACACACACTTGGGATTTCTTCTCTGTATCTCGGACAATCTGGGAATCTCAGAAGTTTTCTTCTCAGGGTAAGTCTTTTTTATTAACCCCTTCTTCTTGATTCCTTATATTTCTTGCTCTCCCCATCTCTCAGTGATGTTATGTACACAGCTACCTCCCCATAGTCTGGGCTAATATATTCAATCCAGATGTGGCGTGCGCTGTAGTGTACTCTGCATGGGATGAAGTGCAAGCTCTGCAGGGGAGATGGCATCTGGTGTTGTACCGGCGCGGTCCCTTGTCACCTCTTGATGGACTCTTTGATGGACGCTTCATTGTACGGGGCATTACCTCATCGCTGGATGGCCACAAAGGAGAGATTAGCGGGAGAAACTTCTATTCTATCTGCAGGGAAAGGCAGAGACCTTAACTTTCACTTATTGGTTTACTAAACGTATCTGTGTATCTTGTACTGGGGAGCAATCCGGAGATATCCTATGGAGGATATTAGATAAAAGCCACCCATGCACATTGGACGAAAGTCAAACGGGTTGGAAGAATTAGTCAAATAGGAGATGGAGAAATAGAAGAGATAGAGATTAGATTGATAGATAGATAGAAATTATATATATTGAGGAGATGAAAGATAGATACAGGATAGATACATATTACATAGATAGAAGGATAGAAAGATAGATATGAGATACATAGATAGATATGAGATAGATACAACATAGATACATACTAGATATATAGAAGGATAGATAGATATGAGATAGATAGAAACTTTCTAAAAAGATAGATACAACATAGATACATACTAGATAGATAGAGGCTCAGTGTGTTTTGAGCTGAAACGTCGCCACTGTATACAGAATAAGTTAACTATAACTTACATTTTTTTATGGAGAGGTGTCTTTTCTTCATATTTTCTGGAGTTTTAGTGGCTTTGCACCTTTTTACATGTTTTTTTTTAACTGTTCTTCTCTAGATGTCTGTATTGATGATAGATAGATAGGAGATAGATAGATAGATAGAATGATGTTTGATACATCGATCGATAGAATCGCTAATATAGCTCGCTAGATCGATCTAGATAGATCGCTCGCGTCGCTCTATCGCTCCGCTCGCTAGCTAGGCCTCTCGCTCGCCTACGCTCGATAGCTCGCTCGCTCGTCGGAGCTCGCTCGATATTAGACTATTAGCTTACTGATCCCCCCTTTTAAATATATATACGAATGATGGCTATGATATATATGTATAGATAGATAAATAATAATAATATAAACTGAAAAATGAAAGCAGCACATGCAGGCAACTGACTCAGATCAAAGCGCAGGAAGTGGAATAAGCCAATAAAAAATATTGCAGATATTAGTGTTACAATGTGTCAGCCTCCCAAGCCCCGAGCTTGAAGGACATATTTTTACAAATGACCACCAACGTCTCAGGTGCTAAGGACTTGGAGCCTTTCTCAAGCCAAAAATAAAGATCACCAGGAGACTCTAAATACTATGGTTTCCTGCGTGTGTACTATGTTTTTAAGTATTATATGTATAATAATATATCAGGGAGGCAATGGTATAATTCATACATTAAATAATAATCCTTGTGTATATGGGCGCATACTATTATCAGATTCCACTATTACCTCCAGATTCCTGCTATGGAATAATATAAACTACTTTTTCCACTTCTACCATTGCATATTGGACAACTGCTTTTATAGGCTAGATATACTAGATAGTTGATAAGTCAAGTGCTGAGGCCTTATACCATTATAGGGGGTCAGTGTCCGCCAAGTTGTGCGGCTGTTTACACCTGTATGGGGATACCCGGGCCGTGAGTTGTTGGATGATGGAGATGCGACATCTTGTGTACATGGTGTGCAGGATTATCATCTCAATGGGACCTTTCACCAGACCCCTGCACCGCCCTCCAATGACCAATTCAGATGGAAATTATGAAGCGTATAGAACGACTGTGGCCACCTCACAGCAGCTGCCACAGAGGTTATCACACTAATTATTAGACTGCTGTATATGAGTCTTGGCTTTGACAGGACATATGTTTGCAGTTCCATAATGTACCCTAGTAATGTACGATCAGGCCAATACAGAAGTCTCACCTCCATTAACGTGCCCTAGTAATAGTTACGATTACACATCCCAAAATAAATAGTACCATCAGTGCCAAGTAGTAGTACCATACAGTGCCCTAGTAATAGTACCATACCAGTGCCCCCGAACTAACAGTGCCATACAATTGCCCCAGTAGTAAGTACCATACAGTGTCCAATAATAGTACCATGCATGGTCTACCGAATGCAGTACCATACAATGCCCAAGTAGTGTAGTACCACATTACAGTGGTCCAAGTAAATATAAACCATATATGCCCAAGCTCGCTTGCCATTACCAGTCCCAAGAATAGTACCATCCAGTTCTATGTGCACTAGTATATAGTACCTATACGTGTCCAACAAGTAATAGATACCATATAGTGCGTGCCAAATCAGCAGTGCCAACAGTGCCCAATAAAGTACCCATACAGGTTCCTAGTAATGTAACTCATGACAAGTGCTAGACTAGCAGTACCAACGGTGTCCAAGTAATAAGTATCATATAGTGCCTGACTAGCAGATACCGATCAGTGTCCTAGTATGATTAGCATGAGGTTATCTGTGTATTAAGAGTTGCTAGCTGAATTATGGAGAATAGGACAAAATTGCAAAATAGCATTCAAGAAGCATCAATGGATAGGAAAATAACAAAAGCACGTAAGGAACTAATTCTACATAAAATACAGTTACTACATAACACATACGGGAGTTTCCTGGGTAATCTCAAGATAGGTGATCTTTAGGTTTGACTTAATTGATATTGTATGTAAATCAATAACTATATATTTTATAATTGTAGACATATACATTTTTTTATCCTGTGATTATACTTGAATTTTCAAATTTTGTTTCGTGTACTATGGGAACAAGGATCAATAAAGCTTCATTACAGACAACCTTAACAGCTGATCATTGCAGCCTGGGACTATAGTATCATCCGTAGAGCTTCACGCAGAGATGGGACAGAGGACGGTCTGTTTGTAACAGGGGGTCGTCTGTTTAAGTCATGGATGTGTTCTTAGTGGGGACGCGCCTTATGCCAAATAATATAGTAATTTAACAATAATAGTTTCAATTATTGCAAATATCCTGTCAATACTTGCCAAATAGAACCAATATCTACTGTCCAGCTAACAGTTCAATGTGAGTCTACATAATACTATGTAAGTGTGATGAACGCCTGAATCAATAATACCCCCCTACCGTAATGCCACATACCAGGGATAGGGCCAGTACTGTCACCTTACAGTACCACACATAGGTCCACAGCCCATGATAATAACCAATGTTCTGCACTATGAAGTCGCCTAAATAAGTAGATCGTCTAGAGCTTGGACAGTCAGGGGTAGATTTATCCAAAAAACAACAATTTCTGCTTTGGGCCCCGGCCCCAAAGGTCATAGGGGCCCAGACTGTGACCTATCCAGGAAGCAATATTAAGCTAATGGCAAGTCAAGCGGACACAGACTCCACCACTACATAAGGAGTTGAGGTCTCTAAATTAAGTAATGTTGTTGTACCCAACAAATCTCAAAAAATTGCCCCCCCCCCCTTCGGTGGATCATCCAAATATATACAATCTCCCTTATTTTTAGCATAAACATCTCCAGACAGCATTTAGTAATGGATTATGTGTATTAATGTAATTCATCACCCCCTGTAATAACTATACATAGATCATCTGCCCCCTTTATTAGCTAATACTGTGCCCCGTGTATTAGCTATAGAGTGTATACCCCTGTATTTAGCTATATAACTGTGCCCCCCTGTAATAACTATACAGATCTGTGCCCCCTGTATTAGCTATAGACGTGCCCCAGTAAGTAGGTATATACTGTGTCCCTGTATTAGCTATATACTGTGCCCCCTGTATTAGCTATATACTGGTGCCCCCCTTGTATTAAGCTATATACTGTATACCCCCCCCTGTATACCTGTGCCCCCTGTAATTAGCTATATACTGTTGCCCCCTGTAAAATATACATAGATCATGTGCCCCTCCCTCCTGTCTTAGCTATATACTGTGGCCCTACTGGGGCCCCCTGTATTAGCCTTTACTGTGATCCCTGTATTAGCTATAAACTGTGCCCCCTGTATAGTGTGTCCCCCTGTATTATCTATAATACTGTTTCTCTGTATTCGCTATATAGGTGTCCCGTATTAGCTATATACTACTGTGGCCCCCTGTAGTAGCTATATACTGTGCCCCATATTAGGTATATTGTGTCCCGTAATTAGCTATATACTGTGCCCCCTGTATTAGCTATATACTGTGTCCCTGTATTAGCTATATACTGTACCCCCTGTATTAGCTATATACTATGCTCCTGTATTAGCTATATACTGTGCCCCCAGTATTAGCTATATACTGTGTCCCTGTATTAGCTATATACTGTGCCCCAGTATTAGGTATATACTGTGTCCCTGTATTACTATACGGGGCCCCCTGATTAGGCTTTCTGTGTCCCTGTTTAGCTTATACTGTGCCCCCTGTATTAGCTATATACTGTGTCCCTGTATTAGCTATATACTGTGCCCCAGTATTAGGTATATACTGTGTCCCTGTATTAGCTATATACTGTGCCCCCTGTATTAGCTATATACTGTGTCCCTGTATTAGCTATATACTGTGCCCCCTGTATTAGCTCATTTACTGTGTCCCTGTTCATCTATAATACTGTGTCCCCTGTATTAAATAACCATTTTCCCTTTAACAGACATATTACTGTGCCCCCTGTATTAGCTATAAACTATTCCCCCCAATATATTAACGGTGACCCCCCCCCCCCCCTATTAGAAATAGATACGTGATGATGCTTTGTAATACATATCAATGAAGACCCCATTTGTCCACACTGTATACCAGTGGCATCCACCCTGCAGGTCAGGAGGGAGAATCTCAATAAAGAATTAAACGAATAAATGAATTTCCGTTTAGGGAGTCACTTTAAGTGTTTAGATTATCTGTGAGTCACTGTAGCCTTACATATAATTGCAGATTACCACCCAAGTGCTGCTCACTTAAAGAGGTGTAATTTATAATTTTGTGGTGACTGTACATTGCTCCGAGCTGCATACACAAATGTGTCAGTGCTTAGAGCTGAAACCCTGGCATTCCTTGTTCAGGTCCTCTGTTGCACTTGATTCTAATGATGTATCTGTTCATTAGTGTCTTATTGTGAATGATTGCCAGGAAGAGCGTGCATAGTGATAAAATGAAATCTCCTATGAATCAATGGGAGGTCAGGCATAGAATAGGGCTCAGGGAGCATCTTCTACTATCACAGGATATATTGTGTTGACAGTGACACCTGCAGGTAGACAGCAGAATAAAATGTAGAATAGAAACTTTAGAGTGGAAGCTTTATGTTGCAGACACAGGCTGTCACGGTTTGCGTCTATCCTGGAGGCCTTTATCATGCCACACTGAGACGCTTTCCTTTCCCCATATGTCACAGAATATTGTCTGTCTGCAGGGAACCGATGTTGTTTTTAACTTTTAGTGGATTTGTGAGGACGAGGACCTATAAAAATAGCAGGAGATACACTTCCCTACTGCATGGGAAATTATACATCCCCCGACCTGTCTCAGTGAAACCAGGGATCCCTAAATGATGTGGGGGACCCTGGATAGAATCACACGTCAGGCCGCCACTAGAAAATTGTTGGTGCTCCCAACGACAGAGGGGCAAAAAACTTCCTCCTTGGTCTGACTTATTGTCTGCTATATTCACTACCCCCCAATATCTTACACTCCGCAGTCTATCCAATAGGTCCAGTACCTACAAGGTATAGATCCTCCTGGCTTAACAATTATGTTCACAGCACTATGCTACCGTCAAGTAAATAGATGGCCCATAACACCGACCCACATTATCCCACATGTGCCCCCCCCGATATATCATACATACCGTCCCCTCACATCACACTCACAATGAGCACACTGTGCCCCCACATCATCAAACACTACACACCACAGCTGACCGACATTATATGCCCACAATGTATCACTATATACCTCTTCACAACACGCAACATGACCCACACTATGCCCCCCCCCCTACAAATCATATATAACCCTCTCCACCACAATTGACCCCACTGGCACCCCATCATATATACCCCTTCACACCACACACTGACCCACTGTGCCCCCAATATACTACATACCTCTCAATCACAGCTAACCACACCTGTGCCCCCACATATATGAATATTAACCCCTCACATCACAACAGACCACATTGTGCCCCCACATATATCATTATTACCTCTCACATCACAATGACCACACTGTGCCACAACATACATCAACATATACCTCACACACACACTGACCACACTGTGTCCCCACTATATCATATATACCCCTCACACCACAACGGACCACACTGTGCCCTCACATATATTCATATATCACCCCCTACACATCACACTGCCCACACTGTGCCCCCAATATATCACATCTACCTCTCATATCACAACTGACCACACTGTGCCCCACATATATCATAATACCCCTCCACCACAACTGACAACGTGCCCTTACATATATCATATAACATCCCCTCACATCCACAACTGACCACACTGTACCCCAATATATCTATATACCTCTCATATCACAACTGACCACACATGTCCCCACATCTATCATATATACACCACACAACACCTTACACACCCTGACGACACACTTTGCCCCGACATATATCAATTAATATACCCCTCAAACCAAAACTGACCACACTGTGCTCCCACATATATCATAATATACCCCTCACACCAAACATCTGACCAACACTGTGCCCCCACATATATCATAATACCACCTCACAACCACATCAGTACCACACTGTGTCCCCCCAATTATCATATATACCCCTCACACCCACAACGTACCACACTGTGCCCCTACATCATATCATATATCCCCCACCCCTCACATCAACAACTGAACCAACACGCCTCCCCCAATATAATCATATATACCTCTCATATCACAACTGACCACACTGTGCCACAACACATAATCATACATATACCTCACACAACAACTGAACCACACTGTGCCCCCACATATATCATACATACCCCATATCCAAACTGACCACACGTGGCCCCTACATATATCATATCCCCCTCACACTCACACAACTGACCACACTGTGCCCCCAATATATCATATATACCTCTCATATCACAACTGACCACAACTGTACACCCCCACATATATCATAGACACCTCTCATATCACAACGACCACACTGTCCCCACATATATCATATACCCCCCGTACCACAGCTACACACCCTGCCCATGGCCCTACACATATATCATATATCCCCCCTCACATCACCTGACCACACTGTGCCCCATATATCATATTACCCTCTCACATCACAACTGACCACACTGGTGCCCCAACATACATCATACTATCCCACCCACAACTGACCACACTGGCCTGCCCCACATATATCATATCATACCTACTCATATCACAAGCGAACCACTACACTGTGCCCACATATATCATATCTACCCCTCCAACACCACAACTGACCACACTGTGCCCCTACATATATCATATTCCCACTCACATCACAACTGACACACTGTGCCCCCAATATACATATTACCTCTCATACACAACTGACCACACTGTGCCACAACATAATCATACATATACCTCACACCACACACTGACCCCACCTGTGCCCCCACATATATCATAATACCTCTCATATCACAGTGACCACACATGTGCCCCCACATATATCATCTACTCCTCACAACCACAACTGACCACATTGTCCCCCACAGATTATAATACCTCTCACAAAAATGACCACACGTACCCTCCCAATATTTCATATAACCCCACACCACAACTGACCACACTGTGCCCCCCGATATCAATAATACCCCTCACACCACAACTGACACACTTCCCCCACATATATCATATAACGAAAAACCTACACCTGACCACACTGTTCCCCCACATATATCTTAACCCTCACACCACACCGACACACTGTGCCCCCAAAATAATAATCCCCTCAACCACAATGACTACACTGTGCCCCTTACACGACAACTGACGTGCTATGCATTGAGTTGGAATCTATACTGGGAAACTGCTTGGGACATAAGGAGACTCTGGATTTCCTTTTCCTCATATTATGCATTTTTGTAGTAAACAGCCAAAAGAGGAAGTAATGAGTAATGGACGGACACTGATTTTTTAGTTTTGTTAAAAAAAACAAATGCAACATTAACCCCATTTTAATTGCGAGACAGACAACCTCACAATAGGCTATCCGAAGCTCTGAAGGCTCGTATTCCATAATATAGTGGAACTTGTATTTTATATATTTTTATTTCTTTTTAAATCTTGGTTTTAGTGTCTATCCAAATATGCCCCCGTCCATTGGATTATCTGGTGTAGAAACTCAATTTCATACACCCTCTAATGGAGATACTTAGATGAGTCCTGCATTTATTCATATTGAATACTTCTACATCGGAGGACCCAGCTATCCATGCATTAGCAAGGCAGCCTATAGCCCTCAATGCATTCTTACTTTGTCCTGCAGGGTGCTGTAGAAGAATTGAACACTACTAATCTTTATTTTGGCAACATAGGGGATCTCAGTATGATATCTGTTAATATCTAAAAGAGTGGACTTTAAGGGGAATTCTAGTAGATTTTTTGTACTAAGGCGCAGTTGTTTATTATGGGATGTCTTGATCTTAGCTGAAATTCCCTCGAAGCGACATGGACACCACTTCACAACGGGGATCCTTACACTTTAGGTTAACAGCTTCTTTTGTTTTCTTTATCTTCTTCTTTTATGTGCCAAGCTTAAATTCATAAAAATCCCCCTTTTAAGCTGACCTCAAAATCCCTCATAGATGTCTACTCGTATAAGGAGGCCAAAAATGTTAGTTACAACAAAATTTAAATTTACTAGATGATTTCACAAAATTTTCAAAAAGTGTCAGTTGGTATTAGCAAACCTAACCACGCCTCTTTTAAGCGAACCACTCCTTCTTTGCTTTCGCTAGAGGCCCTCCTCTCCAATTTTACAAGGCAACGATCTTACTTGGAGTCGGACAAAATAATCTTGAATAATAAAACTCGAAAGAAAAAATAAAACCTTTTTGGTTTTAGTATGCAAAAGAGGCAAAACATGAAAAAAATTCTTTTTCCATGCTAATCTTATAGGACACACAAATATCCTAAAACCTAATAGCCAAAGGCGAAATTACTGTTTCCTTATTCCTTCCTCTAAAAAAGTTAGTAAAAGTCAATCGATGAATTGAGAATAAAAATGTAAATTCATTCCAAAAAAAACAAAACCTCCTCGTATGACTGAAAAATAAAAAGGTTTTGCTCTTGAAGGGTGTCGGGGGGAAAAAACGAATAAATTGTTTAGTCATTAAGGCCCAAAATAGTTAATAAGCAGTTAAGGATTGTCCTTAAAGGAAACCACCCCTTAATACCTTTTTTTTGCTTTTTTTTTGTAATATATATGTACATACATCTATGTGCGCCTATATACAATAGGTGCTATGTATACAGCACCACATCTAACTCTATTGTGACATTTGGTGGTTGGGCCCTCGTGGTACTTCATTGCCGGAAACACAAGCAGCGTTAGATCGTGTGGTTCAGGGTGGGTGCTATGTGGTGGGCGACATAAAGCAAGTGTAAAACACATTGGCCGCATGTCATCGCAAATAATGGCAGAAAGCTCATGCAAAATATTACACACATACACAACCCAAATGTATAGAACCAAGACAAGGCCTACACACCGAGCAACTGTCAACTAAAGGGGAACTGCCCTGCAACCGTGATGTGCCATGTGAATAGTCATATGATATCAATGGTTAGACTGGAATCCACAAAATGCCCCAATGTGAAGTGGGTAGCATAGCGCCCATTATTTAATAGGCCCCGTACACTAGATATCCCCTTACAAGTGTTTCGGACCAATGCGAAAACAAGACCGAAGAGGCTGCAATTGGCTCTTATCAATGCGGCACATGTTGACCATCAACCTTCACTTCTGTCACAGTTTCAGGAACAGTTGTCTGCTGTAGCCCCATAGGACTGACTGGGGCCCCTGTGGAGCCAGCGTTTTACTCCTAAGGAGCACAAGGGCACTTCCAGGCCCATTCTTGTGAACAATGGAACAAACCACCATTGAATGACCATTACTTATGGCAATGGTATTCCGCTGTGAAAAGGAGGAACGGTATGGCAGACCAGCTGCTGAGAATTTAGTATAGAAGACCAGCTACTGAGAATTTAGTATAGAAGACCAGCTACTGAGAATTTAGTATAGAAGACCAGCTACTGAGAATTTAGTATAGAAGACCAGCTACTGAGAATTTAGTATAGAAGACCAGCTACTGAGAATTTAGTATAGAAGACCAGCTACTGAGAATTTAGTATAGAAGACCAGCTACTGAGAATTTAGTATAGAAGACCAGCTACTGAGAAGTTAGTAAAGAAGACCAGCTACTGAGAATTTAGTATAGAAGACCAGCTACTGAGAATTTAGTATAGAAGACCAGCTACTGGCAATATACTACGGAGGACCAGTTACTAGGAATATAGTATAGAGGACAAGTTTATGGGAATATAATATGGATGAACAGCTACTGGGAATATACTATCTACAACCAGTTAGTGGGAATATAATATGGATGACAAGCTACTGGGAATATACTATGGAGATCCAGTTAGTGGGAATATAGTACAGAGGACCAGTTAGGGAGAATATAATATGGATGACCAGCTACTGAAAACATACTATGGAGGATCAGTCACTGGGGATATAATATGGACAGGGACAGATTATTGGGAGGGAACCCGGGGAATGAGCCCCAGGGCCCCCACCAGAGTGCAGAAGTAGGGGGCCCCCACCATCCTGCCTGCTTCAACTCTAGCTGCATGATCAGAGGACCTCCACCGGACTTAATCTGGACATGAATATGGATGACCAATTACTGGGAATATATTCTGGAATACCAGCTACTGGGAATATAATATGGAATATCAACTACTGGGAATATTATAAGGCAAGCTACTGAGAATATGGTATAGAAGACTTGTTACTGGGAATATAGTATAGAAGACCAGTTGCAGGGCATATGTGTTGGGGTTGGGGGTCAGCACATTCCTCCAAAAAGACTACAAAGATGAAGTGATATCCTCAGGAGATTCTTATGCTGCCAATGGATTGTGGCTCTACCACTGTTTTGGGTTTTGGTGCTTGTTTTCATACATGAGTTGCTATCCTTTCTGGTCCCAACCCCATAAAGATCACCCTCACTCCCACTGGTGGAGCATTCATATCAGCCTAATGTCAGGGATGGATCTTGGACACGTTAGAAGATCCTGGGAACACGTCTGTAATAAGAGATAATGTTTGCCATGAGAGAGCGGAGGTGACATGACAGGACGTGTTGTAGTTTATCTTGTGTGGTAATTATTACTGTCAGGTACAAGTTCTCGGCTTGTTTTGTCTATCTGCCCCTCTTACATGTCTCTACTCCTTCATTCCCCTTCACTTTCCGGCCCCGGTGATTTTTATCAGTTTTTTTATTATTTTCCAGTATTGTACATTTCACATCCTGGTTGAAGCAATGTTGACAACTTGCGCGTCACTACGGGTTTCATAGAGATTAAGTTTTGGAGAAACTTCTCTGGTAAAGTCGGATGTAGCTCGTGGGTGGGAGATGTTCAACTCTCATCCACTTTGCTGCTTCTGTATATTGAACCAGGATGGGTTTGGGAAATCTGGTGTGAGGTCCCGTAGCCTCGAAATCTATGTGACCCATGTGGACACTGAAATGCAGGTTTCAGTTTTGTGTTGTGGATTCGCTTAGACCTTTCCCTTGTAGAGGAGAAAACTTCTCTCGAATCCACATAGTCTGGTCCTGTACATTGGGTGCAGAGAGTCCGCACCCATGTGCCTCTACCCTAATGGTGACTGATGGGAAGGTACAATCTGTCACTTACTTAGTTTATCAGACTTGTTCGGACAACTCTTTCTGCACAGGGTCATAATTATTCACTGGCGTGTATAGGGTGGAGATGTAGACCAAAATTTGGTTATTTTTCAAAAGAGCTGCAAAAGTATTTTGAGTGTTCTAATTTTTAGACAATTTGGGATCTACTTCCACAGCTGAAGGTTTAAAGAGGACCTGTCACCCAATTTATTGGCACTAGGAGCTGCTTACTACAGTAAGCAGCTCCTAGTGCTTGATCAAACACCCTAGTGTTAGAGTGATAGCGTTACCGGAAACCTCCGGTAACGCTATCAAACACTGCGGCGGGGTACAATGTAATTGTCGGACAGCTCGCAAAGCTGTCCGACGTATTCATGAGGGGGTGGGGGTGGGGCGTGGCTAGCGCGCGGCAGTAACTGCCGGCCTATGGAGCTAGTGGGGTGGTCCGGGGAAGAGGAAGCGCCTCGGACCGCCCCCTCATGAATACATCGGACAGCTTTGCAAGCAGTCCGATGATTACACTATACCCCGGAGGTTTCCGGTAACGCTATCACTCTAACACTGCGGCGTTTGATCAAGCACTAGGAGCTGCTTACTTTAGTAACATCTCCTAGTGCCGAAAATTTAGGTGACAGGTCCTCTTTAACAAATCGTAATGGAGATAGAAGAGTGCATGCTCAGCCTCCTATACCTGTCTCCTTCTTCTGTCTGAGCATTAGGTCAGGGGATATGCCATAATTGTCTCAGATGGAAATAGTCCTCTGAAGGGTTATGCCTAGGTCACTGAGGGGACAAGTTGGGTTCCCCTTCTTTAGGGGGTAATGTCTTGTTCCTGATCATTTTCCTTCGATTTACTTGTCTGTAGATATTTATCTGGTGAAGCTGGTTGGTTTTGCTAGGGTATCTTGAGGCTACGGAATCCTTGAGATTTAGAAGTAGCATCAGAAGTAGCATCAGAAGTATGTGGCAGCTGCTGTTCTTCACTATACTTGGCCAAGACAAACACAGCGGCCGATGTTGAAGGGCAACAACTTTAAGGGCTGCAAGGCAGAAAAGCTTAAACTCAAAGGCGACGGGGAATGCCTGAACTCTCCCTGCTCTTTGTCGGATTTCTATGGAGACTTCTGATCAGTAGAGTGGCGGGATGGTTATAAGCAGGCACAGGTTGAAATAACATTTGTCCGTAATCCTCTTGCTATGCCAGATTTACCGTGTATAATCACAACTGTTGCAAGGCAGACACATGGTGTCCATCAAGACTTGTACAAACATAACAGGACCCCACAGTCACGTTAGCTGTAAGTCATAAAATAGACAAAAAGTCCATTAATCCTGCATAAGGGCATGTCCACGCACAGCACATAGGCTGCTATCAGCCCAGAAACAACTATGGTTATTAAAATTGCCAGTATAAGATGCGTTGTCCTGCACAAACATGTAGGACAGAAATGCAACGAGCTCCTGCACCACAGAAAACCCAGGCAGTAGTGCTCCGTCAGCTATAAGTGGCCTGTGTAACCTAAGTATCTGGCAGCTTTCCTCTGAAGGATGAATCAGTGTGTTTAAGTGGAGCCTGTTAAAACAAAGAGCTGAGCCTCGTGAATCCCCAAAAAGTAGGAAGTCTAGAAATTAACACAAAAGAATGTGCACAGCACTGGGAAGCTCAGTGGGTGCAGAGGGGAGCTCACTGGGTGCAGAGGGAAGCTCACTGAATGCAGAGCTGCCAGAAGATCAGATGCAAAAACCACAGGTCAGAGGTCCTACCCCCCTCCTTATAAAATGGTTTCTGCACATCAGAAGCCTCTGAATCCCGATCATCTGGGATATCATATCTGAATTTCTCCAAATTATATATAATTAAGTTATGCGACAATGTGTTCGAGAGCATACACCGGCCGTACTAGCTCAGTTACGACGTTGCATGTGTAAATATTCCAATCCATATGACCATATGTTTCTTTCCGATTACGTAGGTGAATAGTTATTTACTGTATTATTTTCTGGACATGTAATAGTTTACTTTTTTTTTTTAACTTTAATCTTATTGTTCTTTATCTAGAATACATCGGCACGTACAGACGGTGCAGCTACCGAACGAAGAAACACTGACACTATGTGGAGACCCAATGGAAATGCAGCAACATAACACGAGAAGTTATTTCGGATGAAGCAGTTACCGACTCCCAGGGAGTTGAAACGGAACCCAAAAACAAATCTGTGTTGGGATAATATGTTTATGGATAATTCCGGCCATACATCTTCTATCGCTTGGCTATGATCACGTCGATTTCTGATATCCAGACAAAGTTGTAAACTTCTGAGAGCTTTGGAGACCAGCCGTGAACCATGGATGGTGTAACACATCAATACCACCTAAGCCGGTTGTACAGGGAATACCAAAACAATAGCGTTATTGCTCTTCATTACAACTACACTGGCAAGCTGAGCACTAGTCGATACAAGGGTGGACTGAAAGCCGAGGCTGTGGTGTTTTTGGTGGTATGTGTCCTCATCGTTTTGGAGAACCTCATTGTACTTCTGGCTCTATGGCGCAATAAGAAGTTCCATTCGCCTATGTTCTACCTTCTAGGCAATTTGACTTTGTCTGACCTCTTGGCAGGAGTGGCGTACATGGTTAATATTGTGTTGTCTGGAGCAAACACACTCAGACTTACCCCTGTTATGTGGTTTGTGAGGGAAGGGGGTGTTTTTGTTACATTGACTGCCTCAATCTTCAGCTTGCTTGCAATCGCCATAGAACGTCACATCACCATGGTGCGCATGAAACTCTACAATGGAGACAAGCAAGGACGAATGGCATTGCTCGTAGGCGCAAGTTGGATTGTCTCTATCTTGTTGGGGGTTCTTCCGATCCTGGGATGGAACTGTATCACAAATCTTCCCTCCTGTTCAACCATCTTACCTTTATATTCCAAGGATTATATATTGTTTTGCATCACAATCTTTCTGGCCATCCTTATCTCCATCGTGGTCCTCTACTTACGCATATATAGGATTGTAAAGCTAAACAGTCAAAGGTTGGTGGGAACTTTACGGAAGGGAGCACTAAGAAAGTCCCAAAAATACATGGCCTTATTGAAAACTGTTACCATTGTGGTAGGAACCTTCATTGGCTGTTGGCTTCCTCTTTTTGTCCTTCTTCTCTCCGACGTGTCGTGTGAGGTCAATGCATGCCCTGTCCTTCTGAAAGCTGATTATTTTCTCGGCTTGGCCATGATAAATTCTTTTTTAAACCCAATCATCTACACGTTGACCAGCAGAGACATTAGAAGGGCCATTCTGAAGCTGGTTTGCTTCTTTTGCTTTGTCAACGAGGACGGGGAGACAAGAGGAAGATTCGGATTCTTCCAGGTCATTGAACGAAGCACAAGCAAATCTGAAAAGTCGTCCCACAAACAGGAAGGTTTGGAGACAACAATATCTTCAGGAAATGGGACTCCGACTCCAGTGAAGTCTCTCGTAGCCAAAAAGTACTGAGCAAAGTCATGTGTATGAGCCATCAAAATATTTCTAAAAGGGAATTATATCCTAGAAATTATATTGGAAGGTATGGAAAAGAACATGTGAAATGAAGACTGCTTCCTTGACGTCAAGATAGCCCATACATTTCCATACAGGCTTCTAATTTTTCCATATTTCATGGAAAAGGCACTACACATTTGCTGATCAGCAAGTGAAACATGACCCATAAGCTATTTGTCCACATTCATTGACGCCATAGAGGATGGATAACAGTCCTCAGCTCGTCTAGGCACATGGTCATAATAGGCCCCTGGTCATTAGCCGCGAGACAGACCCCTAAAGGGGTGAGGAGCAGATAAAAGGGTGAGGAGCAGATAAGTGCAGTGCCCACTAGGATAGAGGCATGTCGTGGAGAATCTCTGCCAAGAGAGGAAAGGAGAAGCTGAAGGAAAGTTGGTGAATTCTTGGTTATGCTTGAGTGAGCGAGAGGTTAAAAAAATTGTCTGGGAAGTATCAAGTTGACCAACGTTTGTTTCACATGGACCGAGTTCCTCAGACCAAACACGATCAGGTGAAACTGTCCTCAGAGATTCATATCATCACCCAGTAATGCGTCTCGCTCTTCCATATATCTCCAGGTCCCATTTCTGCAGTAACACTAGCGTCCGCAGCTAAACTATAGCAATATTTCGCCAAAATCGGTCACAGTTTTATGCGGATGCATCCACGGACTATAAACGACATCATATGGACTCCGAGCTCTTATGTGTCTTTATAATTTCAATCCATTACAGATCCCACAGTGGGGACTGGTGTAATATTGTACATTTGTATTTATGTATATACTGAAAGTGTATAAATTAATAATGTATTAATTCAAGCAGCATTAACATCGATGTATAGCTCGGAAAAAAGAGAAAAAAAAAATAAAGAAAAAAAAATTATTTGTCAAGTATCTGTGTGCAAAGATTTCTATTGTACTGGTTCTACTCGGAGGAGATCCATTTGGAGCAGGAAGTCTTATTTCTGGGAAAAAAGTCATATCATCTCTCTTCATCAACTACCCTGTAAGTCAACGAATTACCGATAAATCAATCTCCTTTGTGGCACCTGCAGGGGCAGATTAGGCCTGCCATGTGCCCTGGTCTGGAATCACCTCCTACATATGGGACTAGGATCTGCTTCTTGGGGAATGGAGGATTGTCCTGCTTTCAATGGCTCCTGTGTACATGTGTACTGAGAGCAGGAACAGATGTACAAGGATTTCATGGGTGAAGGTCCTTGTGAGTATAACATTCGGTGGGTGGTTTGGGTGGCCATGGGCTCCCTAGAAGGCTTGGGCACGGGCTACCATTCATCTCTATGAGTACGGTGCTCAGCAATCTCTGTCAGCTCCATAGAGATGGATGGGGCAACCTGACCGGCTGCTCCACTCATCTCAGGGAGTGAAGAGGTGTCTGACAGGTGTACCTCGGACACTATTAGACCTCCCCTTTCTCTTGATCTGTTGGGGTCTCATCACTGAGACTAAATCTGATCAGGAAGTTGGGCCCTATCCTGTGGATGCAGCCTAAGTTGTTTAGTGTGAAACCCCTTTAAAGTTGATTATTTTGACAATGCAGTCCTCAGACCAATAAAGGTCGTTCACCCCCGACCTAAATCCGTAGCTCATAGAAAGGCTCAGGGATAGAATGCCCATTTAAAGGACAATTGCCAAATTCTTATGGAAAAAAAAAAAAAATTGGCACTGCATTGATCAAAATGTACCCATATACTATACAATCCTGGAGTGGGTCAATTTTATCATGACTCTGCCGAAATGGTCACTGACTGCAATGCCCCATCCCTGACGCTATTGTGAAGTGAGAGGTTCCCGCAGGCAGGTTGCTGCCCTGAGGTAACAGACTCATCGTGGCATATGGCAGCTGCACTCTTGTCAAATTACAGAATTGTCCCCTAGTGAAGGCAAAAGAGCTTCTATTGAATTGGCACAAAGAGAAAAAAAAACAAAAACTTACAATAGATTTTATTTACATCTAAAAATTGAAGTATTTGTAATAAATGGCTGAAGGAAACGTAAACACACAAATATATATAAAAACGTAATCCATGGAGGGCGACGTGTTATAAATAGGGTTAATAGTGCAGCTTTTTGAGGGCCGGTCACCAGTCTGTGGACAAGAGGCTCCATAGGTAATCACAGATGAAGATCTTGGAGTGTTGGGTGCTGTCAATACTGATGGGCTGAGCGATCTCTCCTCCGTAGTGAACTGTAAATTAGCCCCGGTTAAGGATATAGTGCGATATGCATAAGAGATGTGGACACTACTATAGCATCACGGTATTGGTAATGTACACGGCATCACAACAACCATGCACATAGGTTGTGGATTAATGCAAGGTCTTGCTTGCAAGTTGTAATTCCGCAGAAGAACATTGGGGATAGCAAGATCTCATCAGAACATCACCCTGACTTTGGGTCGTGTGTCACGTGGTAGCGTTGTCTTGTACGACCAAGATGACACTGACCCTGAGTTACGGTTATTCTATAATTACACCGCGACACCCTGATACTTCCTGTGGGTAATGAGAGTAATGATTGGGATGATGAATCGAAACGACATCAATTATCCATGGCTCGCATCCAGGGTTCAGGAAGCTGAAAATTAAAGGGAGGGGGGGGACGCAGAAGAAAAGGATACTGCCTTTGATGAGTGTTGAGTCGCAGTTGTAATCCCAGTCTATCTTGGTCACCGAGTGGAACAGCTTTGCCATGTACCTGCAGAGAAAATGTGCGTAAATATGTCACAGAATGTGAAAAAGTAAGACCATTGCAACAACGTGGTACTGCCACCTATAGACCACAGAAGGTAACTACAATACTAACTCTTGGGATCACCCCCCTTGGTCAGAGAGTGCAGGAGATTACTGCACACAGGTTTATTACCCCGTCCAACAGAAACTATATCAGAACGTTTGGAGCTTCCCCTAGTGGTGACTGCGGGAATTGCATCTCCGTCTTATCCGGGAGAGGAGCCAGCAATACTCACAGCGCTGAGGGGATGACCACTGTAGTGTCCTCCTTAGCCTCTCGCTCCACCTCGGTGATCTCCTCCTCCAGCATTTTCACCTCCTCCAGCTCCTTTTGCAGGAATGTAAAGACATTAAGGAAATGACAGCAGAAAAAACACAAGAAAACACAAAACTATGAAACATACTGAGGACAAATATCCATTAAAGGGATAGTTGAGTAAAAAAAAAATCCACTTCTATATAGCCTAATAGAGAAAACTTCCTAATAGGGAAAAATTCCCTATTATGAGTAAGGCGGAAACAGCTGAATATATATCTTAAAGGAGGTTTTCAGGAAAAAAAAAAGCCCTTGGGAAGGTACAGAGTTTGTGTAAAGGGTCGCTGTGAATCAGTTCGGGTATAACTTGCATCAATTTACCTATGAAAAATGTGTAAAAAAAAAAAGTTATAGGTTATTGAGCATAGAAGAGTCATATTTTACCTGATGTGAGTCAGTTTAGAGGCTGCAGGTGGGAGACACTTCAGACACCCCTGTCTTCAGTTCAGTCGGACCTAAAAACATCCTTTAAGTGTCTTAATAAAAATAAAAGAATCACATCTTTCAGATTGCATCAGTCTTGTGGTTCTGTGAGCTACAGAACTGCTGATACAGATAAAGATCCAGTTCATGTATTTTTCTTTACCTGCCTTTAACTCCAATTCTGTAGATCACAGAATCACAACATGATGTGATCTGAGAGATGAGATTCTTATCTTTAATAAGATACCAGCAGCATGTTTCCAGGTCCTACAGAACCGAAGACAGGGGTAACTCAATGGACCTTCCCCTGCAGCCTCATCTCAGGCAAAATACGGGTGAGATTTCACATAAAAGATGAAATTCTAGAGAAAACATAAGAAAAGCTACAAATCTGTAAAAATAATATAAAGACTGAAGGACATTTATCGTATGTCATATGAGATAAGCCCAGCCCCTCCAAATTGCGCTATAACCTGCGACCGTTCAGGCCTGAGCAGCCGCAGGCTACATCGAGTGCAGGCAGGGAGAAGACCTTAGTGTTGGATTAATAAGAAATAAATCCGGCATGAGCGTATTCCTGACATATGATGGATAATTGGGATATTTCCGCTATAAAGGATATTTGATGCTGCTTTCCAGCGAGGAGTTCTTGTCGCGTACAGCCTGCAGCTCCTCCTCAATCTTCCGCAGTTTGGAGGAGGTTTTCTGCTTTTCTTCTTCTGTCTCCAAAAGGGTCTGGGCGACGTCTTTTTCGACAGACAGAAAATCTAGAAGTGCACACAAACAAGAATCGGACGTTAGATGTGATCTGCCTTCTGTTCATAGTTTGGCCACAGAGCTGGACCTGCTCCCGTACCTCTGATGAGATCCGATACCCGACTCTCGGTCTCCAGAAGCGAGTCGATCATGGCTTCCTGCCACTCGAGACTCTTCTTTAACACGGCAGCTGCGTTGTCCGACACCATGACCTTGATGATCTCCCGGCTGACCTCCACATACTCCTGCATCGGTTCTCGAAACATTTTATTCGGAGTGTGAATATGGAGATGGAAAGGATCTGGAGAAATATAGGTGGCCTAAAAGGAAGCAGCGACTTCAATCGAGGCAGGCGGCAAAATATACAGGATATATTGCAAGAACAGTGACGCTTCTAGAAAGTACACTTAAATGGGTTTTCCCACGAAGAAAAGTTAGGCCCTATCCACGGGAAAGGGGGTTGTCAGAGGCTTCAGTCATAGTCTAGTCGGGGGTGCGTGGATGTGAGGCTGGGGCATTAGTCTTAGGCTACATTTACATGACCGGATGGGGGACGTATATACGACCGACGTATATACGGCCGATATACGTCCCCCATAGACGGCAATGGGCGCACGCCGCCCTACGGGAGCGGTATGGTGCAGCACACATGCGGCACCGTACTGCTTCGTACACTGGAAAAAGATAGGACATGTCCTATCTTTCTCCGTAGTACCGAGCCGTGCGCCATATCTTCCTATGGAGAGGGGCGGGGGTGATCGACACTCACCTCCTCCTCCTCTCCCCATGCGCTGCCGTTGCCCGCTACGGTGCGGCGGGCAGCGACAGTGTGAATGTAGCCTTAGTCTGGTCTGGGATCTTTTAACAGGGCATTGCAGTCATAAATGTTCATGCAGAACACCCCTAAAATTTGAGGAACCTCCATGGCCTCTTAATTCCCCAGACCTTATTTTGATCATGCACATGTGGCACCACCTTAATCGACACGACTAGATCTGTAAGCACTAGAGTCTGGCTCCAGATACCTCTAGGAATCTGGTGACCCTCGGTGTTGCAGAGTTCTGGATATAAGCTGGTGGTCATAATAATGTGACTTCTCCGAGCATCAAGTAAGGACAATTCTAGTGATGCTGTACTCTAATGTGCCAAAAGAGGTCACTATATTCACACTTTTTAGTGCGTAGCAGAGACCAGGGGACTTTCTATGATATCCACACTCCACAATCAGAGCTCTAAGTAGAGATGATGAAGGGGCACAGTGCTTTACGCTTCTGTCCATTTTCGGGCGATAGTGTCTGTACCTCGACCACCCGCATCACATGGCAGAACTGAGGTGATTATATCTTGCATTGGAAAACGAAACTGAAACAGGTTGTCCTACAACTTTTCGATAATACAAACAAGACGCTGTTCTATAAACTAGAAAGCCCATTTATTGCCCAGATTTAGGCAGGGCATGCATAAACCCTGACATTTTTCACCAACACGGTAAACATAATTAGTTTCAGCGCTTTTGCCCCAATCCATGGTCATGTTGGCGCCGTTTTTGGTAAAAAGCTGTTATCAGTTCAAAGACCAGACAAGCCCTTTAACAACTTAGTCTGATGGGCATTTCTCATGTCTTGTATGGCAGTTTTCTTTTTTCCACGTTCCACATGTGGCATCTTTGTTGCGTTTTGAAACGTAACGCAAAGGCTCCTCCTGCGACCACGCATTGAGGTAATATTGCATTTCCTTTGTGCTTAAGGGGAACCTGCCACAGGCCTAAGCCCGGTTGCATGTTATCTGGTAATGTTTTCATATATGGCCAACGCTGCTTGATGCCATTAAAATTAAGTCATCCATTTTCCAGTTGGGAGTGTGGTGCACTAGTCATCTCTGACCCTGCGCATACCCCGACGGAGAAAGAGGCCCAGTACACATGTGTCGCCGTTTCCCCTCAATGGGAATCGCATTTTAGCTAGCCGGCCATGCTGCCGCATGAAAGTGCACGTCGTTTCAGGGGATCAGGAGACCGCTGGAAAATAGGGAGTCAGCTACGAGCAAGAGGCAGGGCCTGGCATGCTGCGGGGAAAGGATGGAGGCAGGTTATCGGCAGTATGAACGGACAGCTGGTTGACTACTGCGCCAACCACCGTACCCCCGACTACAAAAAGGATGTGCATCTTACTTTACTTTTCGGTTCTCAGATAGATTGACCATATATACAGACATGGCCGGAGAACATGCAACTGGCCATATTAGCTACATTTTGTATTTTAACAGGGCTTAGGCTTCTGACAGGTTCCCTTTTAATCAAACGCAATGTTACCTCAACACGTGAACAAAGGAGGCCTCTCTGCATTGTATTTCACAGAGCAACGCGAATGCCACGTGTGAAGCGGCCATAGGCCAACTGTATTAATCATGGACTTTGTAGGCGATGCGCATTATCACCACATTTTCCGTGTGGCATATCCGCAGCACAGTACAATTGTAGTGCATGGGACTAATGCCCACAATGCCGAAACACTGATGATTTTCCATCCCCAGACCCGCTGCAAGACATAAGATGTATAACAGAATTAGCGCGATTGTTCAAAAAGTGGATTGATATCACTGTGTGAACAGAGTCGTGCCCCTCCATTTTGTGCCACATTCTCTTCATATATAAAGCAATGACGACTCCCAGCAATGACAACAAAGTACTTCTCTATGTGTTGTAAGCGCAGGACTGAGTCCTGGGGCACAAAGGAGCCGCCATTATTATTATTATTTACCATAATGTTACACCTATTGCCTCAAAACTCCCTCACAGACAACGCTCAGGGTAGCCACGCCCTTTGCGTCAATCATCCCCCCCAAAACCCGCCTATCAGCCAATCACTAACCAGCCCTAACTGGTAGTCATACAACCGCATGCGTTCTGTCCAATCACAGCGCACCCCAGATCCTTCCTCCCTCTCCCCTTGCTGGACAGGAGGTGACCGTTTAGATTTGAATTTTCCCGCCTAACGTTCGCCCCCTAGTTATCGCTGTGAGGTAATAATGGCGGTTCTCCGCCTGCCTCAGGGATTGCGGGGGGTAGGCGGCGCCGGTCCTTACCGATACGCGATGAGGGGGTTATCCGGTGTAGAGCCGCGGTACCTCAGCGTGTGTGTCCGGGAGCCCGCCTTGTCCTGGGCGGAGGAGGAGTGAGGACTGCCTCTCCTCATACAGGGGCGGGTTCTCCTCACTGACTGCTGTGACCATTGATGAGGCGGAGGAGCAGTCCGGGTGTTATTACTGGGGTTATGGTAACGTCACAGCTTCACATTTACCTCAGGACTCCATGACAGAGGTTACACCACAGCTTCACATTTACCTCAGGACTCCATGACAGAGGTTATGTCACAGCTTCACATTTACCTCAGGACTCCATGACAGAGGTTATGTCACAGCTTCACATTTACCTCAGGACTCCATGACAGAGGTTATGTCACAGTTACCTGGTAGTAGTGGAGACAAGAAAATTTCCTATGGGAGAAGACTTTCTCTCCAAAAACTGAATTCTTATGTATAATCTTGTCGTATATGGCGACATATTCCGCAGCGCCTTAGAGATATGGACATAGATCTCTATTCACATGAACATGCGGTTTCTCCAGTCTCCTATTTCCGTGCCATAAGAGACCATTTATACGTGACGTTTTTCATTCTTATGCAGTACATTTTTAACCCCTAATTATACTTCCCCATAGACTAAAGACATACGGAACTGAAATACGGGAGAAGATGGGACATGTTCTATATTTTTATGTGGCCAGTATACAGTACAGTGTTAACAACGGCAAAATAAAGGGTTGGATGTATAGTCCATTGAAATGAATGTGGCCGTATGTAACCCGTAAAAAAACAGCATTTAGCATATGGCCATTTTCGTACAGTCGTGTGAATTCAGCCTTAGGATACATTCAGACGCCCGTCTGTGGGGACGTATACATACGTATATGTATGTCCAGCAGCGGTACCATGTGGCACCGTTACACGCCATACACGAGGAAAAGATAGAGCATGCTCTATCTTTCCCTGTATGTGCGGCCGTGTGCTGCATGTATCTACACAAGTCCGTATTAATTTCTGTACTAAATTGGAGAGAAAGTTTAATGCTATGGCCAGCAAGCGCTATCAGGGTGTAGAAATAGTACATCGCCCATTCACTCGCTGGCCAGCAGTGAAAAAATGCTGGCTTTTATAGCAAAACACCAGGTGCTCATTACCGATTGCATGTGCATATCTTTATAATTTTGGTTTGTCATAACTGCATCATTGCAGACACCTTTGATTAGTTTGCCATTGCCGCCTGGGGCTAATTTTCATTACTCACATCCAGGTATCTTCGCCATAGATCCCAGTGGGCAACGAGGTCCATTTATAACTAGGGTTTGGGTGTGCTTGTGTCGGGGATCGCCTTTACACATGTATACTTTCTTTGCATGTATTGGAAAACGAGCCAAAAATGAAAAACTCCTTAGGGCGCGTTCACACGTTGCGTTTTCATTGCGTTTGAAACGCATATACAACAGCTGATGTGAGGTAATTTGCCTAATTACATTACCATTTACGTTTGTAAACGCAATGTTAACGCATGCGTTAACAAAACGCATGCGTTAACGCATGTGTCAACATCGCGTTTACGATGCGTTTGGAAACGGAAACGTTAACAGTGATGTAATTAGGCAAATCACCTCTCCTCAGCTGTTGTATATGCGTTTCAAACGCAATGAAAACGCAACCAAAACGCAACGTGTGAACGCGCCCTTAAGTGGGCTGGACAAATTTGTTGGCACTCTTAACTCCTTCACCTACTCGGACATTGGGGCAGATTTATCAAGTGTCTGAAAGTCAGAATATTTCCAGTTGCCCATGGCAACCAATCACAGCTCCCCTTTAAAATATTCATGAGCTCTGGTAAAATGAAAGCTGAGCTGTGATTGGTTGCCATGGGCAACTGGAAATATTCTGACTTTCAGACAGCTTGATAAATCTGCCCCATTAAGTTATGTTGTGGTGCAGTTAGGGATATATGATGGCTCATAAAGCAAGTACTAACCAGGAGCATGTGTTAGGGTGAAGACACAAGTGGCGTTTTTGGGCTGTTTTTAGTTACTGCGTTTTCAGATCGTAAAAACCACAGGCGTTAAAAAGCACAGGTTTGACCAATTGTCTTAATTCAAACTGGTCAAAAACGCATTTGTTTTTTACGATCTGAAAAAGGACTAACTAAAAACAGCCTAAAAACGCCACATGTGTCTTCACCCTTGTACTGCAGTCACTTGCCATAATTTGCCGTATGGCACAACACTAGCTCACAACCCTGAACGGTTCAAACATTCCACCTTGGATAAGATCTAAGACCTTGGATGAGTTCTAGTTTCTCAAAGGTAAGTCATAGGATCAGGATTCTGGTCTCAACGGATCCAGCTGAAGCCACGGTCACACGTACCGCTAAGCGTCCGTCATAACGCGACGCTAGGGCACGGGGGGAGTTCCTCGGCCTGAACGCACAGGGACATTGTTAAGCCGATCGCATGCGTTTCTCTGAAAACACATGTGCGTTCGGGCCGAGGACCTCCTCCCCCTGTGCGCTAGCGTCGCGTTATGAACGGACGTCTAGCGGTACGTGTGACCGCGGCCTGAATCTCTGGACATGACCTACTCCCATGCTCCCACTGAGAGTTCTATATATCTCCGTTTCCAAGGCCGCTAGAGCAAGCTGAGAGCCAGGTACTCATTCGCTGTCCTTATCCCAGATAGGTATTTGGCTTTGGGCTGGGATAGACCATAAATCCATAACTGGCATATTGGTTGGATAAGTTGTATGGTTTTAGGGACATCTGTGTCTCTGTGAAAAGTGGAGGGAATTCTAAGAAGGCCATCAGTGCCGCCAGGTTTGCGTGTTAGTTACTTGCTCCCCCCATGAAGTAAATGGCTCTCTCCAGCTTGTCTTTCCTTGTGGCATTGACTGTATGGGGGAGATTTATCATAGATGAAATGTTACCGCCATGTTTTTACCTGTTATATACAGAGGATTCGGCAGGTGTCTCCAGTGAGGTAGAGCAAATACTTTCTCTGTACTGTACGGCTCCAGCCGTTCCCGAAGCACAGTGCGTCATCACTCCCTTTCCTGTGTTTTGTGTTCACTTGGCTGTGGCTGCCCAGCACTTCCAGCATAAGCAAGTGTCAACTTTATTTTGCCGTATCCAGTACAGTAGTTGTAGTAGTACCACTTTTGCAATCAGTGGCCTCAGCAGTGCTCAGAGATGTCATCTGTGAGTCCCAAAAGACGGACGGAGAAGGATAAACACCTGCCCAGCCCCCTTTCTCAAAATTCTGCCCTTACTTTCTTAGGCTACATGCACACTGCCATGTGCCCGCCGCACCGTAGCACGGCGGGCACACAGCAGCGCGGGGAGAGAAGAGGAGGTGAGCGACGCTCACCCCCGCCCCTCTCCATAGAAAGTTATGGCGCACGGCGCCGTAGTACGGGAAAAGATAGGACATGTACGTACCGTTCCCGTACGGGGCCGTGAGCCCATAGAAGTTTATGGGGGACGTACACTCACCGGCCACTTTATTAGGTACACCTGTCCAGCTGCTCCTTAACACTTAATTTCTAATCAGCCAATCACATGGCGGCAACTCAGTGCATTTCGGCATGCAGACATGGTCAAGACAATCTCCTGCAATTCAAACCGAGCATCAGTATGGGGAAGAAAGGTGATTTGATGCCTTTGAACGTGGCATGGTTGCTGATCTACTGGGATTTTCATGCACAACCATCTCTAGGGTTTACAGAGAATGGTCCGAAAAATAAAAAACATCCAGTGAGCGGCAGTTCCGTGGGCGGAAATGCCTTGTTGATGCCAGAGGTCAGAGGAGAATGGGCAGACTGGTTCGAGCTGATAGAAAGGCAACAGTGACTCAAATCGCCACCCGTTACAACCAAGGTAGGCCGAAGAGCATCTCTGAACACACAGTACGTCGAACTTTGAGGCAGATGGGCTACAGCAGCAGAAGACCACACCGGGTGCCACTCCTTTCAGCTAAGAACAGGAAACTGAGGCTACAATTTGCACAAGCTCATCGTAATTGGACTGTAGAAGATTGGAAAAACGTTGCCTGGTCTGATGAGTCTCGATTTCTGCTGCGACATTCGGATGGTAGGGTCAGAATTTGGCGTCAACAACATGAAAGCATGGATCCATCCTGCCTTGTATCAACGGTTCAGGCTGGTGGTGGTGGTGTCATGGTGTGGGGAATATTTTCTTGGCACTCTTTGGGCCCCTTGGTACCAATCGAGCATTGTTGCAATGCCACAGCCTACCTGAGTATTGTTGCTGACCATGTCCATCCCTTTATGAGCAATGTACCCTGTAACATCTGATGGCTACTTTCAGCAGATAATGCGCCATGTCATAAAGCTGGAATCATCTCAGACTGGTTTCTTGAACATGACAATGAGGTCACTGGACACAATGGCCTCCACAGTCCCAGATCTCAATCCAATAGAGCATCTTTGGGTGTGGTGGAACGGGAGATTCGCATCATGGATGTCAGCCGCACAATCTGCGGCAACTGTGTGATGCCATCATGTCAATATGGACCATAATCTCTGAGGAGCTTCCATCACCTTGTTGTATCTATGCCACGAAGAATTGAGGCAGTTCTGAAGGCAAAAGGGGGTCCAACCCGTTACTAGCATGGTGTACCTAATAAAGTGGCCGGTGAGTGTATATCGCCCGTATATACGTCCCCCATACATGTGTGTGAATGCAGCCTTAGTAAGGATGATGCCACACGTTGCAGTTAAAACTGCATCGCAATCAGCTTTGAGGTGGTTTTGGGTGCAGTTTTGTTAATTTAACAGGAGAATGAGTTTGTGGAACGGATTTTCCCTTCAAAATCATATTCACCCGTTCAGTTCATGTCTTTCACCTGTTAAATTAACAAAACTGCGCCTAAAACCACCTCAAAACTGATTTTGATGCAGTTGTAACTGCAGCATATGGCTGAACCGTAAAGCCAGTGGCACACGCAGCGTTTTGAACCCGTTTTTGGGAGTTTTTAAGCAGTCCGTTGAAAAACGCATGCATTTTTTGAAAACACACCAGTTTTTGACTAGTTTTAGCAATTATCTTAATTAAAACGGGTCACAACTGCATGCGTTTTTTAAAAACGGATGCGTTTTTTAACAGACTGCTTAAAAACGGACCAAAAAGAGTTCAAAAGGCAACATGTGCTGCCGGCCTAAGGGGGATGCCACACATGGCATTTTTAGTCCGTTTTTAAGCATGTGTTTTCAGCCCGTTTAAAAAATGCATGCATTTTTAAAAATGCATCCGTTTTTGTCTGTTTTTCTCAATTATCTAAAGATAAACAGGTTGTAAGCAATCATGGTATGGTAAACGGTCAAAAACGGATGCGTTTTTAAACGGACTGAAAACACATGATTAAAAACAGACCAAAAACGGCATCTCACTTTGTGGTTTCATTACCTTCTAATACTAGCCTGTGAGTAACTCATCTGATAAAAATTACTGAGCCAAAGGACTGGTCATAGATATCTAAAACCTGGAAAACCCCTTTAAAATCATGCCATCTGTAATAATCTGCCAAATAATAGAAATGACTCACTCGCATGTTAGTCATCGGGTATCACTAGACTTATTAGTCATAGCGCTCTCCTGAGCACTACAAATTGTTCTCAGCCCCAATAAAATAACCTTTAACCCCTCGGGAATGCATCTGTGGCATTACGGCGTGATAAGGTTTTATTTTACATTGTATATAATGTGTTGACTGCACTGTTATTGTTAACGGTACTATTTTTAAAAGTAATAATGGACTTAGTAAAAACTATTTGTCTTTTCAGAATTTTTTTCTTTTTAAATTTTAATTTATGGTTCATGAGTTGGTGAAAATGAGGGCCATTCCTAGGCCTCCAGCCGCACCTCATAAAGGATCCTGCGCTCACAGGGGCGACCATTTGGATGACGCGGCTGTTTATGATTGTGAAACCTAAGGGGTTAGAAGACTGTGATATCACAGCACAGCATATATTCGGCAGAGTTATGGACTGTAGCTAAAAAAATTGAGTATAAAGCAAATTCAAGCCGGACTGAACCAATGATCTACAAATCCATGCTACAGTAAACCTGTCATATTGTAGAAGCCAACTTACAATCCATCATTGCTTCACGTTGACCTGAGTTCTCAGGTATCGGTGGCGTGTCAGGGGTCACTCAGGTTTCTTGTAACTTTTCTTGCTTTGAGCTGTGTATCTTTTCATTTTAAGGTGTGAGTTAGTTCGCGTGCGTCTGTATTGTGTACCTGGGGCATTGTCCTTAAAACACCTAAGCCGTAATTATCTTGTGGTGTGACCTGGTGGCGGAGGCTCATACACTCCTCGGAGAGCAAAACATTAGATTAAATTTACCGTATGAAAGAAGACGATCTACACTTAATGCAGTTCACGTGACTGCAAAAATGTCTTGTGCAAGAGACCCGGAAAGAGGGATTTTTGTCCCCCCAGTTCCTGGTTGGAACCACTACTATTACCACTACATATCTAAATCTACAGTACACCCCTCGTCATGTGTCCTGTATCAGGTTTTATGTCATCCAGTAATGGGAATCATCACGCAGTAGGAGGGTAATTACCACTTGTGTGTAGGAATTTTTCCTCATACACTGCCTCTTCTTATGTCACATAACAAGGATTTATCTATTTGACACAGTCATCGCACGCATGGCATAGCTTTCCTTGTCAACAGTTTCTGCTCTTTATCTTGGATGAAAATATTACAAAACAAAAGATGGAGTAATCGAAAAATATTTGCGCCTGTAGGAGCAGAAGGTTTACGTCTGAAAGATTTCTCAATATATATATAAAGAGATCTAACAGCCAACAGAAGACTCCTCCGACCTTTTCCCGGATTTATAAAGATGGGGGTATTGAATGCCTTAATTTTTCCCTTTATCCGGAAGTGCACACCCCCGATCTCTGTACGGCTGTTCAGAGCGCTCAAGCCTCCGTCTTTAACAAGTGAAATGCATGCTCCGTTGGGTTGAGATCAGGTGACTGAATATTCCACTTCTTTGCTATTAAACTCCCGAGTCGCTTTGGTCGACGTTTCATAATGCATATGGACAATGACCTAAAATGTAAAGCCTATCAGTTTGGCTGGATTTGAGCACTGCTGTCCTGTGTCACATCATAAATAAACATTGTCACCCAGTGCCACTAGTGGCCATCCATGCCCAAGCCTTCACACTACCTATGCTAAACTTTGTGTCCTCTGTCTAAAGAATGTTATTCCAGAACTGTGCTGGCTTTTTTAGATATTTTAGCAAAATCCAATCCAGCCTTTTTATTGAGGCTTATGAGTGACTTGCACCATGCAGTGAACCCTTAGTGTTTACTTTTTTTTTTTACTTTCTCTTTATGGTAGATTTGGATATCCTGGAAAGTGGTGTTGGCTGTTGTGAAGCGGTTTCTCTTCACCATTGGTGATCATCCACCACTGTTGTCTTCCATGGGCATCCAGGTCTTTTTGCATCGATGAGGTCACCAAGCTGTAGAATTTGACGCTCCTAATATTGTAGCAGATGGGTGTTTTTGCGTTTTCGCAGTTTATAGATGGCTTCTTTCACCTGTAAGGAGAGCTCCTTTAGAGCGCATGTTTTCTTCACAGCAAAATCTTCCAAATGCAAGCATCACACCTCAAATCGGCTACAAGCATTTTATCTGTTTAATTGGAAATGAAGGAATTGCCCACACCTGCCCGTGAAACTTCATTTGTGTCAATTGTTCAATTACTTTGGGTCCCTTTAATAACAGGCTGGCACATGTTCAGGGGATAAAACGATGAAACCCTTCATCCAATGTAGATTCCTCCCAAATGAAAGCTACAAGTCTCTTCTGCATGTTAGTGTACGGATATTTATGGACCTAACTTGTACGTGTTACATTTCCACTGAATGGTGAGCTGTTACGGCAAGCTATGTGAAGAGATACTCGAAAAGAGGAGAAACCCTACTCATGGACTTTGGACAAGAACAATGTTACGAGGGAAAGCTACATAAGTAAAAAAGGAAATGTTCACCGCTCTTTGCTTGTAGTTATGAAAGGTCAGGAGTAATTTCGGAGAAGAGTATTGGCCCCACGGTCTCCGGAGATGCCAGGATTTCGACACAAACTGGACATAAGGTAAGTGGTCTTCTACAAACACCTCAGACATAGCCTCATTTGGACTAATAGTGGTTTAAAAAAGGGGAGGTAAGTCCCACTAGCCATCAATGTTATGGCCAGACCTCTTGGAGGATTTGAGATGTTGAGCAAAGTCCTTCAGAACTACCAAGGCAACTGCAACTATTCTCGCACATAAGAGCCACTAGCACCCGTGTGTGAGAACAAACCAAGCGAATAGAACATGTATAGGTGACCGCAACCGTTACACTTTACGTATAGCTGGAACACAGAAATCACTTGAATAGCAGCAGTCTGTTCACGGGTAGCACCACACAGGTGCACAGTACTGCGCCCTGAACATTCACAGGTGTTGCAGTCGATGTAGAACCACAGGTTCCAGCACAACTCATCTGGCGAACATGGTAGGTTGATATTACAGACTTCTTTTCTTCAGTATAGTTAAAGCATACAGGAAACACCAACAGAATAAGGCTTCATTGCCGAGATGGAGAGGAGGAGGGGTGACCTATCTTGTCCCCAAGTGCGGAGCGGGACGGTGCCGCACCCTACCACTCCGTGCGCCCGTTACTAGCCGATGGGAGACGTATATTCGGCCGCAAGCTTCTGGACGTATATATATATACCCCTCAACGGTTGTGTGAATGTAGCCTCACATGAGTGACACGTTTCACCCTATTCTAATTATTATGTTTTATGTTCAACGTTCAGTTAAAGTAACTGGAAATGATGATGCTGTTAAAAAGTATAAAGCGCGTTGCAATACCTGTGACATTTCTCTTGAGGTGAAACCTCCCAAACTTCAGAAAAGTAACCAAATAATGTTTGGTTAAACAAGTTTGATCTGTACTTGTCACATCCACACATTCCTTCTCCGGCACAACAAGCAGCAAATCTGCAGTGCACAATGACTCAGCGATACACAGAAGAGACAGGTTGTGTACTCCACACAGAAACTTCCTTGTCCATGAAAAATATTTAACCCACCTCTTGTGTAATACCCTGGGGAGATTCCTAGAACATGAGCACAATGTACAGCACAGAGGGAGCGACAGAAACTATATAGAGGAGATATATGGAATAATAGGAGGAGATATAGGCCCCCTATGTACAAGAATATAACTACTATAATACTGCCCCCTATGTACAAGAATATAACTACTATAATACTGCCCCCTATGTACAAGAATATAACTAATATAATACTGCCCCCTATGTACAAGAATATAACTACTATAATACTGCCCCCTATGTATAAGAATATACAGGGTGAGGGTCTTCTCGTGCTCAGCTGTGAGACGTCTATCACTCCCTTCTAGTATTCGGCATCTTGAGGATGTCTTGGCCCCTCTGGTCTCTGATTGCTGGATTGTTTAAAGCCCTGATTCAGACTGACTCCTAATATTCACTCATTTCCTGTACAAACAATCAAAACATAACAATTCCTGGTTGTTAAGATGTAAACATGTGAAAAGTTCTCCTCTTCATTTATATTTCACCTTTTCTTCATTTCTTTTTACTTTATTCCGTCTTTTCTCTTCTCTTTCTCCTTCCCTATTTCCTGTTCTGTTTCTTCCTCTTTATTCTTTCTTCCTGTCTTTCCTTTTATTTATAATGTTCATTTTCTTTTCTTTTTTCTCCCTTTTCCTGTTCTGTTTTTTTATCTTATTCTTCTTGTTTGTCCTTTTTTCTTTCCTTTTTCCATCTTATTCTCTTTCCTTCTCCGGATTATAAGGAATCTCTAATATCCCGGCACTAGATTATCCTCTCATCCTTTCTCTTCTCTTTGTTTCCTTTTTCTTTCATCTTTTGTTTAATGTTTGTTTCCTTCCTTTCTCTCTTCTTCTCTTCCCTTCTCTTCCTTCTATTCATCCCTCTTCCTTTCTCTTTCTTCTCCACTTCCTGTTCTTTTGTTTCTCTTGTTCTCTGCTTCCGTTCTCTCCTTCCTTCCCATGGTTTCTTCCTTTCCTTCCTCGGTAAAGCCGGAATCTCTTATCCTTTCCTCTTCCTTTCTCTTCCTTTTTACTTTGTTTCCTTTTCCGTTTATTTCCTTTTTTTCCCGCGTTTCCTGTTTTTTCTTTCTGTGTTGTTCCATTTCCTTCTTTTCTGTTCTTGTTCTGTTTTCTTCTCTTCATTTGTATTTTCTTTCTCTTCCTTTTCCTTCCTTTTCCTTCACTAAAAATCAGGAAATCTATAATAACTCAGCAGCAGATAATCTCCTGTTTCTTGACCCTTTCAGCCTCTTTCCTTTCCTGTTCTGTCTCATTCCCCCTTTCCTTCCCCTGTGATGTATCCTAAGCTCCCCTCCACATTCCCTCCTTATATACATGATGATATAATCTGGTCTTTTTAGCTTTTATATCCTCACTATACACTTTATACCTTATAACAGGGGGATTCCTGCAGTCACAATGTATAGAATGCTAATACAATGTATACACACAGCCATCCCATAATCAGTGTATTGTACTTTGTATAGGTTTATACCCTAATAATGAGTATTTTGTAGATCCCCTCCCTCCCCCGCTCGCTTATAATATATATGATGTATAATCCAGGAGCTGCTGCTCTCATTGATGTCTGGATCTTGTCACGGGAGGCCTGAAATCCCGGATCCTGTGGAGAGGATGGGGGGTAGTGGCACATTGACGAGCCCCAGCACCCGCACACAGGAGCCGTCCTGGCACATTATCAACTATTACAGGAGACTAAGAGCAGACCCCGGCCATGTACAGCTGGAGGGTCCGCTCTATACACAGACCCTCTGGAATCCCGGCTGCCTGTGGGATGTGATGATACAGTGCAAATACCTAGTGTCAGTGTATTATATCACCACTAAGGTACAGACAATGGGGCAAATCAAGTGCAAGTGGAATCCATTTATCCGATGGATGGTGGGACCCCCTCTGATGGAGGCTGATACCCCCACTGATGGATGGTGGGACCACCTCTGATGGATGGTGGGACCCCCTCTGATGGATGGTGGTACCCCCTCTGATGGATGGTGGTACCCCCTCTGATGGATGGTGGTACCCCCTCTGATGGATGGTGGGACCCCCTCTGATGGATGGTGGGACCCCCTCTGATGGGTGGTGGGACCCCCTCTGATGGAGGAATATAACTACTATAATACTGCCCCCTATGTACAAGAATATAACTACTATAATACTGCCCCCTATGTACAAGAATATAACTACTATAATACTGCCCCCTATGTACTATGTATAATACTGTCCGGTCTTTCAGGTGGATATGATGGAAACACATTCTTGGACAGTGTGGAATGTTATGACCCGGCCCAGGACACATGGACAGAGGTGACCCATATGATGTCAGGACGTAGCGGGGTGGGCGTGGCTATCACTATGGAGCCGTGCCGCAAAACCCCATGTGGAAGTATCTTTCCAGAGAAGCCAAATGATGAGAATGCAGACAAACAGAGAGGCGGCTGCATCTTCTCCAACTGCAAGTAATTGCGAGCAGCTACAGTGACTCCACCCACAAACTTATACACAGACACAGGCTCCGCCCCCTCAATATCCTAAATTCTCAGCAGCTGATTAAAACAAAAAATTGAAGTGAAATTCTTTTTTTCTATCTTGAAAAAACCTTAATGTTTTTGTGCCCTGTTTTTACCGCAGTTCCTCCACCTCAGTTGGGGACAAGTGACTTTTTCAAAAAATTTTGATGGAAAGAGACTTTAAAAAAAATATTCAGTGTTAAAGAAAATAAAGTAATGATTTTGATGTTTTTTTGGGTGAGTAGGTAGAGGCGGTGCCTCCTGCATCACCACATAAGTGTGCCATCTCCACGCTGCGGACCCCCCGGACACAAAAAGCTCAAATGTCTTATGTTAAGTTAATGTACTATGTCATAAGGGGGTCTCCCCAATCTCCCATCACCCCACAAGTAATCTCTGCCTTGTAGTAACTTTCCAGACAAAACATTCCCGTAATTTTTGATTTTTTTTCCCCCTTTTGTTTATGTAAATTAGCTTTTTGGTGCACCAAGGGCGGGGCCATAGCTTGCCCGGTGCACTCATTTCTTAAAAAATATTTTTTTTAGCTGTGTTTGGCTGTAATAACGGCCAATATTATCAGCTTTCAAAGAATGAAGCGAAAGAACCGGCTGCCATGGCTCCGCCCCTAGTGCACTGAGACTCTTATTTACATATAAAAATATTTTATTTCCTTTAAGGTGAAAGATCAGTGGGGAAATTCGAAAAAGTTTGTCTGGAAATCTTAGAATGTGCTGGTTTTTACTTGACGGGTAATTTTGGAATCTACGAGACTCCGTCTAAGGGGGTTGATCGGTGTAAAAACTAAATCGATTAAATAAAGCGTCACTTACTGCTTCCACTTCCTGTGTGGCTACCAAAACCATCGGGGTCACTGATCTGACCAGTGATTGGCTGAGGGATCTTGTGTCAGCTGCTTCCTGTGATGTCAGGAGACGCCCAGGAAGTAGATCGGGAAGGCGGAGCAGTGACTAACGTTTTATTATTGTACTTGTCCTGTATAGAGGATTTTCTTTACCAGAAAACCCCTTGAAGGTAAGTCCATAGGTGGTTTTTTTTTGTGTATTTCAGTTTCTATTTATTTGTATTATGTTTTTTTTTTTCGTGAAAATAAACTACGACTTTTTCTTCTCTAGATCAGCAGATGGGAAGCAAATCCAAGGGGGGAGGGGGATTGTAGAACAAGGCACAATATGCTTTTTGGTTCTTTTTGTGTCTTTAATTATTTTTCAGAATTTAGTTTTCCATGAAATTGGATTATAGTATTTTCCTAATCTTATTAGATTCTAAGTAAGAAATAAAGTAGAGATGATGGAAATGATAAGTTTAGGATATTTGGGATATTTTTGGATTATTATTATAGGATATAATGTAGCAGGTGACGGCTTCCTGTACATCGGAAATCCACAAAAGGGTTTTATTTTTGACTTTGTGAAATTTTCTATTTAGCTTTTTATTGTATTAGATTTTGGAAACCTACTTTAAAAAATGCCGAACTCTCGCACTTTTAACGTATCTACCACAAAAAAGAGAAATTTCCCTTTAATTTCTTATTTTTTGAAGTATTCCCGTTCATTATTATTATTATTATGTGTATATTAAGTCGTATTTAAAGTTTTTCTGTGTCCTCCAGAGTATAAAGCTTCTCTTTTGCAGCTTTACAGCACAATTTTTTTTTTTTTTCAAATCGATATTAGATTTTTTTTTTTTCTATTAAATTTTTTTTTTTTTTTTTTTTTCTATGAAATATTATTATTTTTTTTTTCAGATATATGAAACAATATCTGAACCTTTTACATAGGTTTTCCTGCAGGTAAAAAAAAAAGTCCCCAAAGGTCCAGAACCAGGTACATAAAAAAAAAAAAACTTCTCTCACTATTGCCCAAGTGCTACTCTTCCAATGCTGTTGCGGTCCTTGCTGACCAGTCATTGACACACATCACTGTCAAAGCTAGTGATTTGCTGATCATGGGCAATCACTTCCTGTGTGACCCGGAAGTAGAAACCAGCGGTCACTTCCTGTGTGACCCGGAAGTAGAAACCAGCGGTCACTTCCTGTGTGACCGGGAAGTAGAAACCAGCGGTCACTTCCTGTGTGACCGGGAAGTAGAAACCAGCGGTCACTTCCTGTGTGACCCGGAAGTAGAAACCAGCGGTCACTTCCTGTGTGACCCGGAAGTAGAGCCAAACAGGGGCTCTAGCAGTGTTGGAACGGGGGATGTGGGGAATCGGTCAGGTTTTTTTTTTAATCTTCTCTGATTTGGGCTTTTGGTTAATACTTTTTACTTGCTGATTGAACGTCTTTGTAAAACATTGTCAGTAGAAGATACATGATGGCAGGACCCGAGCTTTGCTATTTACAGGGCTCTGAGTAAACATAAAGCGTAGTGTAAAATCTCTTCCGGTAGAAAGGTCTTACTTCATAAAATCCGAATTTTGTAGACTCCATTTTGAAATCGATTGTCTTGACTGTGAAATCTCATTGGTAAATGTTCTATTGTGGCTGAGGAAGTGTCTCCCTGGACCCGATCTCCTGGCCCAGTTCTGAGGGTTTCCCAGCCTCATATATACAAGATGTCCTGGGCCGTGTTCAGTCCTGGGAAGACTCTTGCTTGAACCCTTAATCGTCTTGGGTGACCGTGTGGAACTGGTTGAGGCGCCTACAAATCTTTAGTGTCCGACCCAAAGAGTTTCCACCCTCCGATCCACCGTATTGGAGTCTTGCCTGATCCCGTAGGGGGGGGGGGGATGGTCGAGTAATTCTCCCGTTTCCAGCTGAAACCCATCGCTGTCTGATCTTTTTTTTTATACAAATCAAGACTCGACCCAACAAGATATTTTAGAATTTTATCATTCGGAGTAACTGCTGATGACCCGGGTGGATTTTTCTTTTTTTAGACCAGACTTTTCTCCGGATTGATCCCTTGATATACTATCATCCGCCCTCGGGGAGAGGACACAGCCTCGTGGTTGACTCGTCTCACTTTTCTATGTCTTAGTCCTTGCAGGTTTATACATACGTGTATCTAATGTACATAAGACAGATGTATAGGACTGATTCTAACACAGATTTTTTTTTTTGGGGGGGGGGGGGGGGGCGATGCTGCTTTTCTTATACTGTGTATATAGAAGTGAGTGCAGACACCGCTCTGTCTGTGACACTTGTGGATTGTACAGCGATTGTCTTACTGTAATTTATCAGTTTTCAATAAAAAGTTGTCATTTCACCAACGTGTCTCCAATGTGTGTAATCCGTCGTATCGTCACTAATCGGATTGATAAAAATTTACATTACAAAAGGTAAAAAAAACAATTCTGTGGCTGCCGCAGAATGGCCGCTGCAGGATCAATAACTACAAGGTCTGGAAGCCGCACCACCAGGGGGAGACCTACAAGTAAAACACATCCTATACCTGGATTATAGAGGAGATGAAGAGGGAAATTTGGGTTCGGAAGATCAAAGGTCAGGGGGGGGGGGTTATTTCTCGGACATCTCCCTCTTACATCTCCCTCATCACTAGATGGCAGTGATAAGTCATGGAGCTTGTGCTACTAATGTGAAGGTTACAGCTGATAATGTAGAGACCCCTAGTGATGCACAGTATATTACGTGGATAGTTAAAGGGAACCTGTGATCGGGGATCTAATTTTCACTAAACACAGGTTACAGAAACCTATTACAGCTGCAGCACACATCTGCCTTTCTTCTTTCTCTAAGCATTTGCATTACAATATAATTGTGTGTTATAACTTACATTGCACCCTGAGAGAATCCTCTGTGTAGTCCCAGGGGTTGGGCTTTGGTTTGGGTGCATTTCAAAAAAGCAACAAGTGACTTGTCTGTGCTGCAGACTCCTCAGTTCTCAGTCCCCACCTGTACATCTCACCCCTCTCCCACTGATGTCAGCTCACCAGGCTTCTCTCAGGGTGGCAGGTAAGTTATAACACACAATTATATTGTAATGCAAATGCTTAGAGAAAGCAGAAAGGCAGATTTACACTATGGGAATCTGTCAGTAGCTGCATTTGTGAAAATGTGGTGACAGGTTCTTTTTAATATGGGGCTCTTAAAGGGAACCTTTCACCGCTGTTTCAAAAAAATTAAACTAAGACGGGTTCCCATAGAGCCCTTTAGTTCTAAGGGCACCTATTTATCAACTAACACTGGCTGACATGCACAGAGGAGGGCGAGGACTCGAGCCACGGTGATCCGCCCACCTGGACTCGCCGGGTTCTCCTTGGTTACCAGGTACAGAATAAAATGTGATTTTTTTGTTTTTGCTTTTCTATGCATCGCCAGTGTTGGTTGATAAATAGGTGCCCTTAGGTTCCCATAGAGCCCTTTAGTCTTGTATTAGTTTCATTTTTTTGAAACAGCGGTAACAGGTTCCCTTTAAGGATTGTCAGTAGATATTGTATGGTGCGATTATGTAGATATATTGCAGGTTAGTATGTGTGCACTATATGGCGCTTTTCTGTTGGAAATGGCTTTATGATAAAGGGTTTTAAGAACTAGGGCACTGGGCAAACCTGGCAAGTGCAGGGGCCCCATAGCTCCTGGGAGAGGGGGGGGGGCGGCACATAAGGCTGTACATAAGGAATCCATGGGGTTGAGGTGAACTTTATATAAAAACCCATGAGCTGTTTGGGATGATAAACTAGGGAATATTTGCAGTGAACTCACGTGCCGCAAAGGGGCCCAGTGAGGCTCTGTCGCCCAGGGGCCTACTGATACCTGGAGCCGACTCTGGTTATGGTATCAGTATTCAGCTAGTAAAGTCGTCCCTCAACCGACATTACTGTGACCCAGGAGAAGGAAGGTCGTCCTTTCAGCGGTGTCGCTGGCCCTTTCTATACTTCCCCAAACATCATCATATCATCTTCTGCAACTTCCCATTTGAAGTTGTTGTGAATTATTGGCAAGTCTGTAACACGATTATCTCCTTTATCCCGGAGGGTGGAGTTGCCCCCTGGACCATCATTGGGGTAGATATTCCGGTACATGCACAGCAGGGGATCAGCCTCTAGTGCGCAGAAGAACGAGGTGCAGATTTATCATCTTCTAGAACCTCCGTTGCAGTAAATGGGGGAAAAAGCAGAACATTTCACCTCACGAGTTTCATTTATCTTCAACCCAAAGATTGGTCATCGGAGGAAGAGACTTGTGCAAGAGCCTGCGGTTACACCAGAGCCGTGAGAGCGGCGCAGGATCAGTCACGCCAGGAAGTGCTTCTTACAGCGTCTGCACAACCTGATGTCACTGATCCGGGAAGGTTTTCTGAGGCCGTGTTCAGACTTGGCGATTGCTTCACGACTCCTCCTCCTGCCATCGCCTATAGACGAGAGATTGCGTTTGCATCGCATTTATTATTACGTTGCTGTTAACATTTTCGTTTACAAAACACATTGGGGGAGATTTATCATACGTTGGTGGTCTGAGCGCCTCCGGATACATCATGAGGCTTAGACCTTGTGCGGTATCTTCCCGCGCGCTGTGAACGCCCCGTGCCGGCCCACTACACCGGCGGTGGTCTTGGTTTAGTGGCGATAATAATTGCAATTTTTCTACATTCCGCAAGAATTTGCAATTATTTCAGTTCCAAAAAACTGGCGTAGAAGCCCTGACAAATGTCCCATTGTTAACGCAATGTAACTACGCAAATCTCCTCTGCTCAGCCGTTGTGTTGCGTTTCAAAGCTCAGTGTAAACGCTGCGTGTGAACATGGACCTTGTGGGATTTGCCTCACTCTGGTTCACAGCTGTAGGGTTATAGGTGACACTTTGGTGTCTTCCTTCTATAGGACTACACTATAGCGGACAGGAAAGTGTCTCTGTGCAGTCCCCTCTCTGGTCAGCAGGGGGCAGCATTGGACTAATTTTTGCAGTTTCGATTTAAAGGAGTTAAAAAGTAGAATTGACACATCTTCTCCCGCCATATAGTGACGTCCCATTACTAAATGACCCCACACCACGGCCTGGATACCGGAAGAGGAAAATTGGTTAAGTTACATGTATTTAAAAAAAAAAAATTCCCATTTTAATAAACATTGGTATTAAATAACCCATTGAGCATTCCATCACAGGTTTTTAAAGGGACTGTCCACTTTCAGCAAGTAATTGGTATTGTTTGTGTAATTAAGAGTTATACAAATTTCCAATATACTTTCTGTATCAATTCCTCACGTTTTTTTTCTAGATCTCCGCTTGCTGTCATTCTACAGAAACCTTTCTATGTTTACTTCCAGTGCACAGAAATCTGGCCATGGTCTGTGTTAGTATCACAGACAGTAATCGGAGCCGTGTGATATAACGAGCCGCGAGCCCGTGTCACCATGGACAGATTTCTCTCCACTGGAAGTAAATAAAAGATTTCTATAGAATGACAGCAAGCAGATTTCTATCCAGTGGAAGTACTAGAACTTGCTTAGTATCAGAACCAGGTTCTAGGTGCTGTAGAGCCTAAGATGGAGGTGTCTGACAAATGACGTTATTGGGATTTGGGTAAAAGGAGGTCAGATAAAGGGGGTGACCCTTAGGCCTCATGTACAAACATGTGCTAGGTCCATGTGCCATTTTTTATGGCTAACCTACAACCTGTACACACACTGCGCCACGAGCACCACACGTTATAGGGTAGGTCCTATTCCTCCCTGTCTCTGCGCCCTGGGCAGTCATTGACATCAGTGGTGTGAGGTCAGATGGGCCGCAAAGGCCTTAGGGTGATGCTACACGTGGTGTTTTGAACCAGTTTTTGGTCCGTTTTTAAGCAGTCCGTTAAAAAACACATCCGTTTTTTACCATTTTTAATGAAGATAATTGGTAAAACCTGTCAAAAACGGATGCGTTTTCAAAAAACACATGTGTTTTTTAACGGACTGCTTAAAAACGGACCAAAAACGTTCAAAACGCCACGTGTGGCATCACCCTTAATCTGTGCTTCCTACAGAGCCATGATGGGAGTCCTAATGAGAAGGTATGTTCCCTGTCGCCCACCTACCTTTCATATAACTTGAGATACAATGCAGGGTCACAGAGGAGTCTGAACGCCAACATCTGCTGCTCCGGTGAAATGCGTCTTAAATTTGTCCTCACCATGGGGCTCATTGTCACTGCGAGTTCTTACTTCTCCATGTAGCTGCCTGTAAACTGTTCTAATTGCCCATTGCAGCCAATCAGAACCCAGCTTTCATTTTCCCACAGCTGTTTAGGAAACGAAAGCTGAGCACTGATTGGTTTCCATGGGCAACTAGAACATTTTTACCTCAGACACTTCTAATAAGGTCTATTGCCCGTGAGCAGTTTTGATGTGTGCAACTCTCATTATGTGCTGAAGGGAACGTCCCGCCCGAATGCTCATAAGCCGGAAGTGATCTTGGCACGTTCCCTTCAGCACATAATGAGAGTTGCACACATCAAAACTGCTGACGGGCAATAGCCCTTATTGGAAGTGTCTGAGGTAAAATTGGTCTAGTTGCCCGTGGAAACCAATCAGAGCTCAGCTTTAGTTTCCTAAACAGCTGTGGGAAAATGAAAGCTGCGTTCTGATTGGCTGCCATGGGCAATTAGAACAGTTTTACCTCAGGGCACTTTCACACGATGCGTTGCGTCACGTTTTTCGATGCGTTTTTTGTCGCACTCCACTGTCTTCAGCCTTGATGACATGATAAGATTACATTGCGTTTTAGCAGATGCAGTAGAAACGCAGTGTAACCTTATCATGTGATCAAGGCTGAAGACAGTGGAATGCGTCAAAAACGCATTGAAAAACGTGACGCAACGCATCGTGTGAAAGCGCCCTCAGACATCTGATACATTTCCCACTATCTGTGTAGAGACCTAGGCTCAGACATTAGGGGACTAGTTACGTGCAGTTTAGTAATAGTAAAAGTGATGTTTTATACTTTATACCGCTCGGTGGGTATCACTACCTGGAGCTGGGGCCAGCCGCCGCTATACCGGGCACACACAGTCCTTATTCCTGGCACCAGTCTGCCCTGTTCATGGCATTTCAGCAGTAAATTCCTGCCACATTTTTTCCATAGACGTTGGGAAGAGACACCAGGGAGAAACTCGCACGTAAATACCTTCAGCAAACATCCTGCTCAGGCCGAGGGGAGATGCCGCTCTGTTTTTCTTTATGTCTGCAGTTTCCACTGTAAAACGTCAGAGTATGATCTAAAGCGCTGCTGATTACGGAGCCTGGAGACGGCAGAACCACAATCCTGACCTGACCCGATAACCAGCGCAGAACCCGTCACCGCAACGTTTACCAGGGTCTATGGATTCTGGTTTACAATCACCTGTGTTTTCTATAGAAAACATTGGATGACATCCATATACAGTCAGTTTGTGATGTATACATCACTACGATGCTTCAAGTTTCGCGGTCGTTCCGTGAAATCTGGCCAGAGCACGGTCTGTGATTAATGGACGGAGCACGGCTGTTCTCAGGCATCTGTGAGAGACACTACAGAGCGTTTGAGGAAAAATTCACACAATTTTTTTTTTTTTTAGGGGCAGATTTACTCGTCCGATGATCAAAGTGGTGCGGCCTAAAAGCATCGAGATTTGGTGCATAATATTAGCCTGCACTGGTGTTATTCCTTCTACATCCGTTATGAAACCGCACCCGCTTCGTCCATTTCTACGGAACAACAAAGATAGGACACTACAACTCCCAGTATTTGTTCATAACATCTTAAGATCGCACTGTGTGGGCCCATCATCGACAAGTCCCAATTTGCCAAAATTTTTTTCATGGACCAAAAAGAGGCTGTGCATCAAAAAGTTGGCAGTCCTAAGCAGGGGAGGAGACTTCTATATGTGTGTGTGTGATGCCCACAAATTACTAGAATATAGCAGACCCCCTCAACCTAGCCCGGACATGCTGCAAAGACGCCAATTGGGCAGCTTTACGCCCCAACCGGTGGACACACTTGCCCAATCACAGCCATGTCTAGATGTTAGGGGCGTAACACTGCCCGATTGGCTTCTCTGCATCCCATCAAGCAATACGTCTGGGATAAGCGGACCTGTGCAATGGAGGACCTTAAGTTTGGGTCCATTTATCTCTACTAATGACGCTTGACTTATGTTACGCCAATCTCGATTAACTCAGTCGTTGCGGTTTAGCTGGATGTTGTGAAGTCTGAGCTTGTGATGAATCCAGTTTGAGGGTCCTCGATTAGACATCTATAGTATCCCCTTCCCGCATCTACAAGTTATTGCTGCTTATGTGGGGGCATCGTGCACCCCATCGTTGTTATACCGGATTGAGACAGAGACTGAAGCTGTGGTTATGATTCAGTTCAGAAGCTGTAATTCATGATTTGGTAAGGTACAGAGGACAGTGCAATGTGATACAACAATTTCAGAAATAACGACTCTACAATTCTCAATTTGTCTATATTACACCATATAAATATACATAGAATGCAGCTATGTGTCTCACCAGGAGCATCGACAGTATCAGCACCTCTCAAACGTGAGGCGCCCACCCATAGAAGAAATGTACAATCTTAACATTACATATGTACAAAAAAAAAATTCTTTATATTTCCATTTTTTTATATATATATTTTGTTTTTTGTTCATTATTTTAAACCAACCACTCGCAAAACGGAATAAAAAATAAAATCTGTACAAGAACCATTAAAGGATTCAATTGAGGCTTAACCCCTCCACTGCCGGACGCAGGAGATGTATGTTCCACCGCTCCTTTCCAGCAGAGCAGGGGGGTAACTCTCCACAGCCCCCCCCCCATCCCGGGAGACCCTCGATAGCGCTGCCTCGTAAAAGTCTCTCCGGGGCTGCAAGAGTTAATTAATAAGTGATGGCTAAAATAGAAAAACAATTGCTACAGTACTGTGTACAGGAATGGCATTTCATCGTATTAGTTTTTCAGCGTTCACCTTTTGTCCTAACGCGTACACATTGTCAACGTTCTCCGTATCCCACACACAGGGCTGTGAGGAGACGTCATGGCCTCTCCACTGGTGGCGGACGTCACCTAATTGCTTCAAATATTACACAACGATGCGTGAAACGTGAGAAAAGGCAAAAAAACATAAAACAATCACTGGAAATAATCGGACGCTCTGAAGACAATGTATATCTGCAGCAAATACTTTCATTTTGAGTCTTGTAAGGAAGGGTTAACAGAGACACCCGACAATCAGTGGCAAGTGGCCAGCAGCAAGAGTCCCACAGCCCACGTGTTGCTCAACGCCAGTCTATCCACTGAATTACTGATGTGATGGGACCGCCATGGGTCCACCACACGCCCCATCCAAGGTTAAGTTGGATTTTCATGCTTGTAAATACATTTTCAGCTCCAGTTTTTTTTTATCTGGGCTAAAAAATTCCCATCATAACATTATTTTCTACATCATATTCAGTACACCACATCTTTAAATGGGTGTGATGCTAAGAAATAAGACAGCGGAGACCCAATAAGATAGGTGTAGGCTGCAGACAGTATTCTGTCCCATGAAAAGTCCAATCTTACATGATCAATGTTTAATACCAGAGAGTAGATACAACCATTGTTATATGACGGAATATAGAAGACTGGAGCCGTGTAACACACACTGAACATAGAACATTACAATGGACTCAATGTTCTCACTATAAGGTATAGCAGTTAATACTGAGGGACACCAGCGACACAGCAGAAGCTGCTGCGAGGCCAAGCCTTGTTCTATGTATAGACGCCTTAACATTGTTCAACATCCTTTGGCGCCGGTATGTAAATGGACCATTCCTGGTTTATTCATGTAAACAGCGTCTGGTGAATGTAAAGATGAACATAAATCAGCAGCGTGTTAGTACAACACAGACAGGTATATGGTGGATGTGCACAATTCATCCAACTGCTAAATGCAGGTCACATGAACTTCGTGTCTCACATAATTTTTTCTAAATTCCCCAATGTCTGCATCTCAACTCAACTTTTTGAGTAAAATGTCAAAAGAGCCGAAGCACAAAGTGGTCAAGTACCAGCCTGATGTAGACAAATGTCTTTACATGGCTGTCCGATACTACACTTGATGCCCCATACATCAATCAAGAGCCACCATCATACGCGCCCTAACCCTTTGGGACACCCCCATAAACACAAGATGGATGGTCTAGCCCAGTGATGGCAAACCTTTTAGAGATCGAGTGCCCAAAATGAGACCCAAAAAACACTAGCTTTTCCCAAAGTGCCAACATGGCAATTTAGGCAGTAACAAAGTTTTTGCTACCAGAATCTTTGAGCTCCAATCCGACACCTTTTCACTCTTTGGACAGGACCAAGCAGCACAGGATGGGTCACTTTAAAACAGCAGGGCACTACTTGGACTGCCTGAGACTGCAGGAAGATGCCATGTCAGGCAAACTCTGTGTCTGGGAGACAGCCCGTGTGTCCACAGAGAGGCCTCCGAGTGCCATCTCTGGCACCAGTGCCATAGGTTCGCCACCACTGGTCTAGCCCATCAAAATGGCTGGTGTGGCCAAATTTGCTTGATCGAGGGCATATAAGATTGTCTTGCTCTCCCAGTTTCCTGACTAGATGAGGCATAATCAATGTGTAGGACGGACTTGCGCCATCTTACTGCCAACAGTACCAAATCGACCAGTAGCTCAATGACCATCGACAGCCCAAAAATAGAGAAATGGCAATGTCATATGCGACAACCCAATGAAGAATCCCGAATATTGGGACTACAAGAGCTTAGTATGGAGTACTATCTAAGCAATTAGGTAGAGTCACCACTGATCGATCCCACCTCATATTAGGGGATCCTATTATCACTTAGCCCTTTCAGTCATTGCTGGAATCGGTCTCAATTGGCTTATTACTAGAAAAACAAAGAATCCATGAAATATTACAATCTATGGTGGATCTACCCAAACGTGAAAAACTAAGATTCCTCGGAGACAAGGATTATGGTCAACTAGATCTCCATGAACGACGGTAGAACGTGTTGGTAATCCACTAGATTGACCCACACACTTAGGACAAATTCTATAGGCGTGCAAAATTCTGAAAAAGCTAGTGCACACTCATACCTTGTCACTCACTCACTCGGAATGCAATGAAGGACGAGCAAAGTAACGACGAAAGACCCTCTACAAAGGGTGGATGTATCTTTCATGACGGCGAATGGCTGATCTATTCCTCGATACAGGTTAGTGTCACAGGAAAGGCTTCAGTATAAAACTCACATTAGGATGGCATAAAGTGCAAACCTTAGACCTTTCATACTGGGAAACACAACACAAGGCAAAGATGGCCCACCTTAGAGACCACCATCATCTTCTAAGTGACCTTTCGTTATCTGCACCACGACACACCCGATTCAACTTTTCTCCATCGATGACAGGTCTGTAATTTCCAGGTAATTACAAATGTGATATTTTTTATCACCACTAGAGGCAGTGTTGTATATGGGCTGCTCTTTGCTGCTCACAGTGGTGGGAGGTGGTACTGTATCTATTGGGAATAATTTGAATTCAGATACTTTTTGGAGAAAAAGATGGCGTTGAAATGCGGTCTTTAACTAAAGACTGAATTTAGATACAGAGAATGAAACGCTATTACTTCAAGGAGATAGATTTTGGAGTCTTAGAATAAACATTTTAAATGGTCAAGTTGAGAGGGCACCACCAGATTGACTATACGACGGTCTAACATCGTCGGTCTAACATCGATTCCACCTTGCTAGGAGTCAGTGAGGAAACAGTGTGTGTCACATGATCTCTCTTGGCTTTGCTGAATGGCTGAGAGGGCTCCAAAGGGGAGGAGCATATATGGCATAGCATTTTTCAGCTTTTTTTTGATGGGGACTTGATTTTTGCCCTAACTGGTTCAACTCTAAGCAAGATGGGGACAGGATTCAGTGAGTCGTAGTCATCCAATACTCTCTTGAAGGTGCACAACCTATCGGTTCTATGTCAGTCAAATGGTCGTCTGAATACTTTGACGCCTTTTATAGCCATCATGTAAGGGGTCGTTCATTAAAAACGCAGCAAAAATAAAAAAGTCATATCCCCACAGTGGTGGAAGGCCATGTCTTTCACATGATATCTACCATCAGATGCCAACAACCAATCGCCACCAACATTCAAAAAGTTATCATACAGCCGGTTCTCGATAGCCTCGGCGTCTATGTACAAGGCTCTGTAGCTATAATCTTTGGAAGGATGCAAATTTATGTCAAGCCACATAAAAGATAAAACGTAGAACAAAATTGATAAAAAAAAATAACAAAAATGTGCCAAATGGTCGTTTTGTTTTACGTTCTTCACCCTCTTGCCCCGGAAAGCCCTTTCACGTAAAATAAAGACAGATAAGATGATTAGTGATGTTATGGCAAACAAATTTTGGCTTAAGGCAAATGTAACGACAAAATAAATACATAAGGTGTTGCTGTCTGTAAGCTGCTTCTCAACGAGGCGGCCATTTTAGTGTAGACATCTTTACGAGAAACACAACCAGAAGATGAGGCAAATCCTGCCTATAATTTCATAGATGCCACTAATCCAGTGGACATTGGCTTTATAGCGCCTGCTGGGCATTGGGATGACTTTTTGAGTATTACGAATTGATCAAATCGGTTATCAATTTTTGAAAAATAAAATTACGGCCACCGGGTTTGACACAAACCTTGACCAAATGCCTAGGAATTCATTGGGCCATTAGTGGGCATGTGACTGATCATGTGACTAGCAAGGAGGATCTCTGTCTGGACCTACAGGAGTCGGGAAGTAAGAGTTCTCCTTACGGAGACTGCCAATTTAGGCCACCGTGTAGGCGTGTGGAGTCTGGGAAAATATGCAAAGTTTTCCAGGATGGGATAAGGAAAACCACGCCTCTTTTAGCTACCATGTAAGGCAGCTCCCTACACGACATAATTTTTTTAAAAATCATCGATGTAGGTTCTGAATGCCATTATTCAATCTATCATGGAGGCCATGGTCATATATAAATTCAACTTAGGTAAGTGGGAATTTGAATTTTTGAGGGTTCTAGCGAAAAAAAAATCCCTTTCTTTCATAAGGCTCAATATGTAAGGCGCTGCTCCCGAGAGCTAACAGGAATCCAGCCCACAGCTACGTAGACTACGTCCTACTCCTCCCACAGCCGGAGAGAGGAACCTCCCATCACTTCTCCAGAATCGGATCTAGTGATACTACCCGCCTCTGTAAAGATTCATCACTTTTCGAAAATATATTCCCAGACGCAGCTTACAGATTCGCAAGAAATTTTGGCAACACGAAAATAAATACAAAAATATATTTTAAAAAAATAAAACACTAAAAATACAACATAAAAAAACTAATTTTACAAAAAATGTCAAAGAAACCAATGATCTGCTGGTGGAAACTCAACATATCCCCCCCCCCCCTATCGTCCCGCCCCTCCCCCACAGATGCTTTTGCAGCTTGCCGCCTCCTTTTGCTGTGAGCGTATTGCCAGGATGTGCAAAGTAACGAAGAGTAGAGTTGAGGAAGACTTTCCACCAAGCTGCAAGAGGCTTCTACATTGACAATCATTCTGTTCCCCGTCTATTAGTCCCTTTTTTTTTTTTTTTCATATATATATATAGTTTTTTTTTTTTTCAATTTTTCGCTCTTGCTGCAACCTCCTATAAATCTATGGCGTCGACGTGAATCTCGTGAGAGAAGGCGATCGATAAATTATAAGCATTTAGAAAATATATATTATATATATAGATATATCTATGTTACGAGAGTAAAGAGAAGGATAGATTTAAATAAAATATTACTATTTTTTTATGTTTTTTTTTTTCTTCTTTTAGTTTTTATACCAAAAACAACCAAAAAAAAAAAAAAAGTATCTGTTGGAGGCTAAAGCATTCCACATTCAGTAACTGTTTGGCTATCAGAGGGTCGACCTTGTACCCCTCCTCCCCTCCTTCGAGGCCCATGAAACCTTGTAGCACTGCTGCTGTTCACGACTACCCAGAAGCCTTTGCTGTGGGAGCCCCATTTTGCCACGCAACAAAAGACACAAAAAGACATATACATAAAAGGCACACCCCTTCCACAGTCCTCGTAGGTCCTACTCCACCCCTGGGAAAAAAAAAAAAATTAAAATAAATTAAAAAAATAAAATTCAGCATAATCCACAGGGGTGACCCCAGCTTGGCCGAGTGAGTAGGATTTTTTTCTTTTGTAGTCTTACAAAGGAAACGAAATGCTAAAAAAAGGACAAAAGTTCCACAGTTTGAAATAAATTAAAAAAAAAAAAACTTATGTTTTTCGGTCGAGTTCTCGATGGGTTTTTGTTCTTTTTTTTTTTGTTTTTTTTTTGATTTCCTGAAAAAAAATGGCTTATCACTGCATGCGCAAAGAGAGAGAAACTAAAACTTTGTTGTTTTTTTTTTCCTTGTTGCATCCGTTTAAAAAAGGGAAAGAAAAACTTTGTCGAAAAGCGAAAAAAAAACCCCAAATTGAAAATATTAAAAATAAAATAAGTTACAGTTTTTTTTCGTCTTTTTTTTTGTTTGTTTTGTAGAGTGTGTTGTAACTTTCTTATGGCAACAAACTCCTATTCTGTGCAAAGTATCTGAATCTACAGTAATTGTGTTTGTTCCCCTTGAGAATACAAAAAAAAGACAAAAGACAAAAAAAGGTGAAAAAAAAAAAGCAAGAAAAATAAATAAATATGAAACTGGAAATAAACCACATTTTTGATCTCTGTGTAAAATAGTTCTTTGTGTTATTAAGTTTTACGTCTTTTAGAGTTTTAAGTGTCAGTAAGGTTCAGGACTCCACCGGAGTCGTGTTGTCTGAGGAGACGTCAGTCTGTTCTACTGCTCCTTCTTGTGTCGTCGTGTCCTCCTCGATGTCCGGATGGGGCTCCTCGATGTCGGGGGTTTGGAGAAGACCATCTTCCTCCTCAATGCCACTGTTCCTGTCCTTGTCAGATTCCTCAGCTTCTTCCTCCAATGTCAGCTCAAACTGGAACTTATCAATGCACGATTCATCGTCTTTATCCTGGTCATCTGGTGGTGGAGATGGACTCTGAGGGATCATGCCCTGGTACCAATCCCGGTTGTCCTCCAATGTATCCAGGATATCCTGAGCGTCCGGATGTACGAGGTCTGCCCACGTTTCCCAAAGAGGGTGGACGATATAGTCAATGAAGCCAACCTAAAGACAAGGAGGCAAACATGAGGTTACCAAAGACTTCGAGAGCTTAAAGTCGTCAAAGATTCTCCACTTTTGGAAAAAAAAAAGCCTCTATTAGTGTAGACCCCTGTCCAGACAGGACATCTGACCATCTGCCTACTGAGAAGTCTCATTATTTTTCAACTAATGGATCATCAGTGTCATCTACTGGGAATTTGCTACCAAGAATCTTTCTGCCAATGGCCAACTTCAGGATAGTCATAGGCCGGACATGCCTCAGGACTGTCCCACCAAACATTCGTTCAGAGTCCATGTGTTGAGTTGATCCTCTTACCTCGTGGGTAAAACCTCAACTCTGGTACCATCAGTTCAATCAAATTATCAATCAGCGATTACAATTTTTGCCCTGAACATGACAGATCCCAGGAACAGTGTTAAATGCCACCGGCCACCTGAAATGCGTCTGGTGGACAACTCAACTAGCCTTATTTTGCGCCATGGATTGGACATAATAACCTGTGACGAGGAACACATTTTATGGCCTTAGCTATAGTCTCATCTGTAAAATCGTAAGGTCCAACTACAAGCAAATCGATGATGTTTCCAAAAGAGGACACCATGATGTCCATCAAGTCTGTTTCATCGAAGGCCAAAACATCTTGTGAATGTTCTGCTGGTGATGATTGGAAGCTTTTGGGAGAATGCGAAGGTGTGTGTTGTATGTCAATACCCAAGGTCTTAGCTGCTACATGTTGCTGTGGTGTGTAAGCAGGACAGCCATAGGTGACTTATCTCAAGATCAAAAGCTCAAAAACTGGAAGTGGACAATAAACTTGTATGTTTGGGGAAGCTAAAGTCCATTCACCTACTGCCATTCTACCCATTTACTCGATCAACACTCTTGTCAATGGCCCCCATCTTTGGCCAGTTTGCCAAATTTCTCCGTGGCCAATCACCTATTCAATATCTACCCATCGATACTTACCTGTGATCCAATCACCTACCTATTAGCCCATTAACTCCATTGCCACTCACCTAGTTTACTGCCACCATCTACTGCCAGTTTGTCCACCAACTCCAAGGTCGCTCGCCTATTGATTATCTACCCATTCATACTTACCTGTGATCCATCCACTTACTACCAGTTCGCCCATCTACTCCATTGACACTGCCCAATTAGTTGCCACTGCGGCCTGTCTGCCAACCTACTCCATGGCCACCCACCTATTAAATATCACTGACTCACTGATGCACTCACCTGTGATGCATCTGCCTACTACCAATCCGCCAATCTACTTCATTGCCACTCACCTAGTTCTCTACCACCATCTACTGCCAGTCTGCACACCTACTCCATGGCCGCCCACCTACTCCATATGTGCCCATCCATACTCACCTGTGATTTCTCCACAGAGGCCGTGTGCTTGTCACACATGGGGCTGATCTCCATCCCCCTCTCTCGCTCTTTGTCTCCTTGTCTGAAGAACTCCTCCAGGATGCGGTCCGTCCACTGACGATACAGCTCGAGTGGTTTGGTCGGGTTGCTGAGATCGGCACAATGTACCATATTGCGAAGGACCTGTAGAGAGGGAAGAAACAAAGTGCAGATCTATATATAGCTCCACCTTATGGCACAGGTAGATTAAGAGAAAGTTATACTTCCTTTATGTACTCACCTGTATCCTGTCTGTGTAGTTATCTAGCAGTAAAACACCAGAACTGGTCACCTTTTTGGTCTCCACCATGGTCTTCAGGTCCGCCAACAAGCTCATGTGTTTGGACATATCTGTCGCCAGGACCTAAAAGGTCATAAATGTATATAATAAAACACTAGATTCATGGGGAGATGCACTACATACATGACCCTGAAGAAGCTTCCTTATCTTGTACTCCAGAGCTGAACTTATAATTCTGCTGGTTATTAATGGAAACAGTCAGTAAGCTTTTAAAACATTCCCCTAACACCATGGTCGAGCTCCTGAAAACCCAAATACTGTATCCTGCATCAGATACCATACAACTGGTAGTACAAAACTGCTTATCACCTGGAAGGCCAAAAATCACCAGAGAAAAAAAATGTATCTGTGGAAGTTTCTGCACCCAAGGAGAATACAGCCTGCAGTGGAAAACACACTGAAACAAAGGACTAGACACGGATCAGTACTGTCACTGTATGTACACAGTGAAAGTGACACCAGAGCAGATGCTGAGTGTGAAAGCAGCTCCTGCTCCGGAGAGTATAAGTACAGGATGGTAACTCAGGCATCACAGTAAGGGATAAGTAATGTCGTATGTATCGACAGTGACATGCACCAGCAGCAGATAGTGAGTTGCAGCTCTGGGCGGTCTAAATACAGGTGATATACTTAAGCATGGATCAGTACAGGGTAAGTAAGGTATAGTATGTAACATGACTGTCACCGAGCAGCAGAATAGTGCGTGCATACTCTGGAGATCGCTGTGATCTCAGTAGCAGGGAGGTGTGGACTGATGAGACGAGATGTGTGGTAGGAGCTGTGCGTGTGTTGAGCTCTGAGCTCCTGAGGAGGAGATATGCCCGCACCAGGGCTGCTCACCTCCTCCCCAGGGTAGGGAGTAGGTTCCTGCGGGATGACAGGTGGAGGGAAGACAATCCCCAGGGCTACATGCTTACGGATCTAGGCAGCGGGAGGCGGCAGAAAAGGACAGCAACCGAGGCCAGCAGCGCTATGGACGGACTCAGGGGGGCAAGGTGAGAGTTTTCACACCGGGTCGTAAGAAATACGGGCTCCTGCGTCCCCCTGGAAGCAGCGAGAGGAACCACGAAGCTGGACAGTGCCCAAGTCGGTGGGGTGGGTAGCTCAGGGTCTCCTTTACGCGTGGAGAGGGCCTGGAGCCATGATAGGGGACGTGCTCACAGAGTAAGGAGGAACAATGCGGGCATCGCTGCGAGGGGAGTGGGCGGGCTGCAGGGACCCGAGGAAAGTTTTGTCCCCTATGACCTCCCGGGGTCCAGAGGCACCCTGTGAGTATGGAAGAGGAGACCACGGACCTAAGGCGGCTCCGGAGGAAGCTGCGTTGTGCCCGGGCCAGGGTGAAAGACCAGCCAATGGGGAAGCAGAGGACGGAGATTACCAAGTGAAATAAAAGAAAATCAGACATCATTGAGAAGCTTTTATTAAGAACGAAAGCCTTTTTGAGGAGAACGGCGGTCCATTCAAGGAAAAATTGTTGAAATGATGGAAGATGGAGAAGGCTGGATAACAGAGAGCAAAAGGCCTGAAGGGTGCACCTGCAGCGCAGTGGGAGGAGGAGGATGATGATGATGATAACGAGCAGAGTCACCACGGCGGCCTGCAGGAAGCTCAGCAAGGCCTCGTTTGGCGTGGGCCCCCTGCGGACAGCCAGAGCTAACACCTCGCTCGGGGGAGGACAGGGACACCGGCAGCCAGGGAGGAGGGGCGCTCATGGCGGAGATCCGGAATGCTGAGTCCCCAGTGCGCATGGAGAGAACTTTTCTTTTGGTGATGAACTCCCAGAGGAAGCCGCTGGGGGGAGCAGCCGGGAGAAGGCGAAGAAAGAGACCCAGGGCCCAAGACAGCAAGAAGAGAGAGGTAAGATTATCTTTACCCCATCCCTGTAAACCCCCCCGGGCACCGCGCAGGAGGGTCAGCTCACTGTGCAAGCCCTGCTACCCAAACCCCCCGCGAAGTTCTGCTGGGACCCGGTGTTTGCAAGGGTTACAGGGAGATTACCAAAGCCGTGGCGAGGCGGCAAGTCTCATCTTCGGCTTGTAGTAGTGGAAATGGAGCAGGGAAAGCATCGGCTGAAAAGGCGGGACATGAGTGGCCCGCGGGGGGGCGCTCCTTTAGCACTTGGCACTGTGGCCTGCTCCCCAGGGGGGGGGGGGGCAGCTGGTGTCGCGTCGGTTTACGGGTCCCAGTCCAGTCCCCAAGCGGGGTGGCGATTTTCAAAAAAGTCTGTTGGTATTGCGTCTGGTTAATAGAAAAAGAAAAGAAATCCTGTAGAGACTGGTGAGAAAGGAAGGAAGGCGAGGCAAACGCAAAACTGAAATCTGACGCGAGAGCGGAGGGCAAACGCCAAGTAGGCGCGATTTCGAGAGAGTTGGGGCGGTCACCTGCTGAGTTCATAGACAAGGTGGAGGCCGGTGGGCCTGGTTCTGTGGAGTGTGGCCTCTGCCGTGTCTGGCCAGAGAATTTAGAGATGCTGAGGCTTGTCCTGCCGTCCGACGTATAACTGGGTCCCGCGCGATGATGTGAATGGTTGCTGTGGCGGGGAAAGGATCACAGTTATCCGGGGGGTGAGGACACGTGCCAGGTGTGGATGGTGCATGGGGAGAGATGCCGCGTATGGACGAGATAATTTGCAGACTCACTAGCCTAAACGTTACACCATGCTAATGATCTAAAGCATCACTTAATAATATGGGGTATTGCTGGGAGATAGTGTGTGCCTGCCACGGTGGGACAACGGGAATGTGTACTATGAGTGGAAGTGTTGCTGTGGATGAGGGGGCTTGTTTTTGTAGAGATGGACGGGCGGCTTTGAGTGGAGAGTGTGGTTGGTATGGAGAAGATGGGTATTGCTGGGATCTAGTGAGTGTCTGCTATTGGTGTGGGTGGACGACTGCTGTAACTGGGCGGCCGCGGTCAGGAGTGAGTAGAGATACTGGTGTGGCTGGTGGAGGGTTGCTGGGACTTGTGGTGATGCTATGGTGGGATAGGTTGAATGCGTTGTGGAGATGTTTAGCATATGGTAATAAGAGGGCTGTATGAGTGGGGGGGGCTGGTTTTTGGGGGTGTGTGGTCTGGTCCTGTTGTACACCCCAGCATGGCCCTGGCAACCCCAGGACAGTGTAGAAGAGTATGCCCAGTGGCATGCTGGCGGAGAAGATTTCGCAAGTCCTCCTAGTTCTTCGGGCCGCCTAGGGGCAATATTTTGCAGCAGAGTCTTTGGAGGCATCTGAGAAAAGGGGAAAGATCAATCACTGATAGAGGGTTGGAAAGAGGAGTTGAGGATGTTCCTCTGGAAATAGAGTAGACACGGCCCTGGAGCCTTTGACCCCGAGTAGAAATAGATGGGGGGAAAATGCATGGTCCCTCTCCGGCCAAGCGGGGAAAGGTGTGCTCCAGCCCGTTATTCCGAGGAGAATTGTGGTCACTCCTTACGGAGGCGGGGCACGGACAGTGATGCGTGTCCAACTGAACTAAGGGTGGTTGAGCTCCTCCTAGATGAGGGGTTCAAGCAAATAGACATCCTTTTGCATGATTCATCATTATGGCACATTGAGTCGATGCAGTTTGTTCGCCGGATGGGACTGAGCTCTTCGGGGGGAATTATGAGCTGAGAAAAAGAACATGCCGCGTTGGCGAGACTTTGCTGTTCAGGCAGTGTCTCGCCAAAAATCGGTCAAGAAAGTGACCGTTTTGAACCCGTTGCTGAATATCACTTTCTTTGCCTTATCGCACATCTGAACTTGGCTTTGGCGATATGGTGAAGTATTAGCGGACGCCAAGGAAAAATCGGGACGAGTTGGTATCTGCGTAAGGGCCGGGACCTTTATGATGAGTTAAAGGTTTTCAGGTGGTAACTCAAATGTCGCCCCCACATCCCTTAATCAGCCTTCTGGGAGGGATCGCATCCAGATCTTCTACCAGGGTCAGCCTAAGCTGCTGCCACAGGTGCGGTGACCCCCACACATTTCAGGCAAAACTGCACTGTGCAGACGTGTGCGTTGTGTGGGGCGGTGTCGGCCTCTAGCGTGCATCTCTGGTACAGCAGATTCACTGGCTGTCACCTGTATGGTGGTGACTTAGGTCAACACGTTCAGCCGTTGTCCTAGTTTCTTTTCTATGCGGTTCTGGCTCCGGTGGGTGAAGGCCTATGAGGACCGAATTGCTGGGGAAGGGGACTTAGCAGAGGCGGAGGAACTGAGGGGCAGGGAGAAAGGATAAGAAAGTGACGCCATCACGATAGAGGCGTCAGGAGAGTAGGACGCCAACGGGACAGGAGAGGTGGGGAAGTGCGGGTCACGCACCCGGGTCCCTAGTCCTTCAGCCAGCGACAATCTTGTTGATGAGGCCCGAGGAATGATGGAGTTGGATGAGGAGGTCAGGAGGATCCAGGAGGCGGGAAGCAAGGCCCGCTCTCCGAATCCTCCATATGAGAGTATGGATGAGGATAGTCGGGCGTTGCTTACAGGGAAAAGCGCAAGCAGGGCAAAGGAAAAGAAACAAGAAGGAAGAGATTTACAATCTTCTCTCCAACCCTGCTCCAAGAAGACAGTCAAAGGATAGAAGGTAAAAAATGTAGTCTCCCTGTAGGGTCTGTTACGTTCCCAACCCGGTTCCAGCCTCTTGAAATGTCTTGCCTCCGACGGTTGAGGGTGATGAGGTTCGGAGAGGGCGGGGGGCTTTCAGGAAGATGTGATGTCTCCAGCTTGAGGATAGCTTCGTCCTTGGGAATGGGGAAGAGACTGACACTGGGAGCCGGGGACGAGGATGAAAGCGTGGATAGGCTACCTACAGTTTCAAAAAAGAGAGGGAAGGGGGCCTCATCCCGAACGAAGAGGAAGGGCGGTGGGGAAAAAGAAGCCGTCTAACTCAACCTCATGAATGGCAGGACCACCCACACGTTGACGCTACGTCCATTAATGTCGCCGCATTAAGATCTGATGCGGATAGATTTGCGGGCTTTGAATTTTCTCGCCGCGTTGTGAAGCCGACATTTATTTTTGCAGGAAGACCAGGCTACAGATTTGGCGGCCGGTTATTAAAGCTCAGAAGGGAATGGAGACCCGGGCATTCCTAAGGTCTCTTGAGGCGAGCAGTATAGCGGATGGCGTCCTTTTTACCGCATCTGGTAGAATGCCGAACGAGATTATTGAGTTAGAAATGGGGAAAGGTGCACCTGATCCAGGAATGTCCTCATGACGGGAAGCAAGAACTCGTCTTATAACATCTATGGCAGATCCCCAGTCCAAGATGGGACAGGAAGTGTCTCTTTATGAGGATCAAAGCCCTGACCTTTTACAAGTCTGGCAAGGTGGGTCTTTGGAGGGGACCTTCAATGCTGTCACGAGTACCCTTAGGGTCCCAGGATAGGGGATGGTTCAGAGACAAGCTGACTTGTGATAGCGTCGCTCTTAATAAGCCACTTAGCTAGTGAGGCCTCGCTGGTGGATGTCCAAAATCCGGGCACACCCCAGGCCAAGCGGGGTTCACCTAATAGTATAAGGGGTAGGTAGGTCTAGAATTAGACAGGATTTTAGTTAAAGGAGGAAGGCACATCTCTTCAGCTAGTGTCCGTTGTGAGGGGAGTTCTCCGATCACTGTTTAATTTTGGTTTTCTCTGAATGGTACAGAGACCCCCCAGATGGGAAGAGGGTATGGTGAAGCTCATTTGTCTCTCTGGAAGAAAGTAGGATCAGACAATCCGTTGAGGACTTCTCAGAGCCCGTACATTGCTGGCCTTTGTAGCAGGTAAGTCAGAGGTGGTGGGAGATGCTTCAAGAAAAGGGGTGGCGAGAGTTTCGACAGGCTCTCGAGCCTCGGAGCCTGGACAGAGGGTAAGGCCTGTATAACGGGCACTGAGGAGGAAACTCGAGGCATCTCGTTTCTCGACTGGAGGTAGGCGTGAGGACCATCTCCGAGATGTGAAATCATTGCTGAGAGGTAGTGTCAGTACAATAGACACGATCTTTGGTTTTTGAGAGGGCATTTGAGACGCGATTTTAACGGAAAATACCGCTCGAACCGACCCTTACAGAAACTGCCAAGGATGACAGGGTGAATGGGGGAAAGTTGTCACGGACTGGTGGACAGTACGAGCGATCCTGGAAAAGGTCCGATTCCAGGATTCTGGAGAGTCGCGTAAGATCCTTATAATCACCACCTCTTGGGCAGGAAAGGATCTAGATCGGGATGTATGTCGGCTCCTGGCTGGAAAAACTGTGCCCTGAGCCAGGAGTAGTAGACCCGCTCTTGAGTGTTGACAGGAGATGATCCGGGAAGAGGAAGTTCAGACGGGCGATGAAGGTCGGCCTCAAGAAATCGAGGGGTCCGGATGGATCTAAAACATCCGAGCTTGTATATGACCTTAGACGCCTTGGTTCGCCCAGTCTTGACTGAGGTATTCAATGCGTGTCTTTCCCCTCGGAAGCGCTCTGCCGAACAATGAGGAGGTCTGCCCTGAAGCATCCGCAAGAGGGCTTTAAGGAAGATCTCGTATTGAGAACTGGATGTTTTCCCATAGCGCTTATCAATTACAGACAGAAAAGGTTTTGGCAAAGGTGCTGTTTTAATCGGCTGGTGCGTCCAGTTTGCGCACCGGACTCGTTCGGGGACCCAGGCACTGATTCTGTGTCCAGGCCGCAGTACCTTAGTGGCGTGCTTGTGTCCGGGAGCGCAGTGGAGCAGGGCCAGGGTGGTAAACTGGAAGGTTTGGTACTTGCTGCTTGAGATCCAGTGGCAAAAGCGTTCTGCTCGGGTTAACACGAGTACCATTGGTCTGTCCTTCTGAAGGTATGGGCCTGCCGGGGGAAGTATTGTCATTGGCTTAAGGTTTTGTAAGCAGGGTGAAGAGAGTTTCCCTGCTTGTGAACGGTTTGGATTGGCCGCTCTTTTGAGGGCGGGTCTGGTGTATGCGACATGTGGTTGTCCTCTGAGCCCACTACTTACGTGTTCGCGATTGGACCCATTCCTTTAGGAGGGTTGATTCTGGGCAGTTGGTGGAGGTCGGGATGGGACCGGGCGCACCGGAGAAGCCACTATAAGGGTTGAGTAGCGTTTGTTATGCCGATGAGTCACCGTGGTTGTGTCCTCGGGAGGGAGGCGCAATGGGTGATGTCAGAGGTTGACCGCTACTCAGAGGTCTTCTGGGTCAAAAGATCAAACCGAAGGAAAGTGTGAGAGTCTCTGGGGGGAGAGGGAGGTCCGGGCTTGATCTCGCAGGACCTCTTCGGGCCCAGGACTCTGCCAAAGTTTCGGATCGAATGTGGCCAGGGGGATTACCCCATGAAAAAATGGGGCGGCAGGCTTTCTTAAGATCGCCGACTCAGCGGGTGGTGGACCAGTGGAGAGGGGTTTGGTCTTTGATCCCTCAGAGAAAGGGGTTAATCTGATATCCAACCTACTCTCCCGTTGCTAGTATATATGGGCCGTGTTCTGCAATGTTGCCAGAAACCCACCTCTGGACACGGGTGTATCAGTCTGTTCTTCCATATGTTGTATGGGGGAATAGGCTGAACTTATCAAGAGGGAGCGTTGGGTTACTTAACCCTTAACGAGGGGATCACGGGTAGGGTGTGTTATGGTCAACCATGTGGTATCCTAGTGCACATACCTTCTTACAGATTCAATTGTCGCAAAACCTCTGGAAAGAGAGGGCTCCATCCGTGGGTTTGTTATAATCCGTGAGGGGGATGGTTAGGCCTTTCTTCAGGAATGGAGAGACAGGAGGACAGTGAGGATCTTCGCACACGCATGGGCAGCTTCCGCTACGCTACCCCGGTTTGAAGTGATTCGCCGGTGGGGGGTGGGTGGCGGTCTGGGATGTGGGGAGCTCAGGACCATGCTCGAGAAAGGAAAGTTCCTTGACAGAGAGGGTTCTGTTGACCCCATTCCAGGGGGGGGGAAAGGCCTCTGGCCTCTAGGGATTGCCCAAGTCGGGAGAGATCTTGGGGTGAGGATTAGGTCTTTGAATTCTAATCAGGATCTCCTTTGAAGTCTTTTGGACGTGACTTGGCGGCTTGCTCCCATGGAAAATCCCGTGGTTTGTCTGCCTTGTTGAGAGGGACAATCTGAAGTGTACGGAGCTTGAGGAACGGGGTGTCCGGGAGGAAGGCGGTGGTCCTGCGGAGAACGAGAGCCATCGTAGACCAATTCCGTGCTTCAGTGTCCCCTTATAACACAGAGGTTGGACAACAGGAGTGGGGCGATTCCTCCATTGGATCCGTGTATGGTTTGGATTCCGCAGTACCTTTCATATGCGGAGGGGTTGAGCCGATGCGAGGCATTCAGAGGCATGGGTGGATGGGGACCGGCGAACGTTATTCCTAGTTAGCTAGTGGTCAGGTACACACGTGGGAACACGGTGTTAGTATCGACGCAGCGAAAATCCTCACGGTGGATGAGGGTGGTTAGGAACATTCGAGTGACACTGGTGACGGTGCGCCTCTGGAGTATGAGCGGCTGGGACGGGGAGGGCCTCTCTCTTGGAGTCGGGGGTTCTCCTTTATGTGTCCCTTAGCTGGTCATCTCTCTCCTGGTGTTGGGCCTGATGGCTGCAGGGTCGATATTTTTTTTTCTCGTCTAGAGCCGTGTCTGGTATGTAGGGCTGGGCAGCGCAGCTCCCTGGGCACTTTAGAGGGGGTGGATTGCCGTGTTGCCTAGATTTTATTTGTATTTGTTTTCTTTCTGTATGCTTTGGCCTACCTCTCTGTCTCATTGTATATATTGTATGAATAGTGGGGTTTGGGGACACGAGTGTTAGGTTGGGAGGGGGGTGATGGTGGTGGATTTCCGCAGAATTGCCCATTGGCCTAATGCACCCTGGGCATGGTTTGGGACTTAACTTCCTCGCAAACTTTGGCGTTTTAGACCAGTGTCTGGGGGGAAGTGAGGAGGTTTGCGGGCGAAGGGTTAGTTTAGTTGGTAGGGTGTCTGTATTGATGTGTATTGTTTGTAGTATATTTAATGATATGAAAAACAAAAAAAGGGATTGTGGGATGTGATCTGTGTGGGGGGTGGTTTGTATTAGGGGGTGTGGTTGGGTGGGTTTATGTATATTTATTAGTATTTATGGTTTTTTTGTGGGTGGTGTTGGCTTGGGTCTGTTTGTTTAATGGTTGGTTTGGTTGTTGATAATCAGATTGTGGTGGGGGTTTTGTTGGAGTCATTTGGTTGGTTCATTCATAACGGTGTATTTGAGTTGTGTTTGTCACTAGGTGTTGCATTGTGGCTGGACCAGCAGGTAATTATATGGTATAGTATTGTATATTTAAGTTTTGTTGTTATTGTTAGGTTTTTGACTTTGTATGTAAAATAATAAGTCACCGGATTGTAACTCAGGATCAGTACAGTAGTAATAGTATATATGTAACAGTGACTGAACCAAAGAATAGTGAGTGCAGCTTCTGGAGTATAATACAGGATGTATACATCAGGATCAGTACAGGATAAGAATGCATGTATGTACACAGTGACTGCACCAGCACAGCAGATAGTGAGTGCAGCTCTGGGGTATAATACAGGATGTAACTCAGGATCAGTAAGGATAAGTAATGTCAGTATGTAACAGTGACTGCACCAGCAGCAGAATAGTGAGGGCAGCTTGGGGTATAATACAGGATTGTAACCAGGATCAGTACAGGATAAGTAATGTCATGTATGTACACAGGACTGCACAGAGCAGAATAGTGAGTGCAAGCTCTGGAGGTATACAGGATGTAAATCAGGATCAGTACAGGATAAGTAGTCATGTATGTACACAGTGGCTGCACCAAGCAGAAAAGTGAGTGCAGCTCTGGGTATAATACAGGATGTAACTCAGGATCAGTACAGGATAAGTAATGTAGTATGTACACAGTGACTGCACCAGCAGCGAATAGTGAGTGCAGCTCTGGGTATAATACAGGATGTAACTCAGGATCAATCGGATAGTTAATGTCATGTATGTACACAGTGACTGCATGCCAGCAGCAGAAATAGTGAGTGCAGCTCTGGAGTATTAATACAAGTGTGTAACTCAACGGAAAATAAATATTGTCATGCCCAAGCATATAATTCCGTTCCATTACCTATGTCAATCACCATCTTCCGCATTGTCTGACTGTGGCGATCGTTTGTCGATTCTGGGAAAATGTCGCAGTTCTCTTCCTGCAGGAGCTTGAATCCAGGCACGGCCAGATGATGGTTCTCAGCACGGGACTCGTCATTGTACAGTTAACGCCAGCTTGAAACTGAGTGGAAGGGAGAGGGAGAAGACTAGAAGGTGACATGTAAGGGTACCGTCCGGAGCTGTGTTCTATGGCTGTGCCCCCCATAGATGACAGGTCACTATCACTGTATGAAGAGTCAGGTGGCGGCCAAGTCCAATATCTGATAGACACTTACAATTCTTTACAAAACATAATGCAGTGCATCGGGGCAATATGACCTCTAGTGGACTAGGAGCCGCCCACATGACATGTAGTTTTTTGTAGATAGAAATATGTAGTGTAGTGATTTCTCTTAAGCTCCCCTAGTGGTGGTTTAGTTATTAACAGGTGTGGGTTGTATGTACGGCAGCCTGGGCTATACAGTGCGGCAGCATATGGGGTGTGATCTCCTAATCCTTGCACCCTGTGTCACGCACATATGGAGGAGCAGGGATTGTGCTGCTGTTATTACATGACAGATGTTCTGTGTTGTCCTGAGCCTTGTTTTTTCATGCACACAAGACGTAAGCTCCTTACCCCACACAAGACGCTGGATCCACTTACTTGTATTAATAAGAAACTGATTGGAAACTCCGGGGTGGTCGACGTCATGAATGGCAGCTGCAAACACCGCGGCCAGGATCTCCAGGTCTGTGAACACCGCCTGGTGGAGGGGCAGAGGAGGTTACTGCACAGCAAGAGACTACTACATGACTGCTATATGACTGCTACATGACTGCTACACGAATGTCTACACGGCACAGAGGGTGCAGGCGCTGGCCCAGATTCTGGCTTTCATACAGAAATTTTGCTTTGAAGGTGGATCTATTCTTTTGGATTTCAACTGATAATGTGTGTATATTCGTTGGGGTATGATGATTAAAATGTGGGGATCATAGCGTGTGATGCTGGTTTGTATATAACATGTGTTGTGAATCCATAGTTTTGGGTCATTGCTGTTATAAATGTGTTTGTATTAATATGTTGTTTTTTTGTGTGTGGGTTGATTGGTTTTATAAATGGTTGTATCCATCGTTTGTGATGTGTGGTATACATGTGTTGTTTTGTTTGTTTGTATCTATCTTTCGTATTCCTTGAATGAAAGGGGCAGGAGGGTGGGGCAGTCTATCCATACGGGTGGGGTGTAATGCTGTTATAATTCGTGTGGGTATATATCTTTGTGATTTAATGATAGGCGTATACAATGTGTGGAAATCCTATCGTTGTGTATGATGTAGTACATGGGTTGTATCTATAGGTGTTTGGTTATGTGTGTATACATGTGGTTCTTGTATCTTCTTTGTTATTTCCTTATACATGTGTGTATATCTTCGTTGTGTATGTGTATGCTGCTTGTATTTACAGGGGTGCATCTACTTTGTATTTCCTGTTAGGACATGTGTGTATCTATCTTTGTGTAGAGGATTACATTGTTGTGTATCTTCTTGAGTTCCTGTATTACATGTGTGGGATCTATCTTGCGTTGTTTGTATACATGATTGTGCATCTAATTTGCGTCTAGTGTTGGATAATGTGTGTATCCACATATTTTGTTATTTCCTTGGTCTTCGAGGTGGATTGGGGTTACTCAGAGGCTGAGGCAACGTGGGGGGGGGGTGGGTGGGGGCGGGGTTGAGGTGGGTAATTTGTTTGGCATTTGAACGGTGGGGATTGTGGTTGGGGTAATTTTGGTGTTGGGTTGGTATTGTTTTTTTGGTGTGCTTTGAATGGGGTTGTGATTTGCGGGGGGAGGGCTGTGGCCTACAACATGGTTTGTATCCATTTGGTATTTTCGTATACATGGTGTATATATGAGGGTGGTGCGGAAGCGGTAGTAATGTGTGTATAATAGAGGGGTGGTTAAAGAGGTATGGGGGTGATACATGTGGGGATATAAGATTTGTAGACCCTTGTATACATGTGGGGTTTAATCTATTGTTGTGTCTAGCTGGATACATGTGTGATCCATTATTTGTTTATTTTCCTGTTTATACCTGTAGTGATCTTCATTGTTGTAAGCTGTATAATTGATGGTGTGCGGTTGTCTATAATGTGGTATGTGTATAACCGTGTGCACGCAGCACACACTTTATTATTGTGATCCTGTATACATGTGTGTATCCTTTAATTGTGTGTATGGCTGTATACAGCGTGTGCGGTTGTGTATCTATGTGTTTATGCTGTATACACGTGGGGGTTGGTGTATAGTATGTATGGAGTATGATGTGTCTTAAGCTCAGTAGAGAGTCTTATTCCCGTGCTGGTGACTCTCCTTTACTCCTTCGTGCTACAAATTATGAACACGGTGAATGGGATAGGTTGTGATACCGCAGATGTCTGCGCTGTGGTCCGGGCACAGAGGAGAGTGACACTCGCATCAGGCCGGGGGGGCTCGTGTTACTGTGACGTCCACGTTGCCATCTCCATGTGTTTACATTGTACATTATTAATATTTCGGAGGGGCTTGGGAGGATAGACTGTAACTCCATCACAGACCGCACACCCTTACGTCAGGTCACCAAAAAGTTTGAGGGACCATTACGAGGGCCTCATTCTCCACACCAGGAAACCTCATACCCAAGCTCTTTGATGGGTCTCAATCTAGTATGTAAGTCCATGTAATACACCAAGTTCGTACTACACATTGGAAGATATTTAGGAGAGGAGACCCCATAGAGTTCTATACTCCGGGTAGAGGTTATTCTCCAGGTCAAGGGCAGACCACAAAGAGTCAGCAGCACGAGTAACATGGTATTTGGGACACCCAAGGCCTCTAATAAAGGGGTATTTGCAGATTTTTTAATTGATCTTCATATTATTTGATCTATATCACCCTTCTTGTTTGAGGTGCAGTATATATACAAAGTAAGTATTAATCGCTGGGGAGGTCCAGCCACATGCAGATCTCAAGGAGAGAGGTCGCGGAGCGACCATCATTACTTCTAAGGAACTGAAGGAGATCACCACCCCAAAGCCTCAAACAGAGTAAACAGCGAACCATAGGATGCCATGAGGCCTCTACGTCTAATGCTGGAGTGGGAGAGGAGCACGTGGGTGGACTGCGTGACTCGGCGGCGTGCAAAGCTGTTGTGGTACGCCACCGTCCGCGTGGTAGTGATCTTCTAAGGTCATCTGTAAGTGATTAGTGTCTCTACAAGGGATCTTAAAGGTCGATTTACACAACTCTCGCTCTGCGGGGAGAAAGAAAAAAAAAAATATCTGGGATTAGGGAAGATAAAATGGTGGACAAGACAAGAGTCGCTGGAGTGACCCGAGGCTGGTAGTACAGAGAGATAGATGAGTTAAGTCCATCGCGCCATAATGGCTGCACACAAAGCTGTGCGTCCGGCACCATCGCTCTTTCCGTGCCCAGATAGGATCACATACGACTCACCTGGAATAATGGTGAACATGATGCAGCTCAGCGGGCGTATTGGAGTATATTTGCCACTCGGAACGATATTAAAGGCCCCCCACTTGTTGTATTAAATTATCCAATTCCGGGGAAATTAATAGGACATAATTGATGTACAGAATGTGCAAATATTGACAACCCCCACGCTCCGTGCTAGTAAGAGCTAATCTAGAAAACCAATATCCGCTCCGTTCAGCCCCCTATCACTATTATAGCCTGTACAAACTGAGCCCGATCAAGAGACTGACCAGGCTGATCAGCCAAGATCGCTCAAAATGTTCAGTTTCTCTGCAGCGCCACCATGCGACACGAATGGAGAATGACACTTAATGCATCTGTCCACAAAACGCGTAGGTCCTCCAACATGGAAAGATGCTCTTATATTGGATAAGGATCTAAAATACGTACACCCTCTACCAGAATAGTATTCCCTAATACATGACAATGGCTTTTTTACAATCTTCCTAACCTTAAGGGTTCCCAAGTATTAAAATAAATAACAATAGGAGCTACGTCTTTTAGGATAGAGATAGAATGATGGAGAAAATACAAAGGACACGGGTAACAATTGACCCCCCACCTAGGTAACAATTCCCCCTTAGCCCTGATGAATATTCGACTCCCAGCACATGCCCCAAACCGTACTCGCCAGCCCTACCCCCTTACCATACTGGCCCCCCCTCTAGCCATCAACTTCGGCCAGCCCCCTCTATAGGCCCCACTACTTCGGCCCCCCTCACGCCCATATAGTCGGCCCCCTCTTAGCCCATACTTCGGCCCTCTCATATAGCCCTCTCTAGCCTCATCCACATCCTGCCCTGCCTCTCTAGATACATCAGGGTCTAAACTACCTTCCGGAGAGATTCCTCCTGGTCAGTCTTCACTCCAAAACGAAGTGATTGAGAGTTGGTCCGGCTGTATGCATGTGGCTAGCACCTGGGGAGGCTCTGACGCCGCTGATTTGGGCACATGATTTCTGCGTTACCTATGTACAGGAATATAACTACTATAATACTGCCCCCTATGTACAAGAATATAACTAATATAATACTGCCCCCTATGTACAGGAATATATTAGTTATATTCTTGTACATAGGGGGCAGTATTATAGTAGTTATATTCCTGTACATAGGTGGCAGTATTATAGTAGTTATATTTCTATAATCCCTATAACCATTACTTAATCAGACTTGTCGCTGTGCGGGTTTGGAGCAGTGTTTCAGTATTGCAGATATTAGTATACATCTTCCAGTGATAAGCGGTGTAATGTATCGCTCGTCTCCGGTTGTTAGAGAACATTGTGATCTATCACCCGGCGAGAGCGCAAGACGTTTTATAATTAACTGAGAATAAAAGCCCCAGAATGAATTGTTCTCTTGAATTCAGTTATATCGAGAGCGGCTGCACCCGATGAGAAGGAATCAGGAAACAGTATCACACAGGAGAGGATTAGATACACAGCTCAGCAGACAGTATCACACAGGAGAGGATTAGATACACGGATCAGCAGACTGTATCACACATGAGAGGATTTGGAGTATAATGCAGGTGTAACGCAGGATCATACAGGATAAGTGATGTTTCCCAATGTAGGTTACACAGTGGCGCACCAGCAGCAGAATAGTGAGTGCAGCTCTGAGGATATAAGGAGGTACTCAGGATCAGTACGGATAAGTAATGTCAATGTATGTAAACAGTGGACGCCACCAGCAGCAGAATGTGAGTGCAGTCTGGCGTATCATACAGGATGTAAGACCAGATCAGTATCAATGGATAAGTAATATGTAATGTATGATACCAGACAGATGACTATGCACCAGCAGCAGAATAGTGAGGCAGCTCTGGAAAGATAATGTAACAAGTGATGTAACTCAGTACAGGATAAATAGTTGCCCAAGCATTAATCCGTCCTACGTATACCTCATGTCAATCACTCAATCTTCCGCAGTTGTCTGCCGTTGTGGCGTTTTGTCAGATTCTGGCAAATGTCGCAGTCTCTTCCTGCAGGAGCTTGATATCCAGGACGCGCCGATGATGCGTTTCCCATGATATCACGGAATCTCGTCAGAGTAATTAACGCCAGCTCGAAATCTGCTGGTGAGGAGAAGGTGAGAAGGAGTCCTACTAGAAGGGACTGTAAGGTTAACCGTCCTTGACCTGAGGCTAGGTGGATTTTGTTGTTTTTCTTTTTTATGGCTGTGCCCCATAGATGCGACAGGGTGCGGTGGGGGTCAGAAAACTCTCACGTATGAAGGAGTCAGGTGGCGCGTCACAATTATCTGAATAGACACTTACATTCTTTACAAAACATTAATGCCAGTGCATCGGGGTATAGACTCCTTAGTGGACTAGGAACCGCCCACATGACACATGTAGTTTTAGATAGAATATGTAGTGCATTAAAGTGAGGCAAAAGAGGGGCTTATCTTGTCATTGTTCTACAAAGCTCCCTAGTGGTTGGTTAGATAATAACAGGTGTGGGTGTATAGTACGGACAGCTAGGGGCTATACAGTGCGAGGCAGCATATGGGGTGTGTGTGATCTCCTAATCTTGCACCCAGTGTCAGCAACATATGGAGGAGCAGGGATTGTGCTGCTGTTATTACATGGACAAGTTCTGTGTTGTCCTGAGCCTTGTTTTTTCATGCACACAAGAAGTATCAAGCTCCTTACCCCACCAAGACGCTGGATCCACTACTTGTATTAATAAGAAACTGATTGGAACTCCGGGTGTGGTCGACGTCATGAATGGCAGCTGCAAACACCGCGGCCAGGATCTCAAGGTTGTGAACACCGCCGGTGTGGGGGCCAGAGGAGGTTACTGCACAGCAAGAGAGCTACTACATGACTGCTATAGACTGCCTACATGATGGCTACCGAATGGTCTAGCACCGCACGAGGGTGCAGGCCGACCTGGTCCACAGATTCTGGCTTTCAGCTCAAGAACTGGTTTGAGGTGGATCTATCAGTTGTATTTCTGTTTATACATGTGTGTATCTATCGTTGTGTATGCTGTATACATGTGTGTATCTATCGTTGTGTATGCTGTGTTATACATGTGTGTATCCAGTTGTGTATTGCTTGTATAACATGTGTGGTAGCATCGTTGTGTTGTATATGCTGTATACATGTGTGTATCCATCGTGTGATTGTTGGTAACATGTTGTATCTATCTTTGTATTCCTGTATACATGGGTGTATCCATCTGTGTGTGTATGTGATACAGTGTGTATCTATCTTTGTATGGTTCTGTATACATGGTGGTACTATCGTTTAGGATGCTAGTATACATGTGGTTATATAATTTTGGTATGTGTATCATGTGGTATCTGTATCTTTGTTATGTCCGGATATTTACATGTGTGTAGCTACTCGTTGTACTGTACATGCTATTGTATACATGTCTGTATCATCTGATCGTGGTATGTTCCTGTATGAATGTGTGGAATCTATCGTTTGTGGTATCTATGTAACATGTGTGTATCTATCTTTGTATTTCCTGTATACATGTGTGGATCTATCTTTGCGTATGCTGTATACATGTGTGCATCTATCTTGGGTTTACGGATGGTATGTGTATAATGTGTGTATAATCTTTTGTATTGTCTGATGACATGTGTAGGTATCCATCGTTGTATTTCTAGTATACATGTGTGTAGATTATCTTGGTAGCTGTATAATGTGTGTTATTTGTTTATATGTGTGGTGATACATGTGGTGATATTAAGATTTGTTATACCCGTGTATACGTTGTGGTTATCTATTGTGTGTCTATGCTGATTACAAGTGTTGTATCCTATGTCTTATGATTTCCTTTATACATGTGTAGTAAGTCTGTGATCGTTGTGTAAGCTGTATACTGCTGTGTGCGGTTGTCTATATGTGGTATGATGTATAACGGGTGTGTAAATCATATTGTGTATCCTGTATAACATGTGTGTATCTATGTTGGGATGAGCTGTATACAGGTGTGTGTGCGGTTGTGATCTATGTGTTTATGCTGTATACATGTGGGTTTGTATGAGTATGTATGTGATATGATTGTCTTAGAGCTCAGAGAGTCTTATTCCCGTGCTGTTACTCTCTTTACTCCTTCGTGCTATACATTATTGAACACGGTGAATGGAGCTGAAGGTTGGTGTACCGCAGATGTCTGCGCTGTGTCCGGGCACAGAGGAGTGGCCACGTCATCAGGCCCGGGGGGGGCTCGTGTTACTGTGACGTCCACGTTGCCATCTCCATATGTTTACATTGTACATTATTAATATTTCGGAGGGCTTGGGAGGATAGACTGTAACTCCATCACAGACCGGCACACCCTCTACGTCAGGTCACCAAAAAGCTTTTGAGGGACCATTACGAGGGCCATCTCCACACCAGGAAACCTCATCCACTAAGCTCTTTGATGGGTCAAATATCTAGTATGTAAGTCCATGTAATAACACACAGTTCGTACTACACATTGGAAGATATTTAGGAGACCCCATAGATGTCTATACTCGGTAGGTAGGGTTATTCTCCAGGTCAGGGGCAGACCACAAAGAGTCAGCAGCACAGTAACATGGTATTTTGGGATACCCAAGGCCTCTTAAAGGGGTATTTCAGATTTTTTAATTGATCCCTTCATATTATTTATCTATATCACCCTTCTTGTTTGAGGTGCAGTACTCTATATACAAAGTAAGTATAATCGCTGGGAGGAGTCCAGCCACACATGATCTCAAGGCAGAGAGGTCTGGAGCGACCATATCTACTTCTAAGGAACTAACGGAGATCACCACCCCAAAAGCCTCAACAGAGTAAAGAGCGAACCATAGGAGATGCCATGAGGCCTCTTACGTCTAACGCATGGAGTGGAGAGGAGCACGTGGGTGGACTGCGTGACTCGGCGGCGTGCAAAGGCTGTTGTGTACGCCACGTCCGCGATGGTAGTGAGTTCTTCTAAGGTTCATCTGTAAGTGATTAGTGTCTCTACAGGGATCTTAAAGGTCATTTACACAACTCTCGCTTCTGCGGGGAGAAAGAAAAAAAAATATCTGGGATTAGGGAAGATAAAATGGTGGACAAGACAAGTGTCGCTGGAAGTGACATCCGAGGTAGAGTAGAGAGTGTAAGTCCATCGCGCCATAAAGTGGCTGACACCAAAGCTCTGCCGTCCGGCACCACGACGCTCTTCCGTGCCCGGATAGGACACATACGACTCACCTGGAAATGGTGAACATGATGCAGCTCAGCGGAGACGGTATTGGAGTATATCTGCACACTCGGAACGATATTAAAGGCCCGCCATTGTATTAAATTATCCAATTCCTGGAAATTAATGGACATAATTTGATATACAGAATGTGCAAATATATGACCACCCCCACGCTCCGTGCTGTAAGAGCTCAATCTAGAAACAACTCAATCCCCGCTCCTTCAGCCCCCTATCACTCATTATAGCCTGTACAAACTGAGCCGATCACAGAGTCCTGACCAGTGCGATCAGCCAAGATCCGCTCAACAAACTGCTTCAGTTTCTCTGCAGCGACCACGAATGGACGAATGGAGAATGACACTAGAATGCATATTGTCCACAACGCGTAGGTCCTCCACATGGAAAGATGCTCTTTATATTGATAAGGATCTAAAATACGTACACCCTCTACAGAATAGTATTCCCTAATAATGACACAATGGCTTTTTACAATCCCTTAACCCTTAAGGGTTCCCAAGTTATAAAATACAATAGGAGCTACGTCTTTTAGGATAGAGATAGAATGATGGAAACTACAAAGGACAGGGTAACAATTGCCCCTTAGGTAACAATTCCCCCTTAGCCCTGAATATTCGACTCCCAGCACATGCCCCAACAGCCCGTACTTCGACCACCCCCTCTGCTATTCGGCCCCCATCCAATTCGGCCACCTCATAGCACGACCATACTTCAGTGGCCCACACCCCCTCTAGCCCATACTTCGGCCCCCTCTAGCCCATACTTCGGCCCCCTCTAGCCCATACTTCGGCCCCCTCTAGCCCATACTTATCCACATCCCTGCCCTCTCTAGATACATCAGGGTCTAAACTACCTTTCCGAGAGATTCCTCCTGGTCAGTCTTCACTCCAAAACGAGGTATTGTAGAGTTGGTCAGGCTGGAGCTGTGGGTGAGCTTCTTGACGCCGCTGATTTGGCACATGGTCTGCTGTTTCTTCTTCTTCTCGCGCTCCTTCTGTGTTGGGGAAGGGATCTCCACGTCATTCTGTTTGTCTGGAAGACACAAGCCAAGAGCAAAATTTAGCCTCAATCCCGAGGAGTGCTGCGCCTCACTTACTAACATGCAATGCTTCATGGGAACATATTGTGCAAAGCAGTTCTCCTCCAAAAGTAGAGATAATTGAAGTTCTCTTCCTTCTGGAGGAGAGCAAATATGCTGCTCTGAATATACAATACTTACCCAATCTGCAGCCTAGGGCTACTATATTTTCTTGAAAGATTTTGCAGCCATTTTCCAAGGCACACAGACCGAATTGCAACAGGTAGATAGGTAAGGACAGGACGAGGTGGACCAGAGGTAGCTCCATTGGGTCCTGGATTGATGCGTCTTGCTCTGTGAGGTGTATGAGTCGTTCTGAAGACCCTGGGTGGGGTCTCCATATTTAAAGGACACCAGGGACAGCTGCTGTGGGTTTCCTCATAGCCATCTTACAGGAAAGGCTGGTGAAAACGTGCAGTTTACTAGCTCCACAATGCGTTACTAGGATCCTATCGTGTGTCTTATGGGAAGAGATTGCACTATTTACGCGGCAGAATTAACACATCCGTCTGTGCTGCTATCATTATACTGGGAGTTACTGGTTCCACTGCCAGTCCTCGCCTCCCTCCCGGGAACACAGACCCGTAATTGGGGATACAATTTCATAGCACACCCTATAGCAACTGCAAGCAGTACACAAACCCGGTCACCTCCAACTTTGGAGATCCTACTATGTGTGATGAGATACACAGCAGATCGGCCATTCAGGAGTCTGGGAGAGCTAGGTGGAAGCCATCTTAGTAATCATATCCAACTTTCCCCTGTCAGGCATGGGATGCTAGGTGTAGTAGTTATAACACACTGCTTTGTACTCCGCTACACAGATGTCTCACGTCGTCAGTAATCCATCCTACGGGACAGCGCGCGCCTCTCCCCCTTTTCCCACAGCCGGACCGTGGCGTTTTTTTAAAAAAGGGAAACTAAATATACATTTAGGAGCAGCAGACATAAATACTTGTCAGTAGGTTTTGCATCATTCCCGCGTCAGAGGTTTATTAATACACGATGGGATCGCTGCCTTGTGTCGGCATGAGAAGTATGAAGCACAAAACCTTATGGCCGAGTCAAGACACCCCTGTATATAGGGAGACCACCAGAGCTGAGGGAGGGGTCACACATGCTGATCCAGGTAAGTATAGACAGGTTACATGAAGACAGTCAGCACAGGTAAGAAAAGGCTGTCAATGATGCTTGGATTTCCTGCTGTGAGAGAGGTAGAGAGAGCTGCTTCCATCCGCTCCTAAAAACTACACAACTGCTGCTCTGGTAGATTACAAATACAGGGCAAGTGTCTGCCGAATGGTGCCCCGATTACATCATTAGTGGGCACCAATGGCAGCTAGAATCCTATAAGAGGCTTTCAGGTTTATCACTCTGCAGTTTCTATTACTGCCTGCTGGAGGCAGAATGTAACAGATGAGCTGTATGGTCACAATAAACTAAACTACAATTGTATTGTATGTATAATGTATGAATGTCAAACCACCAAGGGTTTAAAGGAAATCTACCATTTGATTTCATGCATTATGAACCAAACATACCTTTAGACTGCTGTAGCTACACTGATGCATAAATATATCTTGTTTAATCCCTAATTTTAGTGGTTTTGCTGAAAAAAACAATTATAACATGCAGGATTGCATGTTGTTTGCAGTTCATGAACAGATTACACGGAGTTGTCTGCACTGTCCCGACAGGACGAATTAAACTGAGCTGAATCACTCATACACAGCAGCTATGGGATGGTGCAGCGATTGATTACTTCTGCCTGTCAGGCACAACACAGCGATAACACCATTCTCTGAAGCAGTGCAAGAGGAGAAACGCTGGGGCAGCCACGGGAGGGACAAAGCCTCATTATCATAATTTTATAATTGATTTTTTCAGCAAAACCACTCAGCTCAGGAATTAAACAAGATATGTTTCTGCATCAGTGTAGCTACAGCAGTCTCAAGGTGTATTTGGTTCAGGGCAGGTAGCAGAGTGTGAGTATGATAAGCAGAGGTCAGAGCAGGTGGCAGAGTGTGAGTATTATAAGCAGAGGCCAGGGCAGGTGGCAGAGTGAATATGATAAGCAGAGGTCCTGGCAGGTAGCAGAATGTGAATATGATAAGCAGAATTCAGGGCAAGTGGCAGAGTGTGAGTATGATAAGCAGAGGTCAGGGCAGTTGGCAGAGTGTGAGTATGATAAGCAGAGGTCAGGGCAGGTGGCAGAGTGTGAGTATGATAAGCAGAGGTTAGGGCAGGTGGCAGAGTGCGGGTATGATGAGCAGAGGTCAGGGCAGGTAGCAGAGTGTGACTATGATAAGCAGAGGTCAGGACAGGTAGCAGAATGTGAATATGATAAGCAGAATTCAGGGCAGGTAGAGAATGTGACTATGATAAGCAGAGGTCAGGGCAGGTAGCAGAATGTGAATATGATAAGCAGAATTCAGGGCAAGTGGCAGAGTGTGAGTATGATAAGCAGAGGTCAGGGCAGGTGGGAGAGTGTGCCACCTGCCCTGACCTCTGCTTATCATACTCACACTCTGCCAACCAGACCCGGACGCTACATGACTTAATCATGACTCACACTCTGCCACTTGCCCCTGAATTCTGCTTACAGTCTTACATAATGCTACCTGTCCTGCCCTTCTGTTATCATAGCTCACACTGCTTGCTACTTGCTCGCAACCTGCTTATCATACTCACACTTTGCCATTGCCCCATGATTCGCTTATCATATTCAAATACTGCCTACCTGTCCTGTACACTCTGCTTTACCTAACTCACCACTAGTACTTGCTCTCAACCCCGAATTGAATCTATACTCACACTTTTGCCACTTGCCTCTGATGATATCTGCTTATCCCCATATTCAATTCGCTACCTGCCCCCTACTCTGCTTATCATAGTCACACTCTGCTACTTGCCAGCGACACTTCTGCTTATCATACTGCACATCTCCACCTGCTACCTCTGTATACCGCTGCTCCTGCCTCTTATCATACTCACTCTCTCACCTGCCCGACCTTCTGGCTTCTCTACTCTCAACTCTGCTACTTGACCTGACCATGCTTAGCATACTCCACTTGAACTTCCGATTCTTTCAGCACATCTCTGCTACCTGCCATGACCTCTGCTCATCAGTCCGCACTTAGCTCCGACCTGCCCTGAATCTGCTATCATATCTCACACTCTGCTACCTGCCCTGACCTGCTGCTTATCAGTCTCACATCTTCCACTCCCTGACCTTCTTGCTTATCCATATCACACGTTGTACCTTGCCCTGAATTCTGCTTATCATAGTTCACATTCTGCCTACCTCCCCCCCCGATCCTTTGCGTTACTCATAGTCAAACTTTCTGCCACATGTGCCCTCTCTGACATATGCTGTGTGCACTACGTCACATTCTAGCAATTGCCTTGCTACGTTTGCACAATCTGAGCTCAGTTTGTCCCTAGGACACATGTCTGTGTTTGCCCCTTTGGTGTAAGGGTCTGATAACTCTCAACCAGCTGTTATCAATATCAAAAGGTAGCAACTGGTAGTGCTAGCTTCCTACATCAAAGTCCAGATTCTTATAAAGAGATTAAAGTATGAACACCAGGGGACCTCTTAGACAACACCCTTCGGAGTAACCCAAGTCAAATCTACTCATGGGTCCACACTTGCTATATTACATGACCAATACAACAACAATGATAAAAGTACAACGTAGAGTAAATCCTGAATAGAGTCACAGGATCACAGGGGTCAAAACTTCAGTTTATCGCCCTGTCCTTGCATCTAAATACCATGGGCAAGGCACACCCAACTGGTGGACGTCACACAACATCCAGAGAACAAGCCCCACCGACCCACCCCGAAATCTATAAACTAACCCATAGCTGGGAACCGTCATGACCAAGCACAGGCAACCACGTCGGAGGGTGTACCATACGAGAAATGTGTTGGATAATCATATTCTGGAATTTGGTTCCCGAACGGCCTCATCTTCCGACAAGTGGGAGTCGCTCAACGTGTCAGTCAATCTCTCTTGAAACTGTTGATAAAAATACAGGGGTTAAATAATAAAAGAAGTACGGCGAGAGTAGACGGCCATATACTCAGGAAATTTCCCCATATAATCTGGGAGACATATAATAGCGGCATTATATGACGTGCACTGCATGGCAGGTCAGTAGATAATAAGAGTATATGAGATGTATGGTGATCTGGGGGTTCTCGTTAGAATCTTTACATCCACACTCTACAACAATGGCATCGCACCTTGATGTATCCCCAGGACACGGAGAGCAGGTAGTTGATGTCCGGCATGGTTCTCTTTGTGTAGAGTGGTCTCTTTATGTCCTTGGTGTCCTTCTAATTTTCCTCTTCTCACTGCGTCCCCCCAAGTTTGTCAAGACTTGTCTCTTAGTACACCCCCCGTGCCCTCGGCATCATCGCGCAACCGACGTGCAGGTAGTGTCTACACTTCATAAGCACAGACCTCTAAGATCTCTAAATAACCTAGACCTGTGTGCTGTCAGCATATCTTCAACAGTGTCTTCTCGTTGGTGGACGTCCTGGTCTCCCTCTTCCTGCGGACTGGCTCTTTACCCCCGCAGACAGCGGTATCTTTCCTCGTACCCTCAAGCTGATCTCTTTCTGAACTCCGATCATGTTTGGTGTCTACAGGGACCCTACGCTTCAAATTGTCTTCTTGTAGAGAACATTTTCTTGCTCTCTACTTGTAGAACCTCTCCGTCTCGTTTGGCGTCCCGTTCCTCTCTGCCTCTTCCTCCTCACAAAGTCCCGTAATAAGGTTGTTTTTGCTCGCCTATCCAGTATTTCTCCTTCTCCTCCTTTCGCGATCCCCTTTCTTGTACGGAGTATTATATTCACTCCACAGGATCGCTCTTTGTAAAAATGTAGTCCAGGACAAGCTGCAGCGTCATCTATCTAGAGGTTCCTTCCCAGTGTACTTGGATGAGATCCCTATAGGTCCACTCTTGGTGGAGATTCTCAGATTCCTGCAGAGTTCTATGAAGTCCATTCATCCCAGTAAGGTCTCCACAGAGTCCACTCCCTCGTCCTACGCGATCTGCCCTTCTGTCCTAACACAAGTGTCCTTGTTTCCCACCCCTCCTCCTCCTTCCTGGTCAGTACTGGCTTGCTGCACCGTCTCCGAGGTAGACGTAGTCGCCGGATCGGAAGACCCAACCTGGAACTTAGTAAACTGTAAATGATGCAGAACATAACGAAAACTCAGAAACTAGAACACACAATACCCACCAAAAACCATGCTCCGTATACCAGCATCCCAAGACATTTGTACACTAAAGCACGCTTTATCACAGCAACAACAGCCATGGCTCCGTACAGACATACAGAACCAACCTGGGCTCAGCATAAAACTCACACATCAAACCATGGCTAAGTACAGAAATAACCAACCACAAAACAGACAGTTAAGTATATAATGCAGAGAAAGAACCAGGCCAGATCTAAATACACATCGGGATTAGCTCAACCTATAAAAAAATACACACCAAAACCAGACTCAGTACATAACACAACACCAGAACCGGATCTGTAAATTATTACACATGGGGTAAGTATAAATTTGACACAAGGAATGGAGACTACGTATATAAAATAGAGCTCTATTGAATATGAAAAAGATAAACTAGAACCAAACCTCAAGAAATAAAATCGGCAGCCAGACTGGGCTCCAAAACATAAATACGCCACTCAAAACTAGGTTCCACAGCAAACTCAGACCAATAGCAATGCTCGGATACTGTAACATATTGTGCATTAACCTAGCGAAACTACACGAAACACTGCAATTTTTTTCACCCAAAATACAGAACCACGGGCTGAGCTCTGAACAGAATTAAGCCAAACAGAATGGATCTCTATACAAAAAATTAAACAGAGCCGATATCAAGAGCAAATACAGAAATATGAGACCAAAACTAGGCACAATATAACATAAACAAGACCAAGGCAAAAGTTTGTGGACAGAAATAACATACCGCACCAGAACCAACGGTTCTGGAAAAAATCAGCACCTTAACAGAGCTTAGTTATATACAAAAAGAGTAGCATAAAATACATATAAAATACAGCAACAGTACCCAAGAATCAATAAAACCTACAGCAGACTTAACGAAAGAGGTAGTGCGTACGTCCACAGCGGCACGTAGGAGGAAAACAGTCCTGACGTGAATCAATAGGTGCTACATCGCTCTACATATTGACATACCAGCACGAGAAGCCACTGTCTGTCAGACTACGCGCTAGACCTAAACAGTCTTAAAAAATATCAGTACACCACCAAACCCAGCTCACAAAACAAAGCAACCCTGGTAGAACCATGTCAGATACTCAGTACATGTCAGCATAAATAAGATTCATACTGACGATGCAGCAACCAAATCAGACAACATACAGTACACTGAAGCACCAAGAGCATGGTTCTTACCTAAAAATACAGCTCCAGACGCAGGATTCAAAGTAAGAAGTACAGCCCCAAAACAAGGCACCAGGAGCAGAATACAACAGCACTAAAACTGGATGTCCATACACGTAGATAAAAGTCATAACCAGAACTGAGCTAGCTACAAAAATCAGAACCAATCAAGATTAGAAATAGAAATAAACCACTAGAAACTAAGCACTGTACAGAAAATAAAGCAGAACCTCAGAAATAGCAGCATACCAGAACCAGGTCCCTTGGAAAAATATACAGCACCAGAAACCTAGGTCTGACACGAATACACACCCCTAAGTGGGCTTTGCATGTAAATACAGCACTAGAAACAGAGCAAGTAAACTTACAATACGCACAGCATCAACTGCAGTATACCAAAACTTTAAAAAGACACTATAGCAACACAGAGCATTATTTCACCATATATACAGGCGTCCAGAGTCAAACTCTGTACCAAGTCACGACAGCACAGAAAACAAGAAAACTATAAAAGAATACAGCACCAAAATTGGGTTCACAATACGAAAGAAACCAAGATTCATAGCAATGCGTGTACTATAAATACAGCATCAGACCAGGTTCCAATTGCAGAAAACATTCACTAGAAACTGGCTCAGGTACAGGAAATTCAGCCCAAAACAGCTCTCATAAATAATTACACCAAAGAATGAACGGCACTGTACAGCAATACACACCAGGAACTGGTCAGTAGAGATTTAGTACATGAGCTTAAAAAACCAAATACTGAGGCCAGTATAAGTACGCGACACCAGAACTGAGCACCAGTGCATAAATAAAAAGTACCAATAGCTTGGTGTATTAAAAGTAGTCACTGAACCGATATAACTAGATAATACCACCCAGTACCAACGAACATAAATACTAACCAATACAAGCCCCCAAAAGAACAAATGCAGACACCAAAACCTGGCTCTATACACAACCCAAAGAGGCAGAACTTAGATCTCTTAGACAAATACAGCACCAAAACAAGGAACAGTGTAGAAAAACAAGACCCACGGCTATGATTGTGGTCCAGCACCCAGAACTAGGCCTCCAAAACATAAATACCAATACACAGAAACAGAGTTAGTAATACTATATGCAGAAACCTATATCCGTATATAAATACAAGACCAGAACCAAGGAACATTAAAACACACGCGCTACCAAAATACAAAATACACAGCGCCCAAACCAGGCCCCTACAGAACAAAGAATAAGAAGCAGGCTTGTACCATAATACTTGCCCCAGACCAGATTTCTAGACGAGAATCAGCGAACAAGGAAGCTGGAGAAACCCTGTCACGAAAACAGGCTTAGACTACTATAAACACACTGTATAGAATCCAGGCTCCATAGGGTGACACAGGACCGAAACTGGACTAGTGTACAGGAAAACAGAACCAGAACTGGCTCTGTATATTATTGTTACACTACTAAACCTACCCCAATTGCATATTCACAAATGAAATCACACGTATAATATGGACAAATACAGCGTAGGCGCTCTATAAGTACACTACTCAATAGTCACACTAGTCTTGTTATAAGCGATCTCAGTACATAACAAACACCAGTTACGGTGCCTCGTGAACAAAAATACAGCACTATAGCATTGGCTCTGTAGACAGAATATAACAGCAGCAAGACCGTTCTGGACAGAAATACCACACCAGTAATCAGAGGCTCTTTGAACAGATAAACAAGATCAGAGTCGGGATCCAACAGAAATACAGCACCAGAACTACTTTCACAATTAGATACATGCACCAGAAAGAAAGTTTCAGTAAAAAAAACCCAGAACCAACCACCAACAAAATATAGCACCACCAAACCGAAGCTTCCAATACGCACCAAAGCAATTCTTGTCCTAACATACGGCACCAGAATCAGGCTGGTATACACATACAGTAGTACCAGAAACAGGATCTGTGTGAAATACAGAACCAGGCTTCATACAGAAATAAAACCAGTAAACAGACATAAAATCATACAGCAGAACCAAGCTCAGTATATAAACATGAATCAGAAATAACTTTATTACATACGGGGCTCATATGGACAATAGAGCCAGAAAACAAGGCTCACATGAAACACTTATAAAAGCACCAAACCAGAAAAAGTTTTAAAGCATATAGCTATCCGACGCACAACACAGAAGACCCCGGAGATCCACTCATGCGAAGTACAGCAAAAGGACCAGGCTGCTTTATATTGTATTATGATGTATACACTTTAATATACACAATGGAGGCAGATTTACTTCCTGGCCCCGTTCGCGATCCACGGCTGCGTTTCTCTGCAGTGCATTCGGGTTTCCGCGGCGGATTCACGTAGGTAGTTCCCTTCCGCGTCCACCAGTTGGCGCTGCTGCGTGAAGTCACCAGATGGCCGCTGGAATGCCGGAAATTTCACCGGCCTGTTCCTGGTGCAAGGTAAGTCGCGAGTCCCGCGACACTTTTTTTAAAAATAGCGGCGTTTTTTTTCCGAATCCGTCTGGTGTGTGCCGGCCACCCCCCCGATTTCCGTCGCTGCATGCCGGCGCCGATTGCTCTCCACAATCACGATCGCGTGCGCCAAAATTCCCGGGGCGATACAGGGAAATCGTCGCAAATCGGGAAATTTCGGGTCACGTAGGGAAAACGCGAATGGGCCACTTAGAAAATAACCCCTTGTATACAAATAACTGCATGATGATATATACATTCATATGCTAACTCACACTGAGCTGTATAAAGGTGAGCTCAGTACATAAAAAGCACAAAAACTGAGCTCAGTACATAAACACGAGCATAAGACCCCAACTCAGCAGTGGGTTCGTTTATAGAAGTAAACAACCAGAACCAAGCAAGAATAGAGCTCAGTAAGCAATTAGCAAGAAGGAACAAAAACCAGCTCCAAACTGACAACCACAACTAAGCAAACAAAACCAGGCACCATAATCAGAAATACAAGCTAAAACCAGGTCTAGACGAAAACAGATCCAAAGCATGTTTGTAACCATAAACACAGCGACCAGAATAGCGGCCCTACAGAATCAAAGGAATGGTTTTACACCATAAATATAGCCCAAAGCAGCTTCTTGTAAAAATTCGGACACAGAATCGACGAGCATTAAAGAAATACAAAGCACCGAAACCAAGCTCCAATATAGAAATGAAAGTACCAAAAACCCAGGGGTCTACACAAAAAATACAACACAAAACTATATCTCGAGCAGAAACAACAGCACCAGTAATACCCCCCCCAGTATGTGCTTTAAATACCAAAAAATGGTACATCCTCTGTACACTAAAATCGCAACAGGAACAGAGCTTCCACATATAGTACAAACCCATCTCCAAGTGATTAGTAACATAAAACACGCCGTCAAAATCAAGTAGTTATACATAAAATAGAAATGGTCAGTTTTATTGGAATAAGCACCAAAACCAAGCTCCTGGAGAAACAATGCAAAAATAGCAATGCTTGCAGATCCATAAATAAAGAACTAAACCAAAACTCTGTACAGATTTCAAGCTACAGAACTAGTCATATGCATAAATAACAGCAACAGACCCAAGCTCGATGCATAATACCATGGCCAAGACTATGCTCAGTAAATCAATACAACATCAACAGTTGCAGTAATTAATATATGCACCAGTTTCTTGGTATACTAATACTGCAGCAGAACAAGCCCAGTAATAGTTCAAGCACCCCAGTACCAAGATAATCTATACAACATTTAGCCCAAAATCAGACCCATATAAAAACAAACCAAATATCTACATACGGAATATCACAAACCACAAACCACGGTCCACAAACAAATTGCCATCAATGCTTGTACTATTAAACGGCACCAGAACAAGCTGCACTACAGAAAACCGAACATTAATAACCATATGTTCGTTACAGAAGAGCTATAGAACACGGCTATGTACAAAAAAAATACAGGACCAGCACTAGATACATACCGGACCACAGCACTAGAGTAGGCTCGATACAGAAAAAACTGAACTATAGAACCAGGCCTCCTATAAAATCATAGTCCAGTCTAGAAACTAGGTGGTACAGAACCAAGCTGGGTACTAAATATAGCACCAGAACCCATCTTGCTCAGATACATAGCACAACACTCGCTTAGTACATATATTAAGCACAAAACTAAGCTCAATACTAAATACAGCCCAGAAAAAAGACCTCAGTGCATTAATACAGCAGCAGACAGAGTCATTACGAAATACAAGGACAGCAGAAAACAGTTCGTAAGCCTAATCCAACAAAACGTGCGGCAAGTATATAACGAATTTTACAGACTCTGTGCAGCGCTGCGTAATCGTGGTGCTATACACAGATTTAATTCTTAAGGTTGTGGACTGTGATTGTACTTGTGTCTTTTCCATGCACTTTATACATGAAATTATGAAAATAAAGAAATTATTGTTCTAAATACAGCCCAGAACTCAAGCTCAGTGATCAGATATAGAGAAGCGAGGGAGAGATGGCGGGAGGGAGATGCGAGACGAGCGAGAGAATGGCAAGGGGAGAGTTAGAGCGGGGGTAGGAGACTGGCAGGAAGCGACGCGAGTGCGAGAGGAGACTGTGCTAGAGATTAGCGAGCGCAGCGGGAGACTGGCGAGAGAATGAGCGAGCGAGGAGCAGACCTGGCAGGGAGAAAGCGAGCGGGAGACTGTAGGAGAGGAGTGGCGAGAGACGGCAGGGGAGCGAGCGAGCCATGTAGACTGGACGGAGGATCGAGATGCGAGAGAGAGACTGGCATAGAGCAGCGAGAACGGAGCGATGAGCGCGCGAGAGACTGGCAAGTGGAGAGCGAGCGAGAGAGAGACTGAGGGAGGCGAGAAGGGGAGCGAGCAGTAGAGAGACTGCAGGGAGTAGGCGAGCGAGAGGACGGAGTAGAAAGCGAGGTTAGAGAAGAGGACTGCAGGAGGCGGGTGGGGAGGACGAGAGCAGGAACTAGCATGGAAGCTAGCAGAGAGAGACTCTGAAGGCAGAGGAGAGTGAAGAAGACCGACCAGAAGTTAATTTGACTGGTATCAGGTAGTAGCGATAGCCGGACTGGAGAGACTGCAGGGGAGAGGGCGAACGGAGACAAGGTGGCAGGGACTGAAGGAGTAGATGAGGCAGCTGGAGAGATGAGAGACAGATAGTGTTAAATTACGATATTGTGTTGCACATTAGTCGATGGGATCCGAGTCATATATTTTTCACAGCATGAGCAAATACTTTTTTACTGCATACACTAAGATGCCTTAAACAATTTGGGGACGCCCATTCATGATAACGTCATGCTTCTTAAATGATATCTGGTTACATGTCCCCAACTTGTGGGATGTTGGAATGAATTTAAGGCATCACCGTGAAACAACACTCTGCTTGATTGGCGATAACGGGGTTGGGAAGCAGTAACCTAAGAAATCAAACGTGTGTGACTTGTCCAAGTCTTGATATCCTGGTGTGCAATTTCCAGAAAACCTGAAGGTGCCCCGTTCATCTGTACAAAACTTATACAAGATGTGAATGGCCAGGTATCATACCACAATCTCTGCGGAATGAGAGAGGCTCTGGTGGCCAGAGATGAAACGTGCTTTGGTCCGAAATTGCCATGATCAACCCCAGACAGAAATGGAAACGTGACATGAGCTGGTAGAGTGTGTGTGCATTTATCCAGAGTGAGACCCGAGTCCTGTATCGACAGGACTGAAAAGGTCACTTTGCCATGGGGAAGCCATAGAAGCCATCTCCATAAAGGACATAAAAAAGCCAATAATGTTTTCACATGCAGACGGGGAACAATAGGACCTTCATTTCGGAGCATCCTGTGATCCTTAAGAAATAAAATTGAACTGTTTGTTCCAATAATTACCTCGTTATGTGTGAGAAAAAAGGTAGAAGCTTGAGGATCCAACATCCAAACTGTGACGACGAGACAGGGGGCAAGATACTGGTCATGGAAGGAACGGGTGCACTTCCCAAATTTGAGAAGACATTAGTGTGATATAAGAAATCGCAAGGATCCGCCAAGGAAGAAAAACTCCGGCGCAATGGTGTCATTCCAATGGCACAGATGGAAGCTCCCGACAACAGGTGTACATGATAACAAAGTTCATGTTTGTGATGGTGGTCCCAAAACCAAGCCCGATCTCCATCCTGAAACGGGTTTATGGGAAAAAGCTCTGAAACGCCCTGGGCTTGATCGCAGGCGTCTACCAAACATGGCTCAAGCTACAACCAGTTTTGACAGAGGGAACGGGCCCAAATTCCTACAAACTACTGCTTCTCGCGAAGCTTGTGGAGGATATCCTAAAAACCTTTGACTGAATAGTAGAGTTTTAGGGCAATAGACTAAAGTACTAAAAAGTATCTTAAATTTTCCCTCGCTATATTTATTCTGGCATTTGGGTGAATATAAAATAATTTTTTTAATCATAAAATAACCAGAAAACAGAAAGCGTTTATCTTTGTTTTAGTAAGATGGTTAGAAGAAAGCAAAAACATATTGTAGGAGGAGCGCTATCTCACCCCTCTCCCCTTCTCCATAAACGACGTGCACCCGCTCCCTGGACATGTGAATTATTTGCGCCTGGTCACGGGCACGGTTGTGGTAGGACAACGTATACCTTACTGCACAATGGATCGGGGGTGCATAGTACATCTTGGGGACCAATAACGCGCCCCACAAATGGTCTGGCGCAATATCGAGCCCCCATTATGCTAGTGGTGGATGAGTCCTAAGAAGTGGCAGATGCAAGATTGCAGAAAGACTAACTATAATAAATTCCTTATTTATATATATTGCACACGATTACTAGTCAGCCTGCACAAGTTTGCCAGAATCAAGTCCCTGTCCCCAAGGGGCTCACAGTGTAATCCACCTATCCAGTAGTATTTTGGAGTGAAGGAAGGAAACCGGAAGACCTGATGGAAACACCACGGCAAACATACAAACTCTTTGCAGCATGATTGACCCTGAGTACAAGCCCAGGTCCGCCAGCGCTGCAAGTTTTGTAATGGCTATCCACTGAGCCACCGATGCAGCCCACAAACACAGAGAGCAACGATTATAATGGCAACGGTAGAAAAGGACTGAACTAAAGAAGAGATGGAAGGAAAAACCAAGGAATGACAAAGCAAATTTAAGGCATCGAAACAAATTATTATAGAACATTGCAAAAATATAGTGATGTGAATATAGTAAACTTTGTAATGTACTCTATTCAGAAAATCCGTGTTCTAGTATCGCCTTTGCCTGTCTTTCTTCAGTTTAGACCGTAATGTAAATCATGCTTTCTGTCCTCCAGCTGCCCACTCAAAGGTGATGATAAAATGACCTGATAAGTGCTAATGATTTAAAGGGACATATACCACCCAGATGAAGTAATGGATGCAAAATGAGCCCTGAGGGTCTCAAGAGTTCCATGCATGTCAATGGAAGCTGGAGCCCCTCAGGCTTATTTGCATACAAACCTTCATCCTGTGGTAGAAAGGAAAATCTACCATCATAAATCCATACATTAAACCAGGGACAACTTACTCTAGATCCAAAATTTAAGAGCTAACCACAGGTCACGGGCCTGGATCTTGAGTAGGTTCCCATGGTTTATCATGAGGATTTTGATGGTTAGATTTCCTTTAACCCTCTACAGACAGTCTCCTGATAATCACATCACATAGCTCAAGGGAAAATTTGTAGGTATGGACAGGAGTTACTCCTAAGACTCCCTGTCGACGTGGACCAGAGACTTTTAGATACAGTTGCTCACTACAGGAGAAGTGGGGGAAAAAGGCACAGGGGAAGCTGTTTTGCTTAATGAAGTATATAAAAGGTTGTTACCATTGTTCACCTATACAAGAAAAGATGCTTCAGAGCAAGTTTAGACAAAAGAAGACGACAATGAAAAAGGACGACAGGGGCAATGAAGAAAAACAACACTGAAGACAAGTAGACAACCAAAGATGGACAAAAAGGGATGGTGAAGAACAAGGAGAGGGAAGGCTAAAATCAAAAATAAGTAGTGCAGGAGGAGGAAGATGGGCAAAGAAGAAAAGAAACGAAGTCTAATAAGGACAACAAGAACAAAGGATAAAAAGAAAGATACGATCATAAGTTGGAGCAGGATGCACAAAGAACAACAAGAGGAAGGAGAAGGATCAATAGCACAAATTATAAAAGAAAGGATAAAACTAAAAAGCAGATGGGACATAAGATGGCTGCAATAAGGAAGATGAAGACAATAAACCAAATAATTCAAAAGACCAAGAATAAATCAGAAATAAGTAAGAGCCAAGAACACCACATAAGAATGCTAGCGAGGTATACACTCGACCTGCCACTTTATTAGGACACCTGTCCCAACTGCCGTTGTAACACTTTACTTTCTCATTAAGCCAATAAATGGCTCAACTCAGTGCATTTAGGCATGTAGAGACACGGTCAAGGACAATCTCCTTGCAGTTCTCCCGAGCATCAGTATGGGAGAAGAACGGTGATTTGTGGAGTCTTCTTGAACGTGGCATAAGGTGTTGGTCTGCCAGAAGGGGCTGGTCTGAGAATTTCAGAAAACTGCTATTCTTAATGGGATTTTCACGCACCAACAAGCTCTAGGGTTTTTTACGTGAAGAATGGTCCGAAAAAAAGAAAAAACATCCAGTGAGCTCAGGGCAGTCTGTGGCACGGAGGAAAGGAAATCCTTGTTTGATGCCATAGGTCAGAGGAGAATGGGCAGACTGGTTCGAGCTTGATAGAAGGCAACAGTGACGTCAAATCGCCACCCGTACAACCAAGTAGGTAGGGCAGAGAGGCAACTATATGAACGCCAGTATATCGAACTTTGAGGCAGATGGCTACAGCGCAGAAAGACCACACCGGGGCCACTCATTTCAGCTAAGGGACAGAAACTGAGGTTACAATTTGCACAAGCTATCGAAAATTGGACAGTAGAAGATTGGAAAAAACGTTCCTGGTCTATGAGTCTCGATTCATGCTGCGACATTCGGATGGTTAGGGTCAGAATTGTGCAGTCAACAACATGAAGCCATGGAATCCATCCTGTGTCAGTCTTGTATACATGGTTGGCAGGCTGAGTTGGTGGCGGGTCATGGCAGATTGTGTTGTGGGGGAATATTTCTTGGCCTCTTTGGGCCACTTGGTAACAAGTTGGAATGTGCAACGCCACAGCCTACCGGAGTATTGTTGTGGTATTAAGCTGGCCTCATCTCAGACTGGTTTTCTTGAACATGACAAAATGAGGGTCATGGACACAGAAATGGCATCCACAGTCACCAGATACCAATCCAATAGAGCATCTTTGGGATGTGGTGGAACGGGAGATTCGACATCAGGACTGTGCAGCCGACAAATCGGCGGCAACTGGGTGATGCCGTTCATGTCAATATGGACCAAAATCTCTGAGGAGCTTCACAGCACCTTGTTGTATCTATGCCATGAAGAGTGAGGACAGTTCTGAAGGCAAAAAGGAGGGTCCCAACCGTTACTAGATGGTGTTACTAATAAAGTGGCGTGAGTGTACAAGGATGATGAAGAGCCTAAAGTGTTTTATAGGATTTAGTACACATGTCCCATCTTCTGCCTGTCCAATGATTAGTTTCACGTATTGAACGCTGAGTAAATGTACCAAGTGGCAAATACCAAACATAGCCTGTGTCCAAGGTCGGCACCAGTCTCTGGAGCAATGTTATACACTCCAAGAGTAAAACCGCACCACTCAGTTATAAGGGAATATAGATCAGAAACTGCCATCCGATGACACAAAGCAACTTTGTTCACAGTAAGTACGTTTCTCCGCAGGTGCACGTCCTCCTTGAGATGTTCACCTACCATTCATTCAGACAAAAACAGCGACACTAACCTACACATTAAAAAGACTTATGAGTCCTGTATAAGACATTAACTCACATCAGTAAGTTAGCTACCCCTCAAGAGCCTAATGTGCAAACCATGTTAGCCAAAAACCAGACCAACATGAGAACACGTTCTGGGCATCTACTTTAATTTAAATGGTTATGAGTAAACTTGGAGTGGTTTAGAGCGTCAGGATATAATGAGATGGAAATCCTTAGGCCAGCGCAACAAAATCACCAAATCCAATTATATTTCATTTTTTGACCTCTTTTTTCGGAGAGACAAGAGAGAAAGAAGACTCTGTGCCACATTGATGAGAGTACTCAGGAAGAATTGTTGTACCGGTTGTACTAAGGTGCTGTGACATCACCGCTTCTTTGTGTGATCAGAAATATTCGACCCTCCCACTGAGGTCATCGAGACCAAATTAAGCCGCCGAATACTACTGGTTACGATGGGGCTTTGGGATTGGGTCTACATGAGCCTCCACACACAAGTACAACTTCTGATTTTAATAGTCAAACGATGCAAAACATACCACGTAGTAGAACCTGCCTTTGGGGAACAGAATAAAACAAAACTAAAAATAACACGGTCTCTTCAGAATAAAACTATGAACATAATAGTATATTCCTGATAAAAAAATGAGGAGATATAAAACAAGTGGACTTAGTGAGAAGAGCACGGCTCAGGATTCTTCTCGTACCGAGGAGGAAGAGTGTGCTAGTCTTCATCTTTACAGGCTCTTGTTTAATCCCCGATGACTTGTCCAAGGGTCACAAGCAGCGACACTGGATACGAGGACCAGGAGATGGCAGGATCGCACGGTATATACCAACTAAACCTATAGACAATAGACCGAAGACGAGAAAGACCATGACACATCAGGCTCTATCATGCATTCAACACTGGTCAAAACAGAATGTTGGCTTCTCGACTGATACACCAGGTTCTAGAAGAAAGTAAGATGACCTGATGTAAAGAGGGTGGTCCTGACAGAACAAGGAAAATATTCAAGAAGGACTATGGTGTAGGCGAGCTTAGCACACTTTCCACACAGATGGTAGATTACTACCATATACCTGCCCATTGGAGGTTAGGTGAGTAAAATAACCAGAAGTCAGTAGAGCCCTGGTCTCCAAGGTCAACACAAAATCTCTGTGTACTACCAATCTATTGGAGGATCATTATAGTTGAGCCGCACATGACATTCATCGGTTTACATATTTCAGTGATATCACACGTTCAAAAGTCTGCCAATAGTTGTGGACACTTCTACTCACCACAACTTTGATTGCCACCAGTCTGAGTAGACCTGCCACCTACTAAGAAGAAGACAATACACAATCCATAGCAGTACACTGTTCACAATACCTTGTCCACCATCTCAACCAGCCAAGGTCTGGAGCATGTTATTTCACAAAAAGAAATCTACTAAGGGCATTTTTCAATCTATGATGGATTGGATTCCCAAGGGTAATCCATTCTGCAGGACAGAGCCGGCGAACAGACGACGGCCGACCGCGAGAAAAATGTCCACAATCCTCTAATAAGTTCCCCACAATATTTTTTATATCCTTAGAAACGTTGGAGATCAAAATTGAGTTCGAAGCTTCATTAAAGATAAAAGTTTTCAAAATCTCAAAATTTCGTACTCCTTAAAAAAAAAAAAAAAAAAAAAGTGGAAACTAAAAAAAAATTTAAAATAGAAACAAAAAAAACTCTGCGCTTCTGGTAAGATATTTCTAATAACTTGAAATCTTCTCAGTCCGTTGAAGCGAGTGAAACTTGTAATTCTTTCAGATTCCCGAAGAGGAAAAATGAAACAAAAATTCTGTTTTTTTAAAAAAAAAAAAAATCTTCTAAAGCAAAAAATTTGCCCAAACCACTCAAAACAGGTGATTGGTGATGAGGTGTAGTTGAGGACACAGGCTACCTTTGCCCCTGTAGTTTGGCTGCTGTTGCTTGGTTTCACCAGCAAGCTTCAGGGGTGTTTGAGGTGGTACAAAATTGAGTAGGGGGCGTCAAATCCCCGAATCTTAGAGGTTACATAGGACTATCACTTGGCTCACGAGAAAAACACAGCCATGTGGGGGTAGACGAGGGACTGTTGTGCCACCTGCCCTGACCTCTGCTTATCATACTCACACTCTGCCAACTGCCCTGACCTCTGCTTATCATACTCACACTCTGCCACTTGCCCTGAATTCTGCTTATCATATTCACATACTGCTACCTGTCCTGACCTCTGCTTATCATACTCACACTCTGCTACTTGCTCTCACCCCTGCTTATCATACTCACACTTTGCCACTTGCCCTGAATTCTGCTTATCATATTCACATTCTGCTACCTGCCCTGAGGACCCTCTGATCATCATACTCGCACTCTGCCACACTGCCATAAACGCTCTGCTTATCATACTCCATGTGCCTGACCTTTTTCTGCTTATCATACTCACCTCTCGCCACCTGCCCTGGACCCTCTGCTTTCATACTCACACTCTGCTACTTGCCCTGACCCCTGCTTCTCTACATCACACTTTGCCACTTGCCCGGAATTTTTGCTTATCAATATTCACATTCTGCTACTCTGCCATGGACCTCTCTGCTTTATCATATCACATGTTCTCTACCTCCTGACCCTCTCTTATCAATTCCACTTCACACCTCTGCCCTTGCCCTGACCTCTGCTTTTCATACTCACATTCTAGCAATCTGCCTTGATCACTGTTTTGCACAATCTGAGCTCAGTTTGTCCCTAGGACACATGTCTGTGTTTGCCCCTTTGGTGTAAGGGTCTGATAACTCTCAACCAGCTGTTATCAATATCAAAAGTAGAACACAATACGAACCAACTAACAACTTGCACAATAAGTCTTCTACCTCAAATGTCAGATTCTTCTAAAGAGATTAATAGAGGTGAACACCAGGGACTCTTAGACACACCGGAGAGTAACCCAAGTCAACTCTACTCATTGGGTCCCACACTTGATATATTACATGACCAATAAACAACAATGTAAACAGTTAACAAATAGGTGAATTCACCTGAATCAGAGTCACAGGATCACAGGGGTCAAAACTTCAGTTTATCGCCCTGTCCTTGCATCTAAATACCATGGGCAAGGCACACCCAACTGGTGGACGTCACACAACATCCAGAGAACAAGCCCCACCGACCCGACCCGAATCTTAAACTAACCCATATATGGGAACACGTCATGAGCCAAGCACAGGGCAACGTCGGGAGGTGTACTCACCGAGAAATGTGTTGGAAATATATTCTGAGACTTGGTTCCCAGAACGGCTCATCTCCGACAAGTGGGTCAGCTCACGGTTCAGCATTCTCTTGAACTGTGGATAAAAAAATACAGGGGTTAAAATAAAGAACGCCAGCGGCAGGCAGTAGACGGCACTTATACTCAAGACTTAATTTCCCCATAAATCTGGGGAGACATAATAATAGCTGCACTTATATGACGTGCACTGCATGGCAGGTCAAGTAGATATAAATAGTATTGAAGATTGTATGGTGATTCTGGGGTTCTGTTAGAATCTTTACATCACACTTGCTACAACAATGCATCGCACCTTGATTTCCCCAGGACACGACGAGCAGGTAAGTTGATGTCCGGCATTGGTTTCTTTGTGTAGATGTCTCTTATATGTACCTGTGATTCCAGATTCTAATTTTCCTCTCTCACGAGTCCCCCAGTTTGTCAATGACCTTGTCTCTAGCTCACCCCCGTGCCCATCGGCACTCATCGGCACCGACGTGCAGGTAGTGTCTACACTTCATAAGCACAGACCTCTAGATCTCTAAATAACCTAGACCTGTGTGCTGTCACATATCTCAGACAGTGATCTTCTCTAGTGGTGGACGTCCTTGGTCTCCCTCTTCCTGCTGACTTCTCTTTCCACTCGCCCAGACCAGCGGTCCTCTTCCTCGTACACTCAAGGATGCACTCTTCTATCTGATCCGATCATTTTGGTGTCTACAAGGGACCCTTCGCTCAAATTGTCTTCCTTGTAAGAACATTTTCTGCTCTCTACTTGTAAACCCTCTCCGTCTCGTTTGGCTCCCCGTCTCTGCCTCTTCCTCCTCCACAAAGTCCGTCATAGAGATGTGTTTTTGCTCGCCCTATCCAATTTCTCCTTCCCTTTTCGCAGATCCCCAGTTTGTTCTTGTACGGAGTTCTATTTCACTCCACAGGATCTAAGCTCTTATGTAAAATTTATGTAGTCCCAGGACAATCTGCAGCTGTCTACTTATCTAGAGGTCTCCTTCCCAGTGTACTTGGATGAAGATCCCTATAGGTCCACATCTAGGGTGGAGATTCTCAGATTCCTGCAGAGTTCTATGAAGTCCATTCATCCCGCAGTAAGGTGCTCCACAGAGTCCAACTCCCTCGTCCTACGCGACTGCCCTTCTGTCTAACACAAGTGTCCTTGTTTCCCACTCCCCTCCTCCTCCTTCCTGGTAGACTGCGCATTCTGCCCCCGTCTCCGAGGTAGACGAGTCGCCGATCGGAAGACCCAACCTGAACTTAGTATAACTGTAAATGATCAGAACATAACGAAAACATAAGAACTAAACACACAATACCCACAAGAACCAGCTCCATACCGCCCAGCTAAAGACTTTTGTACACTAAAGCACGCTTATACAGATAATACAGCCCATGAGCTCCGTACAGACATACAGAACCAAACCTGGCTCAGCATAAAACCAACATCAAAACCATGGCTAAGTACAGAAATAACCAAAAAAAAGACAGTAAGTATATAACTGGCAGAAAAGAACCAGGCCATGATCTAAATACAACATCGGATTACCTAACCTATAAAAATACGCACCAAAACCAGACTCAGTACATAACACAACACCAGAACCGCGATCTGTAAATTATTACACATTGGGGTAAGTATAATATTTAACACAAGGAATTGGAGACTATCGTATATAAATAGAGCTCTATTTGAATAGAAAAAGATAAACTAGAACCAAACTCAGAAAAATAAAACGAGCACCAGACTGGGCTCCAAACATAAATACGCAACTCAAAACTAGGTTCCAACAAGAACTCAGACAATAGCAATGCTCGAACTGTAACATATTGGTGCGTAACCTAGGGAACCTACAGAAACACCTGCATTTTTCAACCATAAATACAGAACCACGGGTGAGGCTCTGAACAGAATTAGAGCCAAAACAGAATGGATCTCTATACAATAAATACAAACAGGCCGAATCAGACAAAATACAAGAAATGAAGCACCAAAACTAGCACAAACTAGCATAAACCAACCAAGGCAAAGTTTTGGACAGAAAAACATACCGCCCACCAGAACCAAGTCTGGAAAAAAATCAGCACCTTAACAGAGCTGATATTAAAAAAGGAGTAGAATAAAATACATATTAAAATACAGCAACAGATACCCAAGAATCAATAAAACCCTACAGCAACTTAACGAGAGGTAGTGCGTACGTACACGCGGACAGAGAAGAACGCCTAACGTAGAAGGTCAATGAGGGGCTACAATCGTCAATATGAATACCAGACGAGAAGCACTCGTCATGTCAGACTAGCGCTAGACCTAAACCAGCTTAAAAAATACATACACCAGCACCATAACCCCAGCTCACAAAACAAAGCAACACTGGAGACCATGTCGTACGTCAGTAACATAGCAGAAAATAAGATTTCATACTGAGATGCAGCACCACAATCAGACACATAAGTACACGAGCCCAAAGCCATTGGTTACTTACCTAAAAATACAGCTCCAGACAGCAGGATTAAAGAATAGAAGAATTACAGCACCCAAAACAAGGCACTCGACCGCAGACAACAACAGCACTAGAAATGGGATGTCCATACCACAGATAGAAAAAAAACCAGAACTGAGCTAGCTACAGAAATCAGAACCAGAATCAAGATTAGAAATAGAAATACAACACTAGAACTGAAGTCACTGTCAGAAAGATAAAGCAGAACCTTCGAGAATAGCAGCAACCAGAACCAGGTCCCTTGGAAAAATAATACAGCACCAGACCAGGCTCTGAACAGGAATACACACCCCTAAGGGGCTTGCATGTAAATCACCTAGAAACAGACAGAGTAACTTACATACAGCACCAGAATCAGAACTGCAGTTATACCAAAACTTTAAAAAGACTATAGCACAGAGCATTATTTCCCCTATATACAGGCGCCAGAGTCAAAAAATCTGTACCTAATACAAGCACGAAAACAAGAAAACTATAAAAGAACTAACAGCACCAAAATTTGGTCCAAATACAGAAAGACCAAGGATTCATAGCACTGCGTGTACTATAAATCAGCATCAGACCAGGGTTCCAATGCAGAAATACTCACTAGAATGAGCTGCGGTACAGAAATTCAGCCCAGAAAAACAGGCTCTCATAAATAACTACACACAGACATGAACGGCACTGTACAGCAAATACACACCAGGAACTGGTCAGTAGAGATATTAGTACATGAGCTTTAAAAATCCAAATCTGAGCGCCAGATATAGATACGCACACCAGAATGAGCACCAGTTGCATAAATAAAGTACCAAAGCTGGTGTATTAAAAGTAGCACTGAACCGTATAATAGATAATACCACACCATGACCATACGACATAAATATAACCAATACAAGCCCCAAACAGACAGCAAATGCAGATCACCAAAACCTGGCTCATACCAACCCAAAAGCAGCAGAACTTAGATCTCTTAGAAAATACAGCACCAAGAACAAGGAACAAGTGTAGAAAACAAGAACCCACGGCTATGATTGTGGTCAGCCCACAGAACGGACCTCCAAAACATAAATACAATACCAGAACAGAGTAGTATATACTATATGCAGAAACCTATATCCGTAATATAAATACAAGACCAGAACCAAGGATACATTTATAAACACACGCGTACAAAATACAAAATACACGCGCCAAACCAGCTCCCTTACAGAACAAAGAATAAAAGCAAGTGCTTGTACCATAATACTTGCCCCAGAATCCAGATTCTAGACGAGAAATACAGCACGAACTGGAGGTTAACGAGTGTACAAAACACAGCTTCACGAACAGGGCTATCATAGAACACACTGTATGTAGAATCCAGGCTCCATAGGGTGACACAGGACCAGAACTGAGACTAGTGTACAGGAAAACAGAACCAGAACTGGCTCTGTATATTGATTGGTTACACATAATTACCTACCCCAATTGCATATTCAAAATGAAATCACACGGTATATATGGCAATGACAAGGCTAGCGCTCATAAGGACACTACTCATAGTCACACTAGTCTGTTTATAAGCGGACTCAGTACATAAAAACACCAGTACGGGCCTCTGAACAAACAATACAGCACTATCATTGGCTCTGTAGACAGAATATAACAGAGACAGAGTTCTGGACAGAAACACAGCACCAGTAATCAGGGCCTCTTTGAACAATACAAGATCAGAGTCGGGATCTCAAAAAGAAATACAGCACCAGAACACTTTCACAATTAGATACAGCACAGAACAGAAAGTTCAGTAAATAAAAACCCAGAACCAACCACCAACAAAATATAGCACCCAAGCCAAGCTCACATCAGCACCAAAGCAATGCTTTACATAACATACGGCACCAGAACGAGGCTGGTCATACAATACAGTAGTCCAGAAACAGGATCGTGTTGAAATACACAACCAGGCTCATACAGAAATACAACCCGAGAAAACAGACATAATACCATACACAGAACCAAGTCTCATATATAAGATATGCATCAGAAATATACTTTATTACATACGGGGCTCCATATGGACAATAGAGCCAGAAAACAGGCTCACCATGATACACATTAAAAGCACCAAACCAGAAACACAAGTTTAAAGCAATAGCTCGAGCAACATACCAAGAAGGAGCCCTGGAACTCCATGCGACAAGTACAGCAAAGGACCAGGCTGCTTTGTATTGTATTATGCATGTATACACTTTAATTACACAATGGAGGCAGATTTACTATCCTCGGCCCTCGGCGATCCACGGCGCGCGTTCTCTCTGCAGTGCATTCGGGTTTCCGCGCGGATTCACTAGGTAGTTCCCTCACGACGTCCCCAGGTGGCGCTGCTGCGTGAAGTTCACCAGATGGCCGACTCGGAAATCCGGTGAAATTTCACCGGCCTGTTCCTGGTGGCAAGGTACGCGAGTCCCGCGACACTTTTTTTAAAAAAGCGGCGTTTTTTTTCCGAATCCGTCTGGGTGTGTGCTCGGCCACTCCCCCGATTTCCGTCGCTGCATGCCAGGCGCGATTGTCCTACAATCCGATCGCGTGCCGCCAAAATCCGGGGCGATACAGGGAAATCGTCGCAAATCGGGATATATTCGGGTCACGTGGGAAACGCGAACTGGGCACTTAGAAATATGAACCCCAATTGTATACAACAATAAACTGCATGATGATATTATACATCATATGCTATCACACGAGCTGTATAAGGTGAGCCTCAGTACATAAAAAGCACAACCAAATGAGCTCAGTACATAAACGAGCATAAGACCCCAACTCAGCAGTGGTTCAGTTTATAAAGTAAACAACCAGAACCAAGCGAAGAATAGGCTCAGTAAGCAATTAGTCAAAGGACAAAAACCACGCTCCAAACTGAAACACAGCAAGACTAAGCAACACAAAACCAGCACCATATCAGAAATACAAGACTAAAACCAGGTCTAGACCGAAAACGATCCAAAGACATGTTGTAACCATAAACACAGCACCAGAATAGCGGCCCTACAGAATCAAAGAATGGTTTTAACCATAAATATAGCACCAGAAGCAGCTTCATTGTAAAAATTCAGTACAGAATCGACGCAGCTTACAGAGAATACAAAGCACCAACCAGCTCCAGTATAGAATGAAGTACCAAAACCAGGGGTCTACACAAAATATACAACAACAAACTATATCTGCGAATGGAGAAACAAGCACACAGAATCCCCCAATCGTGCTTTAATATACCAAAAAAGGTAGCATTCTGTACACTAAAATCCGCAAAAGGAACAGGCTCCAATATAGTACAAACCCCATCTCCAAGCTTAAGTACATAAACAGCCGTCAAATCAAGATCTTATACATAAAAGTAGAAATGGTCTAGTTTTTATGAATATAGCACCAAAACCAAGCTCCTGAGCAGAAACAATGCAAAAATAGCATGCTTGCATGTCCATAAATAAAGAACTATAACCAAAACTCTGTACAGAATTTCAAGCGACAGAACTAGTCAATGATATAAATACAGCAACAGACCCAAGCTCTGCATAATACATGGCCAAAGACTATGCTCAGTAAATCCATACAACATCAACAGATTGCAGTATTAATATATGCACCAGTTTCTGGTATCTAAATACTGGCAGCAGAACAAGCCCTAGCATAGACAGCCCCAACCAGAGAACATACTAACACCATTTAGCCCAAAATCAGACTCCATATAACAAACCAAACAGAATCATACAACGGACATATCACAAACCACAAACCAGGTCCACAGAAAAATGCCATTCAATGCTTGTACTATAACACGCACCAAACAAGCTGCACTACAGAAAAGCGCGAAACTAAACATGTTCGGTACAGAAGAGCTATAGAACACGGCTGATGTACAAAAAAAATACAGTACCAGCACACTAGATAAACATACCGGAACACAGCACTAGAGTAGGCTCGTACAGAAAAAACTGAACTAAGAACCAGGCTCCTATAAAATCATACCAGTACTAGAAACTAGGTGGGTACAGACACCAAGCTGGGTACATAATATAGCACCAGAACCCATCTGCTCAGTACATAGCACCAAACACTCAGCTTAGTACATATATACAGCAACAAAACTAAGCTCAATACGTAAAATACAGCACCAGAAAAAAGACCTCAGGCATTAATACAGCAGCAGACAGAGTCATTACAAATACAAGGACCAGACAAGAAAAGTCAGTTCAGTACACCTAATACCAACAAAAGACGTGCGGCAAGTATATAAACGATTACTAAGGACTCTGTGCAGCCTGCGTAACTCTGGTGCTATAACACAGATTTAATTTTAAAGGTTGGGACTTGATTTAACTTGTGGTCTTTTCCAGCTATACTATGAATATCTATGAAAATAAAGAAATTATTGTTCTAAATACAGCGACCAGTAACTCAAAGCTCAGTGAAGTATAGAGGGATGGAGTTCAGGAGGGAAATGAGGTTATAGAGGTGAGCGAAGGAGGCGAGCGAGAGGAAACCTGGCAGGAGAGATAGCGAGCGAGCGAGGCGACTGGCAGGAGAGGAAGACGAGCGAGCTAGCAGACTGGCAGGAGAGCGAGCGATGAGACGGCAGGGAGAGCTACAGTGTAGCTGGAGGAGAGACGATGCGAGCGAGAGACTGGCAGGTACAGGAAGCGAAGCGCGAGAGAGAACCTGGCAGGGAGAAGCGAGCGAGAGAGTAACTGGCAGGAGAGAGTCGAGCGAGAAGAGACTGGCGGGGAGCGAGCGAGCAGAGACTGCGGGGTAGGCAGCGAGGAGGACGAGGAAGCGAGCGAGAGAGGACTGGCAGTGAGAGCGAGCGAGAGACTGGCAGGGAGAGCGAGCTGTGCGAGATAGACTGGCATGGAGAGCGGCGAGAGAGAGACTCGACGGCAGGGAGACGAGGCGAAGGAAATGAGGGAGAGAGAAAGACTGGCAGGGAGGGCGAGCGCGAGGACGAGAGACAGGTAGGAAGAGTGGTAGACAGAGCATGGAACAGAGTGAACAGGCAGGAGTATGATTGAAAGGCATGACCAGGGAGAGGGAATGAGAGACAGACTCAGTAGATATAAAAATATTTTTGTTACCGATATCGATTTTGCATCATTTATATCATATCCCGGTGGCACCTCCGAGAGCTACAAAAGAGGGCGGGTAATTATTTATTTTTGCCACAGTGCCAGATTGAGCAAATACTTTTTTACTGCATACACTACGAGGCCTTAAACAATTTGGGGACGGCCCATCATGATAACGTCATGCTCTTCTAAAATCTCTGGTTACAGTATCCCACTTGTGGAGATGTTGGTATGAATTAAGGCACCCGTGAACATAACACATGCTTGATTGGTGTAACGGGGTTGGGAGCAGTAACTAAGAAATCAAACTGTTGACTTCACAAGTCTTGATCATCCTGGTGTGCAATTTTCCAGAAACTGAAGGTGCCCCGTTCATCTACAAAACATTATACAAGATGTGAATGGCCAGGTATCAATACCACATCTCTGGGAAGGAGAGCAGGCTCTGTGTGCCAGAGTAGTGAACGTGCTTTGGTCCGAAATTGCACATTCAACCCAGACAGATAATCGGAAAACGCTGCATTGAGTGGTAATGTGTGTGCATTTATCCAGAGGAGACCCGAGTCCTGTATCGAGCACGGAATGAAAAGGCCACTTCATGGGAGAACCATAGAAGCCATTCTCCATAAAGGACATAAAAAAAGCCAGAAATGTTTTCACCATGCAAGCGAGGAACAATAGACCTTCATATTCAGACATCCTGTGTCTCTGTAGAGAAACTAAAATTGAACTGTTTGTTCAATAATACATCGTTTATGTGTTGAGGAAAAAAGGTTAGAAGCTTGAGAATCCACATCCAAACTGTGACGGACTGGAGCGGGGGGCAAGATACTGGTCATGGAAGGAACCGGGTGCACTTCCAAATTTGGATAGAAGACATTACGTGGTGATACTGAAGAACATCGCAAGAGATCCGCCAGGAAGGAAGAAAACTCCGTGCGCACATGGGTCTTCCACATGGAATGATGGAAGCTCCCGACAACAGGTTACATGATAACAAAGTTCATGTTTGGATGGTGGTCCCAAAACCAAGGAACCCAGATCTCCATCCTGAAACTTATGGAAGAAAAAGTCGAAACGCCCTGGAGCTTTGATACGCAGGCGTTACAAACATGGCTCAAGCTACACCAGTTTTTGATCAGGGGGAACGGGCCAAATGCCTACAAACTACTGCTCTAGCGAAGCTTGTGGAGGATATCCAAAACCTTTTGACTGAATAGTAGAGTTTTACGGGCAATAGTACTAAGAGTACTAAAAAGTATCTTAAAAATTTTCCCTCACTATATTTTTCTGGATTTGGTGTAATATAAAATAATTTTTGTTAATCATAAAATAACTCTAGAAAACAGAAGCGTTTATCTTGTTCTGTCAGTAAGATGGTAAAGAATAGAAAAACATATTGTAGGAGGACGCTATCTCCCCCATCCTCCCTCTCATAAAGGAGTCACCCCTCCTGGACATGTCGATTAATTTCGCCCGCCTGTGTCACGGGCACGGTTTGTGGTAGGACAACGTATACTTACTGCACAATGATCGGGGGTGCATATACATCCTTGGGGGACCAATACGCGCCCACAAATGGTCTGGCGCATATCGAGCCCCCATTATGCTAGTGTGTGGTGAGTCCTAAGAAAGTGCAGATGCACATGATTGCAGAATTGACATAATTATAATAAATTCCTGATATTTATAATATGCACACAGATACTAGTCAGCCTGCACAAGTTGCACAGAATTCAAGTCCTTGTCCCCAATGGGGCTCACAGTGTAATCCACCTTCCAGTAATTTTGGATGGGAAAGGAAACCGGAGACCTGAGGAAACACCACGGCAAACATACAAACTCTTTGCAGCTGATTGACCCTGGAATAAGCCCAGGTCCCAGCGCTGCAAGTTTTGTAATGGCTACCACTGAGTCCACCGTGCAGCCCACAAACACAATTAGCAACGATTATAATGGCAACGGGTAAAGAGGCAGAATATAAGAAGAGATGGAGGAAAACAAGGAATGACAAAGCAAATTTAAGGCTCAAACAAATTATTAAGAACATTGCAAAAATTATAGTGTATGTAGATATTAACTTTGTAAGTACTCTATTCAGAAAATCCGTTGTTCTGTATCGCCTTTGCCGTCTTTCTTCAGTTTAGACGTATATGTAAATCAGTCTTTCTGTCCTGCCATCTGCCATCAAGGTGATGATAAAATGACCTGATAGTGTCTACTGATTTAAGGGCATCTACCTATTCACATTCTGCTACCTGCCCTGACCTCTGCTTATCATAGTCACACTCTGCTACCTGCCCTGACCTCTGCTCATCATACTCGCACTCTGCCACCTGCCATAACCTCTGCTTATCATACTCTGCCATGTGCCCTGACCTCTGCTTATCATACTCACTCTCCCACCTGCCCTGACCTCTGCTTATCATACTCACACTCTGCTACTTGCCCTGACCCCTGCTTCTCATACTCACACTTTGCCACTTGCCCGGAATTTTGCTTATCATATTCACATTCTGCTACCTGCCATGACCTCTGCTTATCATAGTCACATTCTGCTACCTGCCCTGAATTCTACGAGAAGACACTGTCTAGAAGATATGTGACAGGCACACAGGTCTATGTTATTAGAGATCTTAGAGGTTGTGCTTATGGAGAGTGGTAGACACTACCTGCACGTCGGTGCCGATGAGTGCCGATGGGGCAACGGGGGGGGGACTGAGGAGACAAGGATCTTGAAAATTGGGGGACGCGTGAGAGAGGGAAAATTAGATCTGGAACACCAGTACATAAGTAAGAGACATATCTACACAAAGTAGAACCTATGCCGGACATCAACTAGCCTGCTCTCCGTGTCCTGGGGAAATCAAGGTGCGATGCCATTGTTGTAAAGTGTGGGATGTAAAGATTTCTAACGAGAACCCCAGAATCACCATAATCTTCATAACTGCTTTACTACTCTACGTGGACCTGCCATGCAGTGCACGTCATATAATGCCGCTATTATATGTCTCCCAGATTATGGGGAAATTCAGTCCGAGTATAAGTGCCGTCTACTGCTGCCGGTAGCGGATTCTTTTATTATTAACCCCTGTATTTTTTTTATCCACAGTTCAAGAGAATGCTGAACGTGAAGCGACTCCCACTTGTCGGGACTGAGCCGTTGGGAACCAATTTCAGAATAATGATCCAACACATTTCTCGGTGAGTACACCTCCCGACGTTGCCCTGTGCTTGGCTCATGACGTGTTCCCAGCTATATGGTTAGTTTAAGCATTTGCGGGTGGGTCGGTGGGGCCTTTCCCTGGGATGTGTGTGTGACGCTCCACCAGTTGGGTGATGCCTTGCCCATGTGTATTTAGATGCAAGGACAGGGGCTATAAACTGAAGTTTTGACCCCTGGTGATCCTGTACTCTATTCAGGTGATTGATCACTTTGTACTTTTATCATTGTGTGTTTATTGGTCATGTAATTATACAGTGTGGACCCAATGAGCAGAGTTTGACTTGGGTTACTCCGACGGTTGTTGCTCTAAGAGTCCCTGGTGTCAACTAATCCTTACAAACTTGACTTTGATGTAGTGAAGCTAATCACTGATTTCTATTTGAGGTATGATAGAGCTTATAGTGCTACTCAGCTTCAGTCCAATAGCTGTGTCTATGGAATGTCACTCGTTGTGCATTGAAACAGGGTGAGGCATTATGCAGACTGTGCAACATAGGGAACACACAGACATTGTCAGGACAAGAGCGGCCAGCATGTGCAAGCAGCAAGCAGTTTGACTAGGAAATAGAGCAGGATCAGGGAGGTGCAGAATGTGAGTATGATAAGAGATTCAGGAGCAGTAGAGTAAATGTGATATGATAAGCAGAGAAGGTCGAGACAGATTGAAGCAGAGGTAGGCAGTAGAGATGTGAATAATGTGAATTCAGGGCAGGAGCAAGATAATGCGGGTCCGGCCAGTAGCAAAATGGCTTGAAAAGCAATTCCGAAGTGTGGAAAGTGTAGTAGATAAGCAGGTGGTCAGGGCAAGTAGCAGAGTGTGAGTATGAAAGCCAGAGGTCCAGGGCAGGTGGCGAGAGGTGAGTATGATAAGCAGAAAGTCAGGAGCACATGCGAGTATATAACAGAGCGTTATGGCAGGTGCGAGTGCGAGTATGATGATGCAGAGGGTCCGGGCAGGTAGCAGAGTGTGACTATGATAAGCGAGAGTTCGGGCAGGTAGCGAAGTTGAATATGGATAAGCAGAATCATCAGGGCAAGTGGCAAAGTGTGAGTATAGATATCAATCGGGTTGAGAGCAAGTAGCAGTGGTGAGTTGGTAAAGCAGAGTGTCAGGACAGGTAGGCAGTTTGAATATGATAAGCAGATACATGGGCAATGGCAGAGTGTGAGTTGATAAGAGAGTTGCGTGCAAGTAGCGCAGTAGCTATGATCGAGGGCAGGCAGAGCATGTAGTGAAGGAATTAGGGCAGTGGAGGTGAGTATGATAAGTCTACGTCCTCTGGCAGGTGTGAGTTGTTGAGGAGGGCAGGCGACACTCTCCCACCTGCCCCGTGACCTCGGCGATATACTCACACTCTGCCACTTGCCCCTGAATGTCTTGCTTATCTTAATTCACATTCGCTCCCTGCCTGACCTGACTTATCATAGGCACATTAGCTACCCTGCCTGATTCGGCTGTATCATATTCACATTCTTGCTACACTGTCCGACCCTGCTTATCGAGAATACCACTCTGCTACCTGCCACTGACTATGACCATCATTACCCGCACTTGCCACCTGCCCTAACCTCGCTTATCATACTCACACTCTGCCACCTGCCTGACTCTGCTTATCCATACTTCACACTGCCCAACTGCCCTGACCTCTGCTATCAGCAACTCACACGCTGCCCCTTGCCACTGAATTTGCTACATTTCACATTCTGCTACACTGCCAGGACCTACTGCCTTATCATATTCACTCTGCACCTGCCCTGGCCCTTCTGCTTTAATACTCAACTTGCCACCTGCTTGACCTCTGCTTTATCAATCACACTCTTCTACCTGCCACTGAACCAAATAACACTTGAGATGCTGTAGCTTTACTCATGATGGCAGAAACATATCTTTGTTTAATTCCTGAGCTGTGCTTTTGTGAAAAAACAATATATAAAATATGAAATGTGCTTTGTCCTCCACGTGGCTGCCCCAGCGTTTTCTCTCAGTGCACCTGCGTTCAGAGAATTGTGGTATCTCGCTGTGGTGTTGTGCCGCGCAGGCAGAAGTAATCATCGCTGCATCATCCCATAGCTGCTGTGTATGAGTGATGTCGCTGCAGTTAATTGTCCTTCTGGGACAGTGCAGACAACTCCGGGTAATACGGTTCATGAACTGCAACAATACTCAGCTTCAATCCTGCATCGTGGTAGCTACACATGTCTATATTTTTTGGCTGCAAATACCCAAATTAGGGATTAAGATATATTCTTTCAGTAACAGCAGTCTGGTTGTTTAGTTCATAACGTATTACAATGGTAATTTGCTTGACTTGGGTTTGTGCTTCACAACAACCTACAATACAATGTGTTTCAGTTTATGTGACCTACGCTATCTGTTACATCTGCCTCCAGCAGGCATAATCGAAATGCGATGATAAACCTGAAAGCCTCTTATAGGTTTCTAAGCTGCCATTGGTTGCCAATGAGTGGTGTGAGCACTCGGGGCACACACTGCTGTATATTGTCATCTAACACCGACGCAGCCAGTTGTGTAGTTTTTAGGAGCGGATGGAAGCAGCTCTTCCTACCCCCCTATCTCACAGTCTAGGATCCAAGCACAGTCATTGGACTGACAGCCTTTCATTACCTGTGCTGACTGTCGCTTCAGTAACCCTCATCTATTACTACCGTGATCAGTCAGGTGTGATGACCATCCCTAGTCATCTGGCTCAGCTCGGGGTCTCTCCTTATACAGGTGTGTCTGACTCCGCAGCCATGAAGGTTATGTGTCTTCAGTACTTCTTCTGCCGACACAATGCAGCCGATCCCCTCGGTATTACATAAACTCTACGCTTTGGGGAATGATGCAAAACACCACTGACAAGTATTATGTCTGCTGCTTCAAATAAATGTATATTTTAGTTTCCCTTTTAAAAAAACGCACGGGTCCGGCTTGTGGGAACGGGGAGAGGCGCGCGCTGTCCCGTTGGACTGATTATGACGGACGTAAGACATCTTGAGCGGTAGTACAAAAGGCGCTGTGTTGATACTACTACACCTAGCATTCCCAGGCTGACAAGGGGAACGTTGGATTAGTTATACTAAGATGGGCTTCTCCACCTAGCTCTCCCAGAACTCCTGAATGCGCCCGAATCTGCTCCCCAGTGGTGGACGTCCTTGGTCTCCCTCTTCCTGCTGACTTCTCTTTCCCTCCACAGACAGCGGTCTCTTTCCTCGTACATCAATGACTGTCTCTTATCTGAATCCGATCATGTTTGGTGTCTACAGACCCTACGCTTCCAAATTGTCTTCCTTGTAGAGAACAGTTTCTTGCTCTCTACTTGTAGACCCTCTCCGTCTCGTTGGCTCCCGTCTTCTTGCCTCTTCCTCCTCACAAAGTCCAGTGTGTTTTTGCTCGCCCTAGATCCATATTTCTCCTCCTTTTTCGCAGATCCCAGTTTTCTTGTACGGATCTATTTCCTCCACAATCGTCTTGTAGTCCAGGACAAGCTGCAGCGTCTCTATCTAGAGGTCTCCTTCCCAGTTATCTTGGATGAGATCCCTATAGTCCCATCTTGGTGGAGTTCTCAGATTCCTGCAGAGTTCTATGAAGTCCATTCATCCCAGTAATGTTCTCACAGAGTCCACTCCCTCGTCCTACGCTGACTGCTCCTTCTGCCTGACACAAGTGTCCTTGTTTTCCCACTCCCTCCTCCTCCTCCTGCAGTATCTGTCTGCTGCACCCGTCTCCAGGGACGTAGCGCCGGATCGGAAGCCCTAACACTGAACTTAGTATACTGTATAATGATGCAGAACATAACGAAAACAAAGAACTAAACACAATACCGCACCAAAACCAGGCTCCATACACAGCACCCAAGCAATATTTGTACAATAAGCACAGGCTTTATACAGAAATACAGCCCATGAGCTCCGTACAGACATACAGAACCAGAACCTGGCTCAGCATAAAAACGCAACATCAAAACCAGGCTAAGTACAGAAATACAAAACCAAAACAGACATTAGTATATAAATGCAGAGACAGAACCAGGCTCAGAATCTAAATACAACATCGGGATTACGCTACCTATAAAAATACAGCACCAAAACCAGACTCAGTACATAAACACAACACCAGAACCGAGATCTGTAAATTATTACAACATTGGGGTAAGTATATAAATTTAGCACCAGAATTGAGCTCGTTATATAAATATAGAGCTCTATTTGATATAGAAATACAGAACTAGAACCAAACTCAGTAAATAAATACAGCACCAGAACTGGGCTCCAAACATAAATACAGCACCAAAACTAGGTTCCACACAGAAACTCAGCACCAAAGCAATGCTCATACTGTAAATATTGTGCGAGAACCAGGAACTACAGAAACACTGCAATTTTTTCACCATAAATACAGAACCACGGCTGAGCTCTGAACAGAATTATAGCAACAGAATGGATCTCTATACAGAAATAAAACAGCGAATCAAGACAAAATACAGAAATAGAGCACCAAAACTAGGCACAATATACATAAACAAGACCAAGGCAAAGTTTGTGAACAGAAAATAAATGCAGCACCAGAACCAAGTTCTGGAAAAAAATACAGCACCTTAACAGAGCTTAGTATATAAAAAGAGTAAAAAAATACATATATAAATACAGCAACAGAACCAAGATCAATAAAAACCTACAGCAACTTAACGAAGAGTAGTGCATACGTACAGCTACAAAACCCAGTTCTCTACATAATTGAAGTACCAGACGAGAGCACTGTATGTCAATACAGCGCTAGACCTAAACAAGCTTAAAAATATACATACAGCACCAGAACCCAGCTCACAAAACAAATGCAACACTAGAACATTGCTCAGTACATCAGTACAGTAGCAGAAATAAGATTCATACTGAGATGCAGCACCAAAATCAGACTACATAAAGTAACACAGCACCAAAGCAATGTTCTTACCAAAAATACAGCTCCAGAAGCAGGATCTAAAAAGAAGTACAGCACCAAAACAAGGCACCATGCAGAAACACAGCACTAGAACTGGGTTCCATACAGAAATACAGAACCAGAACTGAGCTAGCTACAGAAATACAGAACCAGAATCAAGATAGAAATAGAAATACAACACTAGAACTAAGCACTGTACAGAAATATAAAGCAGAACCTTCAGAAATACAGCACCAGAACCAGGTCCCTTGGAAAAATAGACAGCACCAGAACCAGGCTCTGCACAGAAATACAGCACCCCTAATGGGCTTTGCATGTAAATACAGCACTAGAACAGAGCAGAGTAACTACATACAGCACCAGAATCAAGCTCAGTATACCAAACTTTAAAAAGAACTATAGCAACAGAGCAATTATTTCACCATATATAAGGCGCCAGAGTCAAACTCTGTACATAAAGACAGCACAAAAACAAGAAACTATAAAAGAATAAAGCACCAAAATTGGGTCAAATACAGAAACCAAGTATCATAGCAATGCGTGTACTATAAATACAGCATCAGAACCAGGTTCCATGCAGAAATACATCACCAGAACTGAGCTCGGTACAGAAATTCAGCACCAGAAACAGGCTCTATAAATAATTACACCAACATGAACAGGCACTGTACAGCAATACAGCACCAGAAACTGGGTCAGTAGAGATCTTAGTACATGAGCTTAAAATCAATACTGAGCCAGTATATAGATACAACACCAGAACTGAGCACAGTGCATAAATAAAGTACCAATAGCTTGGTGTATTAAAGTAGCACCTGAACCAATATAACTAGATAAATACAACACCAGTACCAACTACATAAATACATAACCAATACAAAGCCCCAAACACAAATGCAGCACCAAAACCTGGCTCTATACACAACCCAAAAGCAGAACTTAGATCCTTAGAAAAAATACAGCACCAAAACAAGGAACAATGTAGAAAAACAGCACCAAGGCTATGATTGTGGTCAGCACCAGAACTAGGCTCCAAAACATAAATACAATACCAGAACAGAGCTTAGTATATACATATAGCAGAACCTATATCCGTATATAAATACAGCACCAGAACCAAGGATACTATATAAACACAGCTACAAAATACAGAAATACAGCGCCAAAACCAGGCTCCCTACAGAAACAAAGAATAAAAGCAATGCTTGTACCATAAATACTGCCCCAGATCCAGATTCTAGACAGAAATACAGCAACAGAACTGGATCTGTACAGAAACACAGCTTCAGAACAGGGCTACATATAGAAACACTGTATTAGAATCAGGCTCCATAGGGTGACACAGGACCAGAACTGAGACATGTACAGGAAAACAGCACCAGAACTGGGCTCTGTATATTTATTTTTACACATAACCTACCCCAATTGCATATTCAAATGAACACACTGTATATATGCAAATACAAGGGAGCGCTCTATAAGACACTACTAATAGTCACACTAGTCTGTATAAAGCGGACTCAGTACATAAATACAACACCAGTACTGGGCTCTGAACAAAAATACAGCACTAGAATTGGGCTCTGTACAGAAATATAACAGCAGAATCAGGTTCTGGACAGAAACACAGCACCAGAATCAGGCTCTTTGAACAGATACAGCATCAGAGTCGGGATCCTAACAGAAATACAGCACCAGAACCTACTTCACAATATAGATACAGCACCAGAACAAAGTTCAGTAAATAAAAACACCAGAACCAACCACCATACAAAAATATAGCACCCAAACCAAGCTCAATACAGCACCAAAGCAATGCTTGTAACATACATACGGCACCAGAACTAGGCCTGGTATACACATACAGTAGTCCAGAAACAGGATCTGTGTTGAAATACAGAAACCAGGCTTCATACAGAAATACAACACCAGAAACAGACATAAATACAACAGCAGAACCAAGCTCAGTATATAAATAATGCATCAGAAATAACTTTATTACATACGGGGCTCCATATGGAAATAGAGCCAGAAAACAAGGCACTGAACACATAAAAAGCACCAAAACCAGAAAAACAGTTTAAAAGCAATGCTCGAGCAACTAACACAGCACTAGGACCAGGCTCCATGCGAGAGTACAGCAAAAGGACCAGGCTGCTTATATTTATTTTGCATGTATACACTTAATATACACAATGGGGCAGATTTACTTACCCGGCCCATTCGCGATCCAGCGGCGCGTTCTCTGCAGTGCATTCGGGTCTTCCGGCGATTCACTAAGGTAGTTCCTCCGACGTCCACCAGGTGGCGCTGCTGCGCTGAAGTTCCCAGAGGCCCGCCGGAATGCCCTGAAATTCACCGGCCTGTTCCTGGTGCAGGTAAGCGCGAGTCCCGCGACACTTTTTTTAAAAAATGCGGCGTTTTTTTCCGAATCCGTCTGGTTTTTGCTCGGCCACGCCCCCCGATTTCCGTCGCGTGCATGCCGGCGCCGATGCTCCACAATCCGATCGCGTGCGCCAAAATCCCGGGGCGATACAGGGAAAATCGTCGCAAATCGGAAATATTCGGGTAACACGTAGGGAAAACGCGAATTGGGCCCTTAGAAAATGACCCCCATTGTATACACAATAAACTGCATGATGATATATACACATATGCTAATCACACTGAGCTGTATAAGGTGAGCTCAGTACATAAATAAAGCACCAAAACTGAGCTCAGTACATAAACAGAGCATAAGAACCCAACTCAGCAGTGGGTTCAGTTTATAAGTAAACAACCAGAACCAAGCTAAGAATAGAGCTCAGTAAGCAATTATCAAAAGGACAAAAACCACGCTCCAAACTGAAACACAGCAACATAAGCAACAAAACAAGGCACCATACAGAAATACAAGACTAAAACCAGGTCTATACCGAAAAACAGATCCAAAGCAATTGTTGTACCATAAACACAGCACCAGAACTAGGCTCCATACAGAATCAAAGAAATGGTTTTACCATAAATATAGCACCAGAAGCAGGCTTCATGTAAAAATTCAGCAACAGAATCGACGCATGTACAGAAATACAGCACCAGAACCAGGCTCCATATAGAAATAAAGTACCAAAACCAGGGGTCTACACAAAAATACAGCACAAAACTATGATCTGAGCAGAAACAAAGCACCAGAATCAATCTAGTGCTTTAATACCAAAAAGGTAGCATACTCTGTACACTAAAATCAGCAAAAGAACAGAGCTCCACATATAAGTACAACACCATATCCAAGCTTAGTACATAAACACACCGTCAAAATCAAGCTTATTACATAAAATAGAAATGGTCTAGTTATTGAAATATAGCACCAAAACCAAGCTCCATGCAGAAACAATGCAAAATAGCAATGCTTGCATCATAAATAAAGAACTAGAACCAAACTCTGTACAGAATTAAAGCTACAGAACTAAGCTCAATGCATAAATACAGCAACAGAACCAAGCTCAGTGCATAAATACAATGCCAAAACTATGCTCAGTAAATCAATACAACATCCAAAACAAGTGCAGTATTAATATATAGCACCAGTTCTGTATATAAATACTGCAGCAGAACCAAGCCCAGTACATAGGTACAGCACCAGACCAGAGATCCATATACAAATTTAGCCCAAAATCAGACTCCATATAAAAACCAAAACAAGCTATCATACAGAAATACACAACCAAAACCAGGTCCACAGAAAAATTCCATACAATGCTTGTACTATTAACACAGCACCAGAACCAAGCTGCATACAGAAAAGCAGCACTAGAACAATGTTCGTTACAGAAAGCACTAGAACCGGGCTATGTACAAAAAATACAGTACCAGCACTGAGATACATACAGGAACACAGCACTAGAGTTAGGCTCTGTACAGAAAAAACTGAACTAGAACCAGGCTCTCTATAGAAATACAGTACTAGAACTAGAGTGTACAGAACCAAGCTGGGTACATAAATATAGCACCAGAACCCTGCTCAGTACATAGCACCAAAACTCAGCTTAGTACATATATACAGCAACAAAACTAAGCTCAATACGTAAATACAGCACCAGAAATGACCTCAGTGCATTAATACAGCAGCAGAACAGAGCTCATTACATAAATACAGGACCAGAAATCAGTTCAGTACATAAATACAACAACAGAAGTGCGGCAAGTATATAAACGATTTAGCAAGCTCTGTGCAGCGCTGCGTAATCTGTGTGTGCTATACACAGATTTAATTCTTAAAGGTTGGACTTGATGTACTTGTGTCTTTTTCCAGCCTTATATACTATGATACTATGAAATAAAGAATTATTGTTATAAATACAGCACCAGAACCAAGCTCAGTGACAGGATATAGAGAGAGGAGAGGGAGGAATGGATAGGAGAGGGAGATTGCGAGAGAGGGAGGAGAATGGAAGGGGAGAGTTATAGAGCAAGGGGGTGAGCGGAGACTGGGCAGGAGACGGAGCGAGCGGACGGAAGGGAGAGGTAGCGGGAGATGAGGAGAGAATGGCGGGGACGTGGGAGAGACTGCAGGAGAGCGCAGCGAGGCGAGACTGGCAGGGACGAGGAAGAGCGAGCGAGCGAGAGACTGGCAGGGAGAGCGAGCGAGAAGAGAGACTGGCAGGGGAGAGCGACGCGAGGGAGACTGGAGGAGAGAGCGAGCGAGAGAGAGACTGGCAGGTGAGGGAAGCGAGCGCGAGAGAGACGGCAGGAGAGCGAGCGAGAGAGAGACTGGAAGAGGGAGGAGCGAGGAGAGATGCGGAGGAGCGAGCGAGAGAGAGACTGTCAGGAGAGGCGAGCGAGAGAGAGACGGCAGGGAGAAGAGCGAGCGAGAGAGACTGGCAGGGAGAGCGAGCGAGCGAGAGACTGGCAGGGAGAGCGAGCGAGAGAGAGACTGGCAGGGAGAGCGAGCGAGAGAGAGACTGGCAGGGAGAGCGAGCGAGAGAGAGACTGGCAGGGAGAGCGAGCGAGAGACAGGTAGGAAGAGTGGGAGACAAGCAGGGAACAGAGTGACAGGCAGGGAGTATGATTGAAAGGCAGACAGGGAGAGTGAATGAGAGACAGACATAGATAGATATAAAATATTTTTTTGTTAACCGATTCGATTATCATTTAATATCATTTAATATCCCGGGCAACTCCGAGAGCTACAACTAATTATTTATTTTTGCCAAATGCCAGATTGAGCTAAATACTTTTTTACTGCATACACTAAGATGCCATTAAACAATTTGGGACGGCCCATATGATAACGTCATGTCTTTATAAAACGTCTGGTTTACAGGTAACATTGTGGATTGTGGATGAATTTTAAGGCACACGTGAAACACACTGCTTATTGGTGTAACGGGTTGGGAAAGTCTAAAGAAATCAGAACTGTGGACTTGCACAAGTCTTGATCATCCTCGGGTGCAATTTCCAGAAACCTGAAGGTGCCCCGTTCATCTGTACAAACAATTATACAAGATGTGAATGGCCAGGTATCATACCACTCGGGAAGGAGACAGGCTCTGTGTGCCAGAGATGAACGTGCTTTGGTCCGAAATGCACATATCAACCCAAGAACAAATATGTGAAAACGCTGATTGAAGCTGGTAAGAGTGTGTCATTATCCAGAGTGACCCGAGTCCTGTATCGACATGGACTGAAAGGCCACTTTCCCGGGAATAAAGCCATTTCTCCAAAAGGAACATAAAATAAGCCAGATGAATGTTTTCCAATGCACGGGAACAAAGACCTTCATTTTCGGAGACATCCTGTGATCTGAAGAAACTAAAATTGAACTGTTTGTCCATAATTACCATCGTTATGTGTTGAGGAAAAAGGTAGAAGCTTGAGATCACCATCCAAACTGTGACGCACGGGAGCAGAAGCAACTTGTCATGGAAGGACGGGTGCACTTCCAAATTTGGAAAGAACATTACGTGGTGATACTGAAGAACATCTCAAGAGATCCGCCAGGAAGGAAAAACTCGGGCGCACATGGGTCTTCCAAATGGACAATGACTGGAAGCTCCCGACACACTGGTTACATGATAACAAAGTTCATGTTTTGAGGTGGCCAAAACCAAGCCCCCATCTCCATCCTGAAACTTTATGGGAAAAAGCTGAAACAGCCCATGTGAGCGAGCGGCTACAAACATGGCTCAGCTACACCAGTTTTGTCAGGAGGGACGGGCCAAATTCCTACAAACTACTGCGAGAAGCTTGTGGAGGATATCCAAAACCTTTGACTGAAATAGTAGAGTTTAAGGGCAATAGTACTAAAGTAATAAAAATATCTTAAAAATTTTCCCTCTCATATTATTCTGGCATTTGGTGAATATAAATAATTTTTGTAATCATAAATAACCTAAAACAGGAACGGTTTATATTGTTTTCATGTAAGATGGTGAGAAAAACATATGTGTAGGGAGGAGCGCTACTCACCCCTCCCCTCTCCATAAAGCAGTGCACCCCTCTCCTGGACATGTCTTATATTTCGCCTTGTCACGGGTCACGGTGTGGTAGGACAACGTATACTTACTGCACAATGATCGGGGTGCAATAGACATCCTTGGGGACCAATACGCGCCCACAAATGGTCTGGCCGCATATCGGCCCCCATTATGCTCGTGTGAATGAGCCCTAAGAAGTGGCAGATGACAATGATGAAGAATAATAATAATAAATTCCTATATTTATATAGTGCACACAGATTACGCAGCGCTGCACAGAGTTTGCCAGATCAGTCCCTGTCCCCAATGGGGCTCACAGTGTAATCCACCTTCCAGTATATTTTGGAGTGTGGAAGGAAACCGGAGGACCTGAAGGAAACCCACGCAAACATACAAACTCTTTGCAGATGTTGACCCTGGGACTAAGCCCAGGTCCCCAGCGCTGCAAGGTTGTAATGCTAACCACTGAGCCACCGTGCAGCCCACAAACAAAGATTACAAGATTATATGGAAAGGGTAGAAGAAGGAGAATAAAAGAAGATGGGAAAACAAGGAGATGACAAAGAAAATTTAAGGCATAAACAAATTATTAAGAACATTGCAAAAATGAATAGTGTAGGTGATAATATTAAACTTTGTAATGTACTCTATTCAAGAAATCCGTTTCTGTATCCTTTGCCTTTCTTTCTTATTTTAGCCGTATATGTAAATCAGCTTTCTGTCCTCCTCTGCACTCAAAGGTGATAGATAAAATGACCTGATAAAGTGTCTAATGATTTAAAGGGCATCTACCACCCGGATGAAGTAATGTATGCAAATGAGCCTGAGGGTCTCAAGATTCCATAGCTGTCAATGGAAGCTGGAGCCCCTCAGGCTTATTTGCATACAACCCTTCATCCTGGTGGTAGAAAGGAAAATCTACCATCATAATCCATCACATTAAACCAGGGACACTTACTCATAGATCCAAATTTAAGAAGATAACCACAGTCACGGGGCCTGGATCTATGAGTAGGTTTCCTTGGTTTATCATGATGGATTTTGATGGTAGATTTCCTTTAACTCTCTACAGACAGTCTCCTGATAATCACCTCACATAGCTCAAGGGAAATATTCTGTAGGTATGGAAAGAGTTACTCCTAAGACTCCTGTCTGACGTGGACAGAGACTTTTAGATACAGTGCTCACTACAGGAGAAAGTGGGGGAAAAAGGCACAGGGAAGCTGTTTTGCTTAATGAAGTATATTAAAAGGTGTACCATTGTCACCTCTACAAGAAAAAAGATTGCTTCAGAGGTTAAGTTTCGACAAAGAAGACGACAATGAAAAAGGACGACAGGGGCAATGAAGAAAAACAACACTGAAGACAATGTAGACAACAAAGATGGACAAAAAGTGTATGTGGTGAAGAACAAGGAGGTGAAGGATAAAATCAAAAATAAGTAGATGACAAGGAGGAGGAGATGGCAAAGAAGAAAAGAAGTATAATAAGACAACAAGAACAAAGGAAAGAAGGATAGATCATAAGTTGGAGAAGGATGACAAAGAAAACAAGATGAAGGAGAAGGATAAATAGCACAAATTATAAAAGAAAGGATAAAACTAAAAAGCAGATGACAAAGATGGTGAATAAGAAGATGAAGACAATAACAAATAATCAAAAGACAAGAATAAATCAGAATAAAAGACCAAGACACCACAAAGAATGCAGAGAGGATATACACTCACCTGCCACTTTATTAGGTACACCTGTCCAACTGCTCGTTAACACTTAATTTCTAATCAGCCAATCACATGGCGGCAACTCAGTGCATTTAGGCATGTAGACACGGTCAAGACAATCTCCTGCAGTTCTCCCGAGCATCAGTATGGGGAAGAAAGGTGATTTGTGGCCTTTGAACGTGGCATGGTTGTTGGTGCCAGAAGGGCTGGTCTGAGTATTTCAGAAACTGCTGATCTACTGGGATTTTCACGCACAACCATCTCTAGGGTTTACAGAGAATGGTCCGAAAAAGAAAAAACATCCAGTGAGCGGCAGTTCTGTGGGCGGAAATGCCTTGTTGATGCCAGAGGTCAGAGGAGAATGGGCAGACTGGTTCGAGCTGATAGAAAGGCAACAGTGACTCAAATCGCCACCCGTTACAACCAAGGTAGGCAGAAGGCATCTCTGAACGCACAGTATATCGAACTTTGAGGCAGATGGGCTACAGCAGCAGAAGACCACACCGGGTGCCACTCCTTTCAGCTAAGGACAGGAAACTGAGGCTACAATTTGCACAAGCTCATCGAAATTGGACAGTAGAAGATTGGAAAAACGTTGCCTGGTCTGATGAGTCTCGATTTCTGCTGCGACATTCGGATGGTAGGGTCAGAATTTGGCGTCAACAACATGAAAGCATGGATCCATCCTGCCTTGTATCAATGGTTCAGGCTGGTGGTGGGGGTGTCATGGTGTGGGGAATATTTTCTTGGCACTCTTTGGGCCCCTTGGTACCAATTGAGCATTGTTGCAACGCCACAGCCTACCTGAGTATTGTTGCTGGTATTAAAGCTGGAATCATCTCAGACTGGTTTCTTGAACATGACAATGAGGTCACTGGACACAAATGGCCTCCACAGTCACCAGATCCCAATCCAATAGAGCATCTTTGGGATGTGGTGGAACGGGAGATTCGCATCATGGATGTGCAGCCGACAAATCTGCGGCAACTGTGTGATGCCGTCATGTCAATATGGACCAAAATCTCTGAGGAGCTTCCAGCACCTTGTTGTATCTATGCCATGAAGAATTGAGGCAGTTCTGAAGGCAAAAGGGGGTCCAACCCGTTACTAGCATGGTGTACCTAATAAAGTGGCCGGTGAGTGTACAAGTTGATGATGAAAGAGCCTAAAGTGTTTTATAGGATTTAGTACACATTGTCCCCTTCTTCTGCCTGTCCAATGATTATGTCACGTATTGAAGCTGAGTAAATGGTACCAAGCTGCAATACCAAACATAGCCTGTGTCCCAAGTGTGGCACCATCTCTGGAGCAATGTTACACTACAAGAGAAACCGCACCACTCAGTTAAGGGACTATAGATTCAGAACTGCCATCTCGATGACACAAAGCAACTTTGCTTCACAGTCTAAGTACAGTTTCTCCTTGCCAGGTGCAACGTCCTCCTTGAGATGTTCACCTACCATTATTCAGACAAAAACAGTCGACAATAACCTAACATAAAACGACTTATGAGTCCTGATATAAGACATTAACTCACACAGTAAGTAGCCTACCCCTCAAGTAGCCTAAATGTGGCAAACCATGTTAGCCAAAAACCAGACCAACATGAGAACTTCTGGGGCATCTACTTTACTTCTAAATGGTTATGAGAAACTTTGTAGTGTAGATGGTCAGATAATGGAGATGGAACATCCTTAGCCAGCGAAACAAAATCACCAAATTCCAATTTATATTCATTTTTTGACCTCTTTTTCGAGAAGACTAGAGAGAAGACTCCATGTGCACACATTGTATTGAGAGTACTCAGGACGATGTACCGGTTGTCTAAGGTGCTGTGACATCACCGCTCTTGTCGTGATCAGAAATCGACCCTCCCACTGAGGTCATCGAGACAAATTAAGCCGAATACTACTGGTTACGATGTGGGCTTTGGGATTGGGTCTACATGAGCTCCACACACAAGTACAATCTTCTGATTTTCTAGTCAAACGATGCAAAAACATTACCCACCGTAGAACCTGCCCTTTGGGGACAGAATAAAACAAAAACATAAATATACAAGGGTCTCTTCAGAATAACTATGAACATAATGAGTATATTCCTGATTAATAAACATAGGAGATATAATACAAGTGGCTTAGTGAGAAGAGCACGGCTCAGATTCTTCTCGTACGAGGAAGCAGTGGTGCTAGTCTTTCATCTTCCAGGCTCTGTTTACATCCAGTGACTTGTCCAAGGTCACAAGCAGCTGACACTGGGATACGAGACCAGGAGATGGCAGCTCTATACGGTATACCAACTAAACCCTATAGACAATAGACCGAAGACCAGACACATCAGGCTCTATCATGCATCAACACTGTCAATAAAGAATGTTGGCCTTCTCGACTGATCCACCAGGTTCTAGAAGAAGTAAGATGACCTGATGTAAAGGGGGTCCATGACAGTAACAAGAAATATTCAAGGACTATGGTGTAGAGAAGCTTACACTTCCACACAGATGGTATATACTACCATATACCTGCCCATTTGGAGGTATGGTGAGTAAACAACCAGACGTCAGTAGAGCCCTGGTCTCCAAGGTCAACACAAAATCTCTGTGTACTACAATCTATGGAGGATTCATAGTGAGCCGATGACATCATGGTTACATATTTCAGTGATGTCACACGTTCAAAAGTAGCCAATAGTTTGGACACTTCTCCTCACCACAACTTGATTGCCACCACCTCGAGTAGACCTGCCCTACTAAGCAGAAGACAATACACATCAATAGCATGTACACATGTTCATTACCTGGTCCCACCATCCAACCAGCCAAGGTCTGGAGCATGTTTCACAAAAGAAATCTACTAAGGGCATTTTTCAATCCTAGATGGATGTATCCCAAGGAATCCAGTCTGCAGGACCAAGCCGGGAACAGACGAGGCCGACCGCGAAAATGTCCACAATCCTCTAATAAGTTTCCCCACAAATATTTTTTTATATCCTTAGAACGTTGGTAGATCAAAACATTGGTTCTGAAGCTTAATTAAAAATCAAAGGTTTCAAAATCTCCAAATTTCGTAATCCTTAAAAAAAAAAAAAAAAAAGTGGAAACTAAAAAAAAATTTAAAATAGAAACAAAAAAAATCTTCTGGGCTTCTGGTAAGATATTTCTAATAACTTGAAATCTTCTCAGTCCGTTGAAGCGGAGTGAAACTTGTAATTCTTTCAGCTTCCCGAAGAGGAAAAAATGAACAAAAATTCTGTTTTTTTAAAAAAAAAAAAAATTCTTTATAAAGCAAAAAATTTGCCCAAACCACTCAAAAACAGATGATGGTGATGATGGATGTAGTTTGAGGACACCTGTCTCCTTTGCCCTGTAGTTTGGCTGCTGTTGCTTGGTTTCACAGCAAGCTCAGGGGTGTTGGGTGGTACAAAAATTGAGTAGGGGGGTCAAATCCCCGAATCGTTAGAGGTGACATAGGACCTATCACTTGGCTCACGAGAAAACACAGCCATGTGGGAGGTAGACGAGAGACTGGTGGTATTTTCCTTCTCTTCCTCCTCCATAGAATTCGACAAAGTCCCGAAAATACTGAATTCTACAGACCCTCCCGGGCCCTAACGATGTACAGAATTGGGCCCCACATGACACCCCGCAATAAGTCAATATTAATACTGAACTAAAATTAGGATCCACATCCGAAATGCAGTCAGGCCGGTGTTTTTTAACCCATAACTACCAGGATGTGTGGAGAGAAGAAAAATCTGGCAGCCTCTCTCATTATTTTTGTGGGTTACATCTTTAAAGCCTTTGGCAATTGCCCTGTGCCCCCTCCCGCCCCCCCCACCCCTTGTCTTCTTCTTCTTCTTCCTCCGTGTCTTGATGTGGGGGGAAGGAAAACAAGTCAGTGTTTCGGAGGGCCTAAGAAACTGCAAGATAAGGCCTCTTCCTGCATCCTTAAGGGGAAAAGAGGAGGTAGCATGTTATGGCAGCATCCTTCCTGGGTACCAAATCCGAGCTGCAGCCGGTGTGGATGGTGGGGACAGAAGAGCAGACGGTGAACACAAGGACGAGCGGGAAGGTGGTCGTCTTCTTTCCTAGGCTGGAGATGCCTCCTGAAGGGCCGTTTGTCTGCCAATATCTCCCGTTACTCGTACATCTAGCATACTGCAGTAGGCAGGGATGTGATGTAAAATGCAAAGGGAGGGGAGGAGAGGGAAGGGGGAGGGAGGGAGCGAGAGAGCGGCAGCCGTGCTTCTAGGCATGACATTCTCACAATCAGCCAGTGCAGGGAATCTCATTTCCTTTAAGAAAAGGAGGCCTATTATGATTTGGGATTAGGTGTGAGGTATCCCGGTCACTAGGACAATGATTGAGAATAACGCCAACCTCTTACTAGTGCTGTGTAATATATGCAAACGATGTACTCCCTAATCACAGTCACCTCTAACGACAATCTCCTGGTGGTCACTCTCTATCACGTGATTGACGCTTCCAGACGATCACTTAGGATTTTCCCTCCTCACTGTCCTCGAATTGGGCAGGCTGTTGCCTAGGACCACAGAAGGTCTCTCTGTCCTTTACCTACAAGTGAAATATATGACCCCCGAAGTGAAATGTACATGGTGGCTCAGTGGGTACAGGTCATGTGACTTTGAAGTTACACTGTAGTCCTCAAGTCAATGTCACCTCTGACCTTGGAACGTTAGGGCCTACAAAGTTCTTCGTGATGTCTTATCTAGATGGTAAGCTCCTAAGGACAAGGGCACAACATCTAGAGTATACCTAGTGTATCACCCTCGTTAGCCTTCTGTTATAACCGCATACCCCGGAGGAGAGAAGAGGCTAGTCATCAGTAGGACAACCCCTCTCGATTGTCCTCAAATACTACAAACCACAATGGGGTAGCTACCATTATCTCAGCCTCTTGAGAGTGAGAAGTCATGGAGCAGAAATGGAAACTCCACTTGCCCCTAAGACATTCATTTTTTATAAGGTGGGAATAAAAATGTATATATATTAAACAGCTAATGTACAGGAAGACGCTACTTATGTACCGTCTGCTCTTCACATCCTGAGACACAGCAAATGAGACGCTCTCTCGGCCAATCACTAGCTGAGGCGGTCCCTGAGCAGGCACTTCCTGTGGGTCGGGAGGCAACAGGAAGTGGAGAGAAACCGAGGCCTGGGCGGGAAATGGTGAGTGAGCACTAGTCTTTAAAAACAGAGCTGTTTCAGATAAGTTGTTCCCACCTGGAGAACCCCTTTAGGTTTAAGTGCTTCCCCTAAAATTCGATAACGTGCTTCTTGGACCACAAAAATTGTGCTACTCTAAAATCTATGTTACATACCTATCATACTACAATTAGTAGCTAGATACAAGATGAGTACCTACATGAACGCTTACTTTGGATGAGATATTTTTTATATATAATACTAGGCAGTGCCGTTGTATACTTTTTGTCTCACTATTCCTATGTGGATGGCTGTACATCCCATGATGCCTTCATAAACAGCTGCATAAACAATCCAGAGGCCAAAAACAACAACCTTCCATCCACAGTATTCATGGAAAGACACTAAACCAAAGTATTACAGAGAATGGTAAATTTATCTATAGTTCTCACAACCCTCACAACAGTGCATAGAAGTAAAACTGCGGAAAGTGATTACACACCCCTCAGATATCATGAAATCATATCAGTAAAAGGGGATGTCCACTTTTTACATTCTTTTTTTCTTAAAGGAAACCTACCATCAAAATCCCTCATGATAAACCAGGGACATTTAATCATCGATCCAGGCACCGTGACTGTGGTCATCAGCCATAAAGTGTTACAGCCTTTGAAGCTGCAGCACGGAGGTGCCTTGGTAACACCCCCAGGATCCCCTGTGGCTCATTAGCATAATTCTAAAAGTTTATTTTTAGAAAGGAAAGAGGCCATGGATAACAAATATAAGAAGTTTAGCACAGTCACAGGTTCCCTAAAAATATGCTCATTGTAGAGAATCCCTCTTTCATGGACTGCTGTCAAGTCTAGTATACAGACAGAAAGAGGCGGCTGTGTCCACTGACTAGTGGTCATGTGGTGTTACTGCAGCTCCTGCTGGTTAAGTTGGATGTACATTATAATCAGGGTTGTCAGCTTTGGACAAACTCCAAAATACTGGGATTATCAGCAATCGTCTCCACTCTATGCAGGAGCACTCTCGCAGGAGAAGGTATGCTAGGTCCTCAAGAGAAGACAATTTTCACACACATTCAGTACAAGAACCCCTTTAAATTATAATCATGTCGCCACCATGTTGATAGACTGCCGTCACCGCTCTCCATTCTCTTACCTTGTTGGAAGCCATTTCGCTGACTGAGCGATAGGTCTGTATGGTCTCCAGCTGATCCAGACACCAGTCTAGTTCTTCTAACGTCTCTTTGGCTAGCTGCTGATACGTCTCCTCTGCAGAAGAAGACACCACGAGGGGTCAGGCAACAAAGGTATAGACAGCTGTAAAACTGAGTGCACAATGCACAGCGTCTTGGCCCCCATTGCAGTTTATTTAAAGGGGATGCGTCACCAAGCGGAAAATCCTGGAGGCCCTACCTCATGTGATTGGAGCTGTTCCTCTGTTCAATTTGGTATCCGTTTTTTAAAAATCCATCCACCCCTTCAAAAGATATAACCATCAGAAATCGATATGTGAATTAGCGCTTAGTAGACGAAGTGGGCGTGGTAACACAGAGACACGCCCCCTCTGCCAGTACCCGATTCACACAGGGGCCATATCTTATTAACCCGTGGACGGATTTTTAAAAAATTAACGTCAAATTGACCAGGGGAACAAGGACCATAATTGAGAGCGTAAGGGCCCTTTTTATTTGTGCCCCACATTTATTTCCAATGCTGCTGTGTAGTGGTGCCAATTTATCAAAACTAGAGGAAAGTTTTATTCTTTTACCCTGGATCTTATGAGGGAAAAGGTCTTTTCTTGGCACCCACGCCCTGACACAAGCTATATATATATATATATGTATGTGATATTTTCATAGATACTCTGCGACTAGACGTGGACGTGGACAGTTGAGCGCACACTTACCTGAGAGGGTGGCTTTACAGACCGTTTGCTGAGGCATTACCGGGGAGCGTCTGCCAAAGAGAACAATACAGCCCATTACACATCACAATGAGACGATATGCCCCAAATTTTCCAATAACATTTTGCTCCTCCCCCTTCTCAGACTCTCAGCACCAGCTAATGATATGCCGCAACTCCATCAAAGCAAAGTATAGAAAAACTCCTTAAATCTGCAATATAATCCTGAAAATAATCCATAAAACGGACAATTCCAGTAATCTGACACCACTGGGTTCTGTATAGATTCTGGATTACCAGGTATACTAGGGTATATACTAGGAAAGAGTATAAAGAATCACATAAACAGGGTAGAACATTTCCTATATTTTGCTAAAACCGAATGATTTTCTGGATTAACAAATGCCGGATTAAAGGAATTTCACTAAATATTCTATGTAGGGTATAGATTTTAAGATATTTTCATAAAGGTTCCTTAAAAGTGCGGTTTAAAGGGGATTCCACTCATCCGATGTCCGAGTAATTGGGGTCCAACCACTTCCCCATAGGAACGGTCAAGGCCCGTTGGATGACCTTCTGCTGTGTTGGGATTTGTAACAAAGCTGATAGTAGACATCGCTAGTGATCCCTACAGACCCTACTCTCTCAGCAGGTGACAAGGCTGGTAGCGGGGAGGTGGGATGGGGGGGCAGTACTTACTTGTTGGTAGGCGTTGTAACATTGGCGAGGATGGTGAAGTTATTCCGGACACTACGCAGGCTGGCCAGCACCTGGGAAATACAACACAAAGCGTTCAGAAGGAAGAAAATATGGGGTATATGAGGTAACATTATTTGGTACCATGTGGTAGTATTATTTGGTGTACAGAACTATTATATGGGATGCATGTACTATACAGGTGGTCCCCTACGTAAGAACACCCGACTTACAGACAACCTCTAGTTACAAACGGACCACTGGATTTTGGTAATTTACTTAACTTTAGCCTTAGGCTACAATAAACAGCTATAACAGGTATCACAGGTGTCTGCAATTAATCTTTATTGTTAATCCTGGTTCTTATGACAACCCAACATTTTTAAAATCCAATTGTCACAGAGACCAAAAAATTTTTTGACTGGGGTAACAATTATAAAGTACACAGTTCCAACTTACATACAAATTCAACTTAAAAACAAACCTACAGAACCTATCTTGTAGGTAACCCGGGGACTGCCTGTATGTTGGTATTATTTAGTGCACAAAATCATTGAATGGGATAAATGTGGTATTGTTATTTCCCACTATATGGTGGTAACATTTGGTGAATATTTTGACATTCTATGGCGGTATTATTCAGCAGATGTAACTATTACACAGGGTCTATGTGGCACAGTTACTATACTATTATTTAGTGTATAGAACATGTATGTGGGTGAAAATGTAACAATATTCGGCACTATATGGCTGTATTATTCTGTGTATGTAACCATAACATGGGATCTTCGTGCCACTATATGGGGGTATTATTCAGTGTATTTAACTATTACATGGGGTCTATGTGGTACCGTTATATGGCACTTTATAGTGGTGTTATTTGACTCATAGAACTTGTAAATGGATGAATGCGGTAACAATATTTGGCACTATATGGGGGTTATTTTTCATTGTATGTAGCCATAATATGGGAGTTACGTGGAACTATATGGTGATATTCTTCAGTTTATGTAAACATTATATAGAATCAAGCTATATGGCTGCATTATTCAGTGTATGTAGCCATGATATGGGGGTTATGTGGCACTATATGGCAGTATTATTCAGTGTATGTAACCATTATATGGGATCTATATAGCACTACAATATTATTCAGTGTATGCCACCATAATATAGGATGTTTGTGGCACTATATAGTGGTATTATTCAGTGTATGCAACCATTATATGGGATCTATATGGCACTATATGGTGGTAATATAAAGTTGTATTGTAAGGGCTTCACGTACAGATCTTGCATCTTCTTGTCCCAATCCTAAATATTCTTCAGAAATTTGATACAGCATGGTAAATGTGGTGAAGAATACCCTGGGAATTCAGTGGGTGGGAAAATTTGGGTGAACTAAGGCCTAGGTGACTGTGTGGTATCCGAGGCCTGGGCGACTGTGTGGTATCCGAGGCCTGGGCGACTGTGTGGTATCCGAGGCCTGGGCGACTGTGTGGTATCCGAGGCCTGGGCGACTGTGTGGTATCCGAGGCCTGGGCGACTGTGTGGTATCCGACGGGCTGGGCGGACTGGTGGTATCCGAGGCTGGGCGACTGTGTGGTATCCGAGGCCTCGGGCGACTGTGTGGTAATCCGAGGCTGGCGACTGTGTGGTATCGAGGCCTGGGCGACTGTGTGGTATCCGAGGCTGGGCGCTGTGTGGATCGAGGCCGGGCGACTGTGTGGTTATCCGAGGCCGGGCGACTGTGTGGTATCCGAGGCCTGGGCGACTGTGTGGTATCCGAGCCTGGGCGATTGTGTGTATCACGAGGCCTGGGCGACTGTGTGTGGTTATCCGAGGCCGGGCGACTGTGTGGTATCAGGCCTGGGCGACTGATGTCTGGTTATCGAGGCCTGGGCGATGTGTGGTATCCGAGGCCTGGCGACGTGTGGTATCCGAGGCCTGGGCACGTGTGGTCCGAGGCCTGGGCGACGTGTGGGTATCCGAGGCCTGGCGACGTGTGGTATCCGAGGCCTGGGCGACTGTGTGTGTGGTATCCGAGGCCGGCGACTGTGTGGTCCGAGGCCGTGGCGACTGTGTGGTATCCGAGGCCTGGGCGACTGTGTGGTATCCGAGGCCTGGGCGACTGTGTGGTATCCGAGGCCTGGCGCGACTGGTGGTATCCGAGGGCCTGGGCGACGTGTGTGGTATCCGAGGCCTGGGCGACTGTGTGTGTGATATCTGAGGCCTGGGCGACTATAATATATCTGAGGCCTAGGTGACTGTGTTATATCCGAGGCCTGGGCGACTGTGTGGTATCCGAGGCCTGGGCGACTGTGTGATATCTGAGGCCTGGGCGACTAGAATATATCTGAGGCCTAGGTGACTGTGTTATATCCGAGGCCTAGGTGACTGTGTTATATCTGAGGCCTAGGTGACTGTGTTATATCTGAGGCAAAACATCACAAACATCTGTGTTCTAGTCACTGGAGGGGTGAAGGTGGTGCATACCTGAGCAAATGGGGTAACAATGAGGTCCTCGGCATGTCTGTAAGAAGAAAGCAGACTCATTAGTCTCTGTAAGACACTATATAGACTCTATAAGTGCTTCTGTACCTTAATAAAACAGCTCAGCCCGGTAAACCACATCATGGGTTTTACCTTAGTTATAAAAACTTGACTTCAGATATAGTTTTGGGTTATTTAATAGCAGTTCCTATAAATATTCTTGTATAGAATTCATTTGTACAATCCAACACAACTAGCTCCCTCTATTGGTGACAATTGGTAGCCAGAAATATGTTATTTAAAGGACACCTGTCATCAGGTCTCTGCCACTTTTCCTGTCACCTCTACCTGTTGGAGCAGCTCACAAGGATCCCATCCCAGCCTTTATCTAGTTATTTCATACATTATTCATTGTAAAATCATCTATTTTTTATCATGTAAATGAGGCTGGTCACATGGTCAGAGGCAGTGATGTCACCCCTGTTACCCCTCCCCTCTCCTCCCCCTGCTCATGTCTGTGTGTAGTGTATAGTAAAGCATTGCTAGTGTGTGTGCTGCATCTGCTGACATGCTGCATCCTCCTAATATACAGGTGAGAGACACAGACATCAGCTACACATGTACCTGACATGTTCTGCTGTAACATGGCTGCCTGGAGCTGCTGTATCTCTCCTAAACACACACACATGCACACACAGGCTGCAGGGGGCGTGGCCACCAGCACCAGGAAGCACATCATTATACAGCCTCACATCATTATACAGGCTGTCAGTCATGCACTGGGGGCGTGGCTGTGCCTCCCACTCATGAATAAGCTGGACAGCTTGAATATGCTAATGCTTCATTGGACATTTCACAGGTCATTTGCATACAGCTTTAGGACCTCATTGCTTAGGTTTACAGGCATGTAGAGGGACAATGAATGGCAATAAATGGCAGTTTATGAAAATATATTTAGTTTAGGGGCGTTATTTTGCATGACGGGTTCTCATTAAGGTGTTGTGTGATAATGTTACCAACACCCTTGAGAGGGCAGGTTTCCAAAAATTGTCTCAGTGGTCATGAGGTCTTTTTTCTCTCCTTTAAAAGAAATCTATCATCAGATTCCATCATGATAAACCACATGCAGTCATGTAACTGTGGTAATCTTCTTATATTTGTTATCCATGGCTTCCTTCCTTCTAAAATCAACTTAAAAAATTGTGCTAATAAGCCAGTAGGCTCCATCCTCCTCTTCCAAGACTTACACCTCCCTTTTTCTGATGTAATCTCACTGCAGGAGAGAAAGTTTCAGCACACAGAGGAAGGAGGGAGGTTTTTCTACACAGTGTAACAGCCTGTAAAGCTACAGCACAGAGGGACTCTGGTAACGACCCACCAGAGTGTAATTTTAAAAGGAAGGAAGCTAAGGATAATAAATATAGGGAGATTACCACAGCGCCTTGATCTATGAGTAAGTGTCTGTGGTTTATCATACTTGATTTTGATGGTAGATTTCCTTTAACAAAACCTTTTTTAAAGACTGAAAAATCCCTCTCATTTCTCTGACAGATAGTTAAAGGATAACAGTCATTAGCCCCTATTGTTGGATTCTTTGAACATTAATACAATAGAGGGGATTAGTTAAAGTCCCCCTTCACGTATCTATAAGCATGGATGTAGAGGTATGTGACCCCCCCATGGCCAGTATGTGACACTTACGCCTCGCTGGTGACAGAGGAGTTCCGGGACATGGTTTTGGGGGACATGTCATAGTCACTGTCCGACCGGTACAGGAACGACTCCCTCCTCTGGCTTTGTGGGAAGCTGGGGTGCAGCACCAGCCCTGGACTCGCCTGCGAATCAATCGGGCTGCGACCTGGAGAAGGCCCATTTTCCACATCGAAACTACGGAGAGAAAAAAGAGAGAGGTCAGTCGATCAATGCAATGTATGATACAGACCCAACCAACAATATGGCCGCCACCACCCTCCCACCCAGCTTTCCCTGTTCTCAAGACCTCTGTACCAGAGCGCAGCGAATGGCAGGTAACAATGCTGCAGCAACAATACACTGCCTGTCACTCAGCTTTCCCAGGAATCTGAATGTTTGAATGGAAACGTCAAGTCTTTTTACTTGAAAGCAGACACTAATCCCGGCGGCAGATTGCTGGGGATGAACGCAGGCGGTCTCGGTGGGATTTGCACAAAACGGCCATTTGGGAAATGAGATCAGTCAACCCTGACCCCAGAGGCGCAGGGAGGAGCGCAGCAGCTTTACTAAATGCTGCACATCTGGATCGGGCGCTCACGTCAATGGGGAGCGGAGAGGATTAAGGCAAGCGAAGAGGGACAAAGGTCATGAGAGGGAATGACATAAGAGGGATGCGGGGGCTTCAGAGGCTGCGACTGGGAGGACTACAAACCACAGCATTTCAGACAAATCCCTAGCAGCTAATGTGGAACTACAAGTCCCAGCGCTATATAATGTCATACCAATCATTAGGTTGTGGGGACACCTGCACACATGTCTTCGCTGTCAGGGGGCCCGATTCCAGCTGATAAGACCAGACGGATGATCGTCACCCCGGCAGGAGGGTCAGGCCGCTGCGGTGATATTACAGTCACAGAGCGAGATCTAAAGGAAACCCCTGCCGATGGCCGAGGCAGAGCACGGATATGTCAGCAGGTGTGCAGGATCAGGGAGAGGCCGGATTATCAGATTTCTGGAATATTGGAAGGTCAGATGTAACTATACTGAAAGGGTTAAAACCTGCTACGTGGAGGACAGGAGACAACCCAGATACATAACCCAGAACATGAAGATTCTGCATATTGTATTTTGGAGGACAGTAAGACGTGAATATATGGTCATGTATATGAAAGTCATGTCAAACCACACTTCACCTGCAGGGGTCGCTAAAGGAGAAATGTGAAGAAGTTTCCTAGATCAGCAAACACCTCAATACCTGCAGGTCCTTCCATAGGAAACATGTGCTCACTAATTAGAAAATCCTTACTGATCCTGAGTTACATCCTGTATTATACTCCAGAGCTGCACTCACTATTCTGCTGCTGGTGCAGTCACTGTGTACATACATGACATTACTTATCCTGTACTGATCCTGAGTTAAATCCTGTATATACCAGAGCTGCACTCCTATTCTGCTGCTGGTGCAGTCACGTGTACATACATGACATTACTTTATCTGTACTGATCCTAGTTACATCCTGTATTATACTCCGAGCTGCACTACTATTCTGTTGCGGTGCAGTCACTGTGTACATACATGACATTACTTATCCTGTACTGATCCTGAGTTACATCCTGTATTTATACCCCCAAGCTGCCTCACTATTCTGTGCTGTGCAGTCACTGTGACATACATGACATTACTTATCCTGTACTGATCCTGAGTTACATCCTGTATTATACTCCAGAGCTGCACTCACATTCTGCTGCTGGCACAGTCACTGTGTACATACATGACATACTATCTCCCCGTTACTGATCCTGAGTTACATCCTGTATTATACCCAGAGCTGCACTCCACTATTCTGCTGCTGGTGCAGGTCCACTGTGTACATACATGACATTACTTATCCTGTACTGATCCTGAGTTACATCCTGTATTATACACCAGAGCTGCACTCACTATTCTACTGCGTGTGCAGTCACTGTTACATGACAGACTTATCCTGTACTGATCCTGAGGGTTACATCCTGTATTATCACCACAAAGCTTGCACTCACTATTCTGCGGCTGGAGCAGTCACTGTGTTACATACATGACATTACTATATCCTGTACTGACCTAGTTACATCCTGTATTATACACCGGAGCTGCACTCACTATTCTGCTGCTGGTGCAGTCACTGTGTACATACATGACATTACTTATCCTGTACTGATCCTGAGTTACATTCTGTATTACTCCCAGAGCTGCACTCACTATCTGCTGCTGGTGCAGTCACTGTGTAATACACTGACATTACTTATCCTGTACTGATCCTGAGTTACATCTGTATTTATACCCCAGAGCTGCACTCACTATTCTGTCGTGCTGGTGCAGTCACTGGTACAACATGACATTACTTATCCTGTACTGATCCTGAGTTACAATCCTGTTATTATAACTCCAAGCTGCACTACACTATTCTGCTGTGGTGCAGTCCTGTGTACATAAGGACATTACTTATCCAGTACGGATCCTGAGGTAACATCCTGATTATACCGCAGAGCTGCTACTCAACTATTCTGTGTGGTGCAGTCATGTGTACATACAGGACATTACTTATCCTGTACTGATCCTGAGTTACATCCTGTATTATACCCCAGAGCTGCACTCACTATTCTGCTGCTGGAGCAGTCAACTGTGTACATACATGACATTACTTATCCTGTACTGAATCTGAGTTACATCCTGTATATACACCGGAGCTGCACTCACTATTCTGCTGCTGGTGGAGTTACTGTTTACATACATGACATTACTTATCCTCTACTGATCCTGAGTTACATCCTGTATTATACCCCAGAGCTGCACTCACTATTCTGCTGCTGGTGGAGTTACTGTGTACATACATGAAATTACTTGTACTGATCCCGGGTTATATCCTGTATTATATGTCCCCTGCACCTCCTGCTTGTTCATTGTCTGTACAGGTTCCTGATACAGAGGTGTCATAAGGTGAGTGTAATGATTACGTCTTTCTTGCCCCCTCCTCTATACACACCGGTCTCCATAGTGCTGTGAGTAGATGCACATGGCACATACTATACTTAACATTGATAAATTAACAAGAAACCTAATTATTAACCATATAATAGATTGCACCCTACAAATCAAGGGTGTTTACATAGGACAGCCCAGGAACCGTTGTGTTGGACTGTCACCTATGCAGCAGCAGCGTGGAGCCCTACGTACACCCTAATGCTCACGATGTATGCCACTATCAGGGTTCGACTCTGTAAAGTGTCACTTAATGTATTAGAGGTTGCAGAATGTCTGATAAACCTGATGTATCAATAAGGCCTCATTCACACAACCCTGTGTTAATACAGTGATGTAATACTACTACTACTAATAATACAGTGATGTAATACTACTACTACTACTACTAATACAGTGATGTAATACTACTACTAATAATACAGTGATGTAATACTACTACTACTAATAATACAGTGATGTAATACTACTACTAATAATACAGTGATGTAATACTACTACTAATAATACAGTGATGTAATACTACTACTAATAATACAGTGATGTAATACTACTACTAATAATACAGTGATGTAATACTTACTAATAATACAGTGATGTAATACTACTACTAATAATACAGTGATGTATATATACTATATATACAGTGACTGTAATACTACTAATAAACTAGTGATGTAATACTATCTACTAATACTACAACAGTGATTGTAATACTACTCTAATATACGGTATACTTACTACTAATAACTAGTTGATGTAATACTACTACTAATAATAGATCCTCATTAGTGATGTAAACTCACTACTAATACAGTGATGTAATACTACTACTATACTACAGTGATGTAATACTACTACTAATACTACAGTGATGTTAATAAATACATACTAATATACTACTATAGTGATGTAATACTACTACTAATAATTACAGTGAATGTTAATACTACTACGTAATGCTATACAAGAGATGTAACTAATAACAGACTAATACTACAGATGATGTATATATACTAATACTAATACATACAGTGATGTATATACTACTAATACTACAGTGATGTATACTACTACTAATAATGTGTGATGTAGCAGTTACTACTAACTTATACATCTAAAAGAAAGCCGGAATGATGATACTCACTACTATCTAAAGTAATGTAATACTACTACTAATATAAAGCAGTGATTGTAATACTACTACTATATAATATCAGTGATGTAATTACTACTAAATAATGCCCGTGATGTAATACTACTACTAATCAGATGCGATGTGATATACTACTACTACTAACTAATAATAATAATACAGTGATGATATACTATAACTAAAATGCTGTGATATAAATACTAACTACTACTAAATAATAATACAGTGTATGTAATAACTACTACTACTAATCCCTCTAGTGATGCTAAGACTATCTTACTAATAATACAGTGATGTAATACTACTACTAATAATAATAATCCGAGTGGCTACTATAATATACATACAATAATAGAATAATTGTGACAGTAATTATACTACTATAATACAGTGATTAATTACTTATGCTAATAACTGATCCTGTGATGTAATACTACTCACTATATAATGCCCGCTGAGTATAAGAGCTATACTAATAATATAAGTACAGTGATGTAATATACTACTAAATATATACTTATGTGATGTAATACTACTAATAATAGATAATAAAGTAATATGTAATACTACTACACTAATACGATACGATGTACATGCTGTATGTAACACTACTACATAATAATACAGGGATGTAATTATTTTTATTCTACTACTAATAATACAGTGATGTAATACATTTATATAATAATATACTTAGGCTGTATGTATACTACTACTAATAATACAGTGATGTAATACTACTACTACTAATAATAATACAGTGAGTGTTAATACTACTAATAATAATACAGTGATGTAATACTACTACTAATGTGGTATATAATACTAGCTGAGACTGTAATACTATACTACTAGCGTGTAATACTACTACTAATAATGTGATGTAATACTACTAACTAACTAATGCTGTGATGTAATACACTACATACTAAAATTATTATAATAAGTGATGTAATACTACTTACTAAATACAGTGATGTAATACTAATAATCATAATAATACAAGTGATGTTACTGTAAACTACTACTACTAATACAGTGAGTAAACTTACCTGTAATATGCTTGTGATGTAATACTACTACTATACAGCTGTAAGTAATACTACTAATATAATGCGGCTTTGATGTAGAGCTATACTACTACTAATAATAATCTGCATGTGACTAGTAATTACTAATCTACTTACTAATTAATTCATACTAGTGATGTGTGTTAACTACTACTACAATAATAATACTATATTACTGAATAATACAGTGATGTAATACTAATACCTAGATTAATACGCTCCGCAACTATAACATTGCATAATAATACGCTTATGTAATACTACTACTACTATAATACTAATAATCACAGTGATGTAAATACTTACTACTAATAATGCTGTGATGTAATATACCTTACTACTAATAATAATAATAACAGTGATGTAATATGACTACTACTAAAACAGTGCATGCTAATACTAAGTACTACTAAAATAATACTATGTGGATGTAATATACTACTAATACGAGTATGTAATACTAACTACTAATAAGCGTGAGGTTAATACTACTACTAATAACTTAGGTAATACTACTATATCTACTAAATAATAACGTGATGTAATACTACTACTAATAATGCTGTGATGTAATGGATTACTATAAATACTACTTAATATATATAATTAATACAGTGATGTATGATGACGTACTATATTACAGTATTAATACAGTGATGTAATACTACAATAACTGTAATCCTAATATACTGACTATAATGCTGTGATGTAATACTCTACTAATACAGTGATAGTGAATCTACATGCTTAGTTTCTAATATACTTCTATGTGTGTATTATAATCTTTCTAAGTAATGCCTGATATTACTTACTGTGATGTCAATACTTTATTTTCTACTACTAGTAATAATTAGTAATTAATAGCGTGAGTATGTAATACTTACGACTACTAATAATAATACAGTGATGTATATACTACTAATAATGCTGTTAGTATAATACTACTACATAATAAAATTAATACAGTGATGTAATACTACTACTAAATTCTGATGTAATACATAAAATAACAGTGATGAATACTATACTACTACTCATACAGTGATGTAATCGATACTTAATAAGATGTGAGTTAATACTACTCACTATAGATATACATGTGATGTAATATACTACTACTATTCTAATACAGTGATGTAATACTATACTAATAACGTGACACCGTGGAATACTACTGCTAATAACGTGAATGTAATACTACTTAATAATCAGTGATGTAATACTACTACTAAGAATTATTTATACAGTGATGTAATACTTAATTATATAATAATACAAGTGATGTAATACTACTACATAATATAGTCGATGTGTGTATACTACTCTAATTAATGCTTGATGTAATATTTACTACTAATATGCGGTGATGTATAATACTACTAATCCTTATTATGATATACTATACTACTACTACTATAATAAAGCAGTGATGTAATACTATACTATAAGTGTGACCGTAACTACTACTAATAATATACAGTGATGTAATACTACTAAAATGATAGTTGTAGTACTACTACCAATAAAGCCGTGATGAGATACTACTACTTCTAAAGTAATGTACATACTACTACTAATAAAGCAGTGATGTAATACTACTACTACTAATAATACAGTGATGTAATACTACTACTAATAATACAGTGAGTATAATAGCTACTTAATGCTAGTGATAATACTACTACTAATATAGCTGTGATATAATATAAGTATACTAATAATATCTAATACAGTGATTTGTAATACTAATACTTATAATGCATCGTGATGTAAATACTACTACCTAATTAATTACAGTGATGTAAGTACTACTAACTACGGTAATCATCTTAATATCAGTGATGTAATACACCACTAATAATACAGCTGATGTTTAATACTACTACTAATACAGTGATGTAATACTACTGCTAATAATGCTGTGATGTAATACTACTACTAATACAGTGAAGTAACTACTACTAATAATAATACAGGATTATAATACTACTGAATAATACAGTGACTAGTAATACTACATAAAGCGTGATGAGATACAACACTTATAAAGTAGTAAGTGTAATACTACTAAAGTAATTATCAGTGATGTATACTACTATCTAATAATAGCCAGTGAAGTAATACTTTACTAATAATAATACAGTGAGTAATACTATGTATAATTAATACAGTGGATGTAATCCAGTACTCACTAACTAATAATACAGTGAAGTAATACTACTAATAATAATACAGTGAAGTAATACTAACTAATAAGATAATACATATAGTTGATTGTTAATTACTACTACTACTAACTACACCAGCATTGATACCGTACTACTACTACTAACTAAGTACAGCTCTGATGTAATACTACTACTACTAATAATACAGTGAAGTAATACTACTAACTAATAATACAGTGATGTATATACTAAATATACTGTGTATACTTTACTACAAATAAAGCCAGTGATGAGTACTACTACTCTAAAGTATGCGATTAATACTACATTACT